>BTHU01000006.1:88948048-89302050 GCA_036184795.1 Tokudaia tokunoshimensis
TGCATTGAATCTGTGTATTACTTTTGGTAAGATGCTCATTTTTACTATATTAATCCTGCCAATCCATGAGCATGGCAGATTTTTCCATCTTCTGAGGTCTTCTTCAATTTCTTTCTTCAGAGATTAAATCACGATCAAATAGACCATCTAAACCGTCCTATAACCCCTGAAGAAATAGAAGTTGTCATTGGAAGTCTTCCAACCAAAAAAAGCACAGGTCCAGATGGTTTTAGTGCAGAATTCTATCAGACCTTCAAAGAAGACCTAACACCAATACTCTTCAAACTGTTCCACAAAATAGAAACAGAAGGAACACTACCCAACTCGTTCTATGAAGCCACAATTACACTAATACCAAAAGCACACAAAGATCCGACAAAGAAAGAGAATCTCAGGCCAATCTCTCTTATGAATATCGATGCAAAAATACTCAATAAAATTCTTGCCAACCGAATCCAAGAACACATCAAAACGATCATTCACCACGATCAAGTAGGCTTCATCCCAGGGATGCAGGGATGGTTCAATATAAGGAAATCCATCAATGTAATCCACTACATAAACAATCTCAAAGAAAAAAACCACATGGTCATCTCATTAGATGCTGAGAAAGCATTTGACAAAATTCAGTATCCTTTCATGCTAAAGGCCTTGGAAAGATCAGGAATTCAAGGCCCATATCTAAACATAGTAAAAGCAATTTACAGCAAACTGGTAGCCAACATCAATCTAAATGAAGAGAAACTTGAAGCAATCCCACTAAAATCAGGGACTAGACAAGGCTGCCCTCTCTATATATATCTTTTCAATATAGTACTTGAAGTTCTAGCTAGAGCAATTAGACAACAAAAAGAGGTCAAAGGGATACAAATTGGAAAGGAAGAAGTCAAACTATCACTATTTGCAGACGATATGATAGTATACATAAGCGACCCAAAGAACTCCACCAGAGAACTCCTACAGCTGATAAACGACTTCAGCAAAGTGGACGGATATAAAATCAACTCAAGCAAGTCAGAAGCCTTCCTGTACTCAAAGGATAAGCAGGCTGAGAAAGAAGTAAGAGAAATAATACCCTTCACGATAGCCACAAACCATATTAAGTATCTTGGCGTGACTCTAACCAAACAAGTGAAAGATCTGTATGACAAGAACTTCAAGTCTATGTCTTTATAATTGGGGAATTGAGTCCATTGATGTTAACAGATATTAAAAAATAGTGATTGTAGCTTCCTGTTATTTTTTATTTTATTTTTATGTTTGTGTAGCTATCTTCTTTTCGATTTGTTGAAAAAAGATTACTTTCTTGCTTTTTCTAGGGTGTAGTGTCCCTCCTTGTGTTGGTGTTTTCTATCTGTTATCATTTGTAGGGATGGATTTGTGGAAAGATATTGTGTAAATTTGGTTTTGTCATGGAATATTTTGGTTTCTCCATCTGTGGTAATTGGAGAGTTTTGCTGGGTATAGTAGCCTAGGCTAGCATTGCCTTCTCTTAGTGTCTGTATGACATCTTCCCGGGATCTTCTAGCTTTCATAGTTTCTGGTGAGAAATCTGGTGTAATTCTGATAGGTCTGCCTTTATATGTTACTTGACCTTTTTCTCTTACTGCTTTTAATATTCTTTCTTTGTTTTGTGCATTTGATGTTTTGACTATTATGTGATGGGAGGACTATCCTTTCTGATCCTATCTATTTGGAGTTCTGTAGGTTTCTTATATGTTCATGGGCATCGCTTTCTTTAGGTTAGGTAAGTTTTCTTCTATAATTTTTTGAAGATATTTACTGGCCCTTTATATTTGGAATCGTCATTCTCTTCTATACCTATTATCCTTAAGTTTGATCTCATTGTATCCTGGATTTCCTGGATATTTGGGGTTAGGAGCTTTGTGTATTTTGCATTTTCTTTGCCTGTTGTGTCAATGTTTTCTATTGTTTTTTTAATTAATTTTTATTTTCTATATTTTCCATTCACATTCCAAATGATTTCCCCTTTCCCGTTTCCTCCCTCCCTGAAAGTCCCATAAGCCCCCTTCCCTCCCTCTGTTCCCCATTCAACCCCCTCTCACTTCTCTGTCCTGGTATTCCCTTACATCCAGTCTTTCCAGGACCAGGGGTCTGTCCTTCCCTCTCCTTGGAAATCTATTGATATGTTTTCTATTCTGCACCTGAGGTTCTCTCTTCCATCTTTTATATTCTGTTGGTGATGCTTGCATCTATGGTTCCTGAACTCTTTCCTAGGTTTCTATCTCCAGGGTTGTCTGCCTTGTGATTTCTTTATTGTTTCTGTTTCCATTTTTAGATCCAGGATAGCTTTGTTCAATTACTTCACCTGTTTGGTTGTATTTTCCTGTAATCCTTTAAGGGAGTTTGTGATTCCTCTTTAAGGACTTCAAGCTGTTTACCTATGTTTTCCTGTATTTCTTTAAGGGAGTTATTTATGTCCTTCTTAAAGTCCTCTATCGAAATCATGAGATGTAATTTTAAATCTGAGTCTTGCTTTTCTGGTGTGTTGGGGTATCCAAGACTTGCCATAGTGAGAGAACTGTGTTCTGATAATGCCAACTGGCCTTGATTTCTGTTGCTTATATTCTTGCTCTTGTCACTTGCCATCTGGTTATTTCTGGTGTTAGCTGGTCTTGCTGTCTCTGACTGTGGTTTGTCCCTCCTGCAAGTCTGTGTGTCAGTACTCCTGGAAGACCAGCTCTCTCCAGGCAGTATTTGGGTATGGACAGCTGTGGCACAGTGTCAGCTCCGTGACGCAGACAGAAACCAGAAGGTTCCTTTCCTAAGCTGTTCTTTGGTTCCTATGTCCTGATGGCTCTGGGTGAGTCTCTCTTGGGGCAGGAATTTGAACAGTAAAGCGCTTACCTGTGCTTGCAAGTGTGTCAGCACTCCTGGGAGACCAGCTCTCTCCAGGCAGTATTTGGGTATGGAGAACTGTGGCACAGGGTCAATTCTGGGTGTAGACAGAAATTTGAAGGATCCTGACCCATGCTGCTCCTTGGTTCCTGTGTCTCCATGGCTCTGAGCAGGTCCCTCATAGTTGAAGTCATGGTCTTACCTCTGCTCACAGGCATATCAGCACTCCTGGGAGACCAACTCTCTCCCAGCGGTATTTGGGTATGGAGCGCTGTAGCTATGGGATGAGCTGGAAATTTCTTTAAACAAATAGTGTAGTAAAAATTATTTAAAATCCTATTCTGGGCCTTCTACTCTGCCTTGATCATTGAGCTCCCAGATGAAAGACACACTCAGACTTTATATTCTTTTTTTTTTAAATCTTTTTTTAATTATTTATTTTATTTTTTTAATTTACATTCCAAATCATTTCCCCTTTCCCGTTTCCTCCCTCCCCGAAAGTCCCATAAGCCCCCTTCCCTCCCTCTTTTCTCCATTCAACCCCCTCTCGTTACTCTGTCCTGGCGTTCCCCTACATCCAGTCTTTCCAGGACCAGGGGTCTCTCCTTCCATCTTCTTAGAAATCTAGACTTTATATTCTTAATAAGCCTTAAGCAGCACAGTAGCTGGGCAGCTGCCTACCCACTATACTGTTAGAATCTACTTTCTGATCAATAACCCCGAGTTATTACTTACTACTTACTGGACTGCTATTAACTCCAATTGGTCAGCCCACATGGCCATGCTTTTATAGGTCAGCAAACCCATGGTGGTTGGTCTTTCTTCCTCTCCATACATTCTTCTGCTATTCCAAGACTGCTTCATCCTCCTCCTTCTCTCCTCATGGTCCTCTCTAACCACCCCACCCTCCCAAATCTCAACTCAACCTATGTCTCTTCTTCCAAACTATTGGCATCTTTATTTACCAATCACAATTAACTGGGGGGGGGGCAGGGTCACTTAGCTAGTATCTAGGTGTAGACTCTGTTGTCTCTGGGGCAAGCAGTTTGGTTAGCCCAAATTAACATTAGAATACAAGCAGCATCAGGCCAACCCACTACAAAGTAGAATTATGCCTACCATTTGATACATCTGTACCACTTCTGGGAATACGACTAAAGAAAACAGCTGGGCATACATATTGAACATCTATGTACATGCATTGCAGAACTATTTATAAATGTAAAGCTACACAACCTGTAGGTACATATGAATACATGAATAAAAATCACACACACATATTCTCACATATATACCATTCATATGTGCATATTTTTATATTCTAGAGTACAGTTCATTCATAAAAAGAGAACTCCCATCACCTGTAGAAAAAAAATGGTAGAATGGCAGACGAACCAATTTCAATGAAATAAATCAGATGAATAAGGATTGGTGTCAATATTTTCCATATGTAGAAATTTAAATATAAAGTAAATGAAGGATATGGATGACTATGGAAGACTAAGGGGGTTTCTGGGAGGGTGAATAGAAAGTCAAAAAGGAGACAGATATCTATAATCAGATCATATTTCATCCAATTGCTATCAGCAGGTTGCTAGGCTATGGAAGTCTTTTGTTTGTTGTGTGCTGATTCTAAGTAGAAAAACTAGAAAAAGCCTGAATATACAAAATGATTCAAACAATCTGTAAGATTCAATTCTGTAAGAGTCTTATATTGATCTGTGTGAAGGCAGGCCAACATTCATCAAATGGGTTAAGGAAAAATGACATTTATCTCAGTCAAAGATCACAGGCCAACCACTTCTCCCAGTCAGGGCCTGTTTTTGGTTTTACATCTATGGCTCAAAATAACAGCAAGACAAAAATTCAGTGAAAAAAAATAATCTTTAGCTCTTTAGAATTATTTAAATAGCTCTCAACTATGCCCAATAATTAGTATAAAATTCTGCTCAGTATCTTGTTCATTAAATTATCATGTTTTAAACAGTATTTTCTATTTGTCAGGGACTAGAAATTTAGAGACTAGAGATTTCACAACAAGAGTATCTGTGCTCTGGTGAGATGTTTATTGAAGAGAAGCAAAAATTAAGCCAGTAGGTGATAAGGGAGAGAAGAGCCAAGCTGAGTGAGAGAAGATGGAGGAACTAGGGAAGGTTCCTCAAGAGAAATAATGAGCATGCTGTAAAGTAAATTCTGAATCTGTCTCAGAGAACTTTTGCAGCCTAGGGCCAGCAGGAAAGAAAAAAGTGGAGTGCAAGTTTGCTCAGCATGTGCTCATTATTGACTTTTTCTCTTTTTATTCTTTAGTAATTTCTGTACCTGATGATTCTGTTGTTCTTTCACTTTTTAGATAACAATCAGAAGTAGACTCTAGAATCTTTTAGCCTGATGAATGTGTTAAAAATGTTTTCTCTTTACTCTATCTTTCCCAGTTTCTATTCACATCTCCTCCTTTCTGTACGTACTCTCTTTCTGCCTATCATTAAGAAAAACAGGCTTCTAAGAGATAATAATAAAATATAGTAAGATAAAAACACATTGGAATTGGAGAAAACAAACAGGGAAAAGAGCCTAAGAGAAGGCACACGAAACAGACACACAGTTGTCCACACACTCAGGAATCCATTCAAACATTAAACTGGAAGTCATAGATATACACAGAGAACCCGGTGTGGGCCAGCCCTTTGTGTACCGCCTCAATCTCCAACAAACAGCTTTTATAGACAGTATTGTTATTCTCTGAAGTTAGAGTGACGTTTTACAGTTCTGTTCAATATGTACAAGGATGATGTTTCTGTGCTCTTTGCAATGTATCTGAACACGTTTTACTCTCTTCTGACTGTTCCTCACCCCATTGCAGCTTTATTTTGGATTTTTTTATCAGAATTTTGCACCACAAATTTCCATGCCAATGAATGTTTGCCAAAATCTCCCATATCGCTATTAGGTTGTTAGTCTTTTCTTATTGTTGAGTTAGTAGGAATATGAGTTACTAGGAAATGACATTGCTCCTCTAGTGAGTGGATTCCTCCCTCCCATTAGGGTTACATGTTTTTTCAACTATACATTTTCTATGAAAAATCTACTAACTTTTGAGAAAGTGGTTACTGCTTTAGACTTGGGTAATTGATTATCTGTAATTTGTACTGTACATATACTTCTGGAAAGTCCTTTTCCTGCTATGCCATCACACCAGCCCTACTTTCAAATTTAATTTACATTTAGTAGGACTCACAACTGTTAAACAGTCTGATGTAGTCACAGAATATTTTTCTTTTCCAGTCAGCAGTCAATGGCTGTTTTTTCTTGTCAGAATTTATTCCTGTTCAGAACCAATGCCCTATTCTTGATGGCTTCCCAGTTTCTCATAAGAAGTAGACTTAGGAAGTATTTATTCTGCTCTCCAAATTGTATTCTGCTATCCTTTTGCATTGTACTTTCAGACACCCCAAGATGTTCTCTATGGATGTCAGGTAGATGCCTGAGTAATTTTGTCACCATGACAACCCTCAAACTACTTACCATCCCCACCCCTGATTACATTCATTTCTCATATGTGAATGTTCACTCTTTGAAAAATTCAAATTCAAAAGCATACGATATATATGAGAATCTCATATCATTTTATATGGGTGCATAAAAGGCATTTAAGTATCTTTAGGCAGTTTAATCTATATCAAGCAATTAAAACATTAGGTATTTTCAAGCTATCACATTCTGTCCTTCTCAGTGATGCATAGCCTTTACTGTAAAAGAATAGCTTAATTTTGAGATTTCCTTCTTTTTTTTAATTAGATATTTTCCTTATTTACATTTCAAATGTTATCCCCTTTCCTGGTTTCCCCTCTGAAAACACCCTATCCCATTTCCCCTCCCCTTGCTCACCAACCCACCCACTCCTGCTTTCCTGTCCAGACATTCCTCTATACTGGGGAATTGAGCCTGCTCAGGCCCAAGGGCTGTTCCTCCCTTTGATGCCCAACAAGGCCATCCTCTGCTACATATGCAGCTGGAGCCATGGGTTCCTCCATGTGTACTCTTTGGTTGGTGGTTTAGTCCCTAGGAGCTCTGGGGGTATTGAGATTCATTTCTAATGAACCTTCTTGTCTAGTTAAGCCCAGGATTCTTTCCACATTTATTATAAAAAATATTTTGAAATTCACATTAATTCAATAAATGTAAACAGTTAAAATGACTTTACTAACAAAGCTAATCCTTTCTTTTATTGATTATTTCACTTGGTCATCTTTGATACAGGTTCTGGTTATTGGCCCAGGCTGGTCTCCTACTTGTGTAATGGAAATAGAGTCACCTTCTTGCTCTAACACTTGGATAGTTGGGATTGCCAGCATGTGCCATCCTGCCAGACTAATGTCTTTTAAATGTCAGTACACACTTCCCATCTGGTAGATGATTTAATAATGCCAGGGATTTCCTGTATTTGATTTGCTCTTCATTTCATTCACAAATATTTCCCTTCAGCATCTGCTCAAAATACTTTTTATTCTTTTTTGTTGATACTTTGTCTATTTTGCAATTATATTGATATAATTTTTGCTTATTTGGTTAAATCTCCACAAGTAGTGAATTATTGGGTTATTTTCATTATTTATGTTTCTTGCCTGCCATACCTCACATGTGTAAGTCACAGAACAAGATACATTTTCTCTGAAATATTCTTCTTTTGCTATATTTTACTGTGTGAAATCAACATAATATATGAAAAGTTATTACCCTAATGTAATATATTGGAATTATCATTTCATATAGAAAAATATGCATTTATAACATATTTATACTTGTTTTCATTTCTAATGGAAATTACTTAAGATATGTTTGTCCTATAATACTACATAAAATCATCTCATACACATTCCAAACTCCATGCAGACACAGACTATTGTATAAACTCTTTCAGAGTCTCTTACCTTCCTACAGCACTTAGCTTACAGCTCAGATTGTTTGATGAAATTTTTTTTTGCTGTTTTACACAATGCACATATTTATAGTTTTTAAATTAGAATTTGTGACAGGATAAACTGCAAAATCAACATCTATTTGGAGATAAGAAGAATATTTACTATAAATCACTATCACATTTAATTGTTCATATTAAAGGTTTTATTTAGTTGATTTTGCCACATAAAATCATAAAGTCAAAATGTTCACTGTGTTCTAAGAGTACAATATTATAGGTCACGTGGCACTTATTATGTTTAAAACTTTGTGGCTTGTCTCTTTATTTTAGAGCAAATCTTGCTTTAAAAGTATTTATTTTTTGCCTTGCAAAAACTTTGTAATTTAATGAGGTCCCATTTGTCTATTCTTGATCTTAGAGTATAAGCTATTGGAGTTCTGTTCAGGAAATTCTCCCCTGTGCCCATATGTTCAAGGTTCTTCCCTAGTTTCCCTTCTATTAGTTTCAGTGTGTCTGGTTTTATGTGGAGATCTTTGATCCACTTAGAATTGAGCTTAGTGCAAGGAGATAAGGATGGGTCAATTTGCATTCTTCTGCATGTTGACCTCCAGCTGAGCCAGCACCATTTGTTGAAAAGGCTATCTTTTTTCCACTGGATGGTTTTAGCTCCTTTGTCAAAGATCAAGTGACCATAGGAGTGTGGATTCATTTCTGGGTCTTCAATTCTGTTCCATTGATCTACATGTCTGTTACTGTACCAATACCATGCAGTTTTTAACACTATTGCTCTGTAGTACAGCTTGAGGTCCGGGATACTGATTCCCCCAGAGGTTCTTTTACTCTTGAGAATAGTTTTAGCTATTCTGGGTTTTCTGTTATCTAATGGCTGAGAAGCACCTAAAGAGATGTTCATCATCCTTAGTCATTAGGGAAATGCAAATCAAAACAACCCTGAGATTCCATCTCACACCAGTCAGGATGGCTAAGATCAAAAACACAGGAGACAGCAGTTGTTGGCGAGGATGTGGAGAAAGAGGAACACTCCTCCACTGCTGGTGGAATTGCAGGCTGGTACAACCACTCTGGAAAGCAGTCTGGCGGCTCCTCAGAAAACTGGGCATGACACTTCCGGAGGATCCGGCTATACCACTCCTGGGCATATACCCAGAGACTTTACCTGCATGCATTAAGGACACATGCTCCACTATATTCATAGCAGCCTTATTTATAATAGCCAGAAGCTGGAAAGAACCCAGATGTCCCTCAACGGAGGAATGGATTCAGAAGATGTGGTATATTTACACAATGGAATACTACTCTGCAATTAAAAACAATGAATTCACGAAATTCCTAGGCAAATGGTCAGAACTTGAAAATATCATCCTTAGTGAGGTAACCCAATCACAAAAGATCACACATGGTATGAAGTCACTGATAAGGGGATATTGACCCAGAATCTCAGAATACCCTAGACACAATCAGCATATCAATAGATTTCTAAAAAGATGGAAGGAGAGACCCCTGGTCCTGGAAAGACTGGATGTAGGGGAACGCCAGGACAGAGTAATGAGAGGGGGTTGAACGGAGAAAAGAGGGAGGGAAGGGGGCTTATGGGACCTTCGGGGAGGGAGGAAACGGGAAAGGGGAAGTGATTTGGAATGTAAATTAAAAAAATAAAATAAAATTAAATTAAAAAAAAAAATAAAAAAAAATTAAAAAAAAAAAAAAGTATTTATTTGTTATTTAGAATTACTAAATGAGTCTGTATGTAATTCATTTGGAAAAACAAAAAACCCAGGATAGAGTAAAATATTCTCAACAATAATAGAACTTCTTGGGAAATCACCATCTCTGACCTCAAGCTTTATTGCAGAGCAATAGTGATAAAAACTGTATCATATTGGTACCGAGATAGGCAGGAAGATCAATGGAATAGAATTGAAGACCCAGAAATGAACATACATACCTTTGGTCACTTGATATGTGACAAAGGAGCTAAAACCATCCAGTGGAAAAAAGACAGCATCTTCAACAAATGGTGCTGGTTCAACTGACAGTCAGCATGTAGAAGAATACAAATCGACCCATTCTTGTATCCTTGTACAAAGCTCAAGTCCACTTGGACCAACGACCTCCATGTAAATCCAGATACAATGAAACTTATAGAGGAGAAAGGGGGAAAGGGCACGGGCACAGGGGAAAGTTTCCTGAGCAGAACACCAATGGCTTATGCTCTAAGATCAAGAATCACAATCCACAAATGGGACCTCATAAAATTGTAAATCAAGGCAAAGGTCACTGCCAATAGGACAAATGGCAACCAACAGATTGGGAAAAGATCTTTACCAATCCTTCATCCAATATAGGGCTAATATCCAATATATACAAAGAACTCAAGAAGTTAGACTACAGAGAATCAAGTAACCCTATTAAAAATGGAGTACAGAGCTAAACAGAATTTTCAACTGAGGAAATCGTCGAGTGGCCAAGAAGCACCTAAAGAAATGTTCAACATCCTTAGTCATCAGGAAAATGAAAATCAAAACAACTCTGAGATTCCACCTCACACAAGTCAGAATGGTTAAGATCAAAAACCCAGATGACAGCAGAAGCTGGAGAGGATATAGAAAGAAGAATGGTGGAATTTCAAGCTGGTACAACTAATCTGAAAATCAGTCTGGAGGATCCTCAAAAAATTGGACATAGGACACAGCTCAAAATTGGACCTGAGGACACAGCTATACCACTCCTGGGCATATACCTAAAAGATGCTTCGACATATAACAAGGGCACAGTCTCTACTATGTTCATAGCAGCCTTATTTATAATAACCAGAAGCTGGAAAGAACTCAGATGTCCTTCAACAGAGGAATGGATACAGAAAATGTACATTTACAAAATGGAGTAGTACTCAGCTACTAAAATCAGTTCTTAGGCAAACGACTGGAACTAGAAAATATCACCCAGAGTAAGGTAACCCAGTCACAAAAGAAGAGAATGCACATGATATGCACTCACTGATAAGTGGCTATTAGCATAAGAACTCGGAATACTCAAAATACAATTCACAGATCACATGAAGGTCAAGAAGAAGGAAGACCAAAGTGTGGGTGCTTTGGTCCTTCTTAGATGGGGTAACAAAATACTCATGGGAGCAAATATGTAGACAATGTGTAGAGCAGAGACTGAAGGAAAGGTCACCCATAGACTGTTCCACCTGGGGATCCATCCCGTATAGAATCACCAAACCAAGACACTATTGTAGATGACAAGAAGTGCTTGCTGACAGGAGCCTGTTATAGCTGTCTCCTGAGAGACTCTGCCAGAGTCTGACAAATACAGAGGTGGATACTCGCAGCCATCCATTGGACTGAGTGCTGGGTCCCCAGTGGAGGAGTTGGAGAAGGGACTGAAGGAGCTGAGGGGGTTTGCAACCCCATAGGAAGAACGACAATATCAACCAACCAGACCCCCCAAGAGCTCCCAGGGACTAATCCACCAACCAAGGAGTACACATGGCTCCAGCTGCATACGCAGCAGAGGATGACCTTGTCATGCATCAATAGGAGGAAAGGCTCCTGTTCCTGTGAAGACCCCAGTGTAGGGAAATTTGAGGTTGGGGAGGCAAGAATGGATAGGTAGGTAGGGGTAGAAGCAGGGGAAGGTGTATGGGACAGAGGTAGGGTTGGGGGGGAACTGGGAAAGGGGATAACATTTGAAATATAAATAAAGAAAATATCAAAACAAAAAGAATTACTAAGTGATCATCCATTTTATTGATACATTTCCTTCTATTGATATCCTAGCCACATGAGTTTAGAATACATCATTACTAAAGAAAACATCACCTAAGTTATTATAGCATTGTTACAATCTTACTATCTTTCCATTCTCACTGTACCCCATTTGCTTATTTAGATCAGTGAAACATCAACACACACATTATATGGGGCTATTTGTATACATTAAAAGCTGGATTATTCCTTTAGGGAAAAATGAGTCGAAAGCTTTTCTTTCTTTCTTTCTTTCTTTTTTTTTTTTTTTTTTTTTTTTTTTTTTGGTTTTTCGAGACAGGGTTTCTCTGTGTAGCCCTGGCTGTCCTGGAACTCACTTTGTAGACCAGGCTGGCCTCGAACTCAGAAATCCTCCTGCCTCTGCCTCCCAAGTGCTGGGATTAAAGGCGTGCGCCACCACCGCCCGGCTCGAAAGCTTTTCATATTCCATTGTTTCAGTGTTTAAAGCATGATTTCCATTCAGTGTTGTTAACATTTTTAAGTTTGCTATTCATTGTCATGTTGTATCTCTCTGAAAGTCTAAAAACAATTTTCTTTTTTTCCCTAAATCAAGAGATATTACTTTATTTTTATTTAAATTTTTATTTTTTAATGAAAAAGGAAGTAAAAAAATTAATGATAAAATTAAAGATTTACATGGAAAATGTTTCTGACAAAATTGAAGAAGCATATAGAAAAACACATTAAGATTGACAATTTTCATGAAAAATTAAAGAGTAAAATGGTAAACATAAAAAGCATTACTACCTTAATTGACAAAGGAAGTAGAAACATTTTATGATAGAATTGAAGATTTACATGGGAAATATTTCTAATAAAATTGTAGAAATATATAAAATTAAATCAGGATCAAATAGACCTTCTAAACCATCCTACAACCCCTGAAAAAATAGAAGTGGTCATTGGAAGTCTTCTAACCAAAAAAAGCACAGGTCCAGACAGTTTTAGCGCAGAATTCTATCAGACTTTCAAAGAAGACCTAACATCAATACTCTTCAAACTCTTCCACAAAATAGAAACAGAAGGAACACTACCCAACTCATTCTATGAAGCCACAATTACGCTAATACCAAAATCAAAAAAAGATCCGACAAAGAAAGAGAATCTCAGGCCCATTTCTCTTATGAATATTGATGCAAAAATACTTAACAAAATTCTTGCCAATGGAATCCAAGAACACATCAAAACGATCATTCACCATGATCAAGTAGGCTTCATCCCAGGGATGCAGGGATGGTTCAATATAAGGAAATCCATCAATGTAGTCCATTACATAAACAAACTCAAAGAAAAAAACCACATGGTCATTTCCTTAGATGCTCAGAAAGCATTTGACAAAATTCAGCATCCTTTCTTGTTAAAGGTCTTGGAAAGATCAGAAATTCGAGGCCCATATCTAAACATAGTAAAAGCAATTTACAGCAAACCAGTAGCCAACATCAAACTAAATGGAGAGAAACTTGAAGCAATCCCACTAAAATCAGGGACTAGACAAGGCTGCCGCCTCTCTCCATATCTTTTCAATATAGTACTTGAAGTTCTAGCTAGAGCAATTAGACAACAAAAGGAGGTCAAAGGGATACAAATTGGAAAGGAAGAAGTCAAACTATCACTATTTGCAGACGATATGATAGTATACTTAAGCGACCCAAAGAACTCCACCAGAGAACTCCTACAGCTGATAAACAACTTCAGCAAAGTGGCCAGATATAAAATCAACTCAAGCAAATCAGTAGCCTTCCTATACTCAAAGGATAAGCAGGCTGAGAAAAAAGTAAGAGAAATGATTCTCTTCATGATAGCCACAAACAATATAAAGTATCTTGGTATGACTCTAACCAAACAAGTGAAAGATCTGTATGACAAGAACTTCAAGTCTCTGAAGAAAGAAATTGAAGAAGACCTCAGAAGATGGAAAAATCTGCCATGCTCATGGATTGGCAGGATTAAAATAGTCAAAATGACCATCTTGCCAAAAGCAATCTACAGATTCAATGCAATCCCCATCAAAATCCCAACTCAATTCTTCACAGAGTTAGCAAGAGCAATTCAAAAATTCATCTGGAATAACAGAAAACCCAGGATAGCTAAAACTATTCTCAAGAGTAAAAGAACTTCTGGGGGAATCAGTATCCCAGACCTCAAGCTGTACTACAGAGCAATAGTGTTAAAAACTGCATGGTATTGGTACAGTGAGAGGCATGTAGATCAATGGAACAGAATTGAAGACCCAGAAATGAATCCATACTCCTATGGTCACTTGATCTTTGACAAAGGAGCTAAAACCATCCAGTGGAAAAAAGATAGCCTTTTCAACAAATGGTGCTGGTTCAACTGGAGGTCAACATGCAGAAGAATGCAAATTGACCCATTCTTATCTACTTGCATTAAGTTCAATTCCCAGTGGATCAAGGACCTCCACATAAAACCAGACACACTGAAACTAATAGAAAGGTAGCTAGGGAAGAACCTTGAACATATGGGCACAGGGGAGAATTTCCTGAATAGAACTCCAATAGCTTATGCTCTAAGATCAAGAATTGACAAATGGGACCTCATTAAATTACAAAGTTTCTGTAAGGCAAAAGACACTGTCAAAAGACAAAGCAGCAACCAACTAACTGGGAAATGATCTTTACCAACCTTACATCTGAGAGAGGGCTAATATCCAATATATACAAAGAACTCAAGAAGTTAGACTCCAGAGAGTCAAGTAACCCTAATAAAAAGTGGGGTACAGAGCTAAACAAAGAGGTCTCACCTGAAGAATATCTAATGGCTGAGAAGCACCTAAAGAGATGTTCATCATCCTTAGTCATTAGGGAAATGCAAATCAAAACAACCCTGAGATTCCATCTCACACCAGTCAGAATGACTAAGATCAAAAACCCAGGAGACAGCAGTTGTTGGGGAGGATGTGGAGAAAGAGGAACACTCCTCCATTGCTGGTGGGATTGCAAGCTGGTACAACCACTCTGGAAAGCAGTCTGGCAGTTCCTCAGGAAACTGGGCATGTCACTCCCGGAGGATCCAGCTATACCACTGCTGCGCATATACCCAGAAGCTTCCCCTGCATGCAATAAGGATACATGCTCCACTATGTTCATAGCAGCCTTATTTATAATAGCCAGAAGCTGGAAAGAACCCAGATGTCCCTCAACGGAGGAATGGATTCAGAAGATGTGGTATATTTACACAATGGAATACTACTCTGAATTTAAAAACAATGAACTCACGATATTCCTAGGCAAATTGTCAGAACTTGAAAATATCATCCTTAGTGAGGTAACCCAATCACAAAAGAACACTCATGGTATGCAGTCACTGATAAGGGGATATTAACCCAGAATCTCAGAATACCCTAGACACAATTCGCATATCAATAGATTTCCAAGAAGATAGAAGGAGAGACCCAGGTCCTGGAAAGACTGGATGTAGGGGAATGCCAGGATAGAGAAGCGAGAGGGTGTTGAATGGGGAAAAGAGGGAGGGAAGGGGGCTTATGGGACTTTTGGGGAGGGAGAAAATGGGAAAGGGGAAATGATTTGCAATGTAAATAAAAAAACAGGAAAAAAAAACTTCTGTCTTGTCTGGCATTGTCACAAACTAGTAGCAAGTACTCTTTGGAGCCAGGCACTATTATAAAGTCTGCCTTTTGTCTCCTGGAAACTCTATGGGCTATATGGTTTCCCTTTCCATGATGTTCTTTTAATTAGGTCTTCTCTGATTCATAGGTTTCTAATATTGCAGCACTAAGAAGCCTTTAATTCTACTCCAAGAATTATTTTCCTATGTAGGAATCTCTATGAAATAGAACTTAAGTTCACTGAATGCTGGTCTTCTCTGATATATGTGAACCTCATCTTTCTTCAGAAAATTTCCCTAACTTCCTTTGATTTTGCTATGTTCTGAAAATGCAGGTTACCATGCAGCAATCTGGCTTTCCTTCTACTACTGAGTCAATGAAACAGACCATCTCATCCATTTTAGATATTTCTATATATGAGTCTAATAACAGCCCTGAATAAGTCTAGCTACAAGAAACCTTTGAAACTCTGTGTACTGTCTTATGAAAACTTCTGCAGGCTTAAAAGTGCACACAGAAATTTCTGATTTCTTTTTAGAGGAAGAAAAGAGAAACTTTCCCAAAGCAACATCCCCACAAACTTCTGAGGTTTACTGTCATCAAACCAGACACAAAACTGGTACTAGATGATTTAATTTTAGCAGATTTATATAATGTTTTAAAGATAAAAAATTGTTAAAACAGTTTTGTAAACTGGGTTTGCAGAAATGGGTGTATAACTTTATTTTCTTCTTACAGAAAAATTCTGTAAGGATGAAGTACAATATAAATAGGAAAGAAAACCATGATAGACCACTCCAAAAACACACATAAACAATAATACACCATTTTGATTGATTTCTACCCCTTACACATTATTCCATACATATGGTTCTTACACGCCATGGTAATGCTCTATATACAAACTCTCTTTGGTGTAACTTTTGATTTAATTCTGACATTTTCCATAATTATAAATTCTTCACAAAAAGAAATAATAGAGGCAAACTAATTCATGGGAAAGACGTACTATAATTTATTTTTCTTCCTCTATTACTAAACATTATAACTGACTCCAAATTTTAGCAATTAATATCATAAACATTTCCACAACACCAACGTTTTATTCTAGATTTAAGATCTAGCCACTAAGGCAAACTTGCCTAAAGGGGAACAAATAATCAAGATTTAAATACCTAAAATAAATCTAACCCTAGAACTTGCTGCTGTTTATGCCTGGGTAGATGAACTTTGAAAAGATTAAAAATGTGAGGTGAACAAAAATTATACCAACGGGCATGCCAAAGTGGATGGAGAAAAGCTCATCAGGCTTCACTCCTAGACAAAAAACTATAGATAACTAAAAGAGGTTGGGAGCAGGAAGGGTGGTCTTTCTAAGTGAGGAGCACACGGATTGTCAATAGCCAAACAGTCAGTCCTGAAAACATGCATATGAATAACATTGTATGTACTAAGCAGGTTATATTTAGGAGTACACACACACACATGTGCATATAACAACAATTAGTGAAAAATGAGACCATAAATTTAAAGAGCAAAGAGAGTAAGTGGCAAGGTTTAGAGGATGAAATGGGAAGGGAGATGCGATAAATAATCTCAAAAAATTAAATTCATTTATATAAAAAAAGAAAAGAGTGGAAAGGAGTTGATATACATCAAAGGTCAAGATTCCAGTCTAGCATCTGCTAATGAGACTTTAGAGAAAAGATGGAGGAGCCCAAAGCACAAAGGTGCTCACATCTAACATGTAATTATGGAAAATTATTATGGATAAAATGGCTATATTTAATTTAAAGCATAGGAAACAAAACTCATTAGAAAGTCAGGACTTTAGTTAAATATGGTGCTAAAATCTCCAAGGCATACAGATCATGAAGGGTATCTAGGTAGGTCAAGTGAACTAATTGATCTGAAACAAGAGCCTGTGCCCCATTTGATGTAAAACAATTACTGCTATTCTACAATTTAGTTGAACTTATCTAACACTTGATCTTTGACAAAGAAGCCAAAACCCATACAGTGGGGGGAAAAAAAGCATCTTCAACAAATGGTGCTGGTCTAATGGGCAGTCTGCATATAGAAGAATGCCAATTGATCCATATATATCATCTTGTACAAAGCTCAAGCTCAAGTAAATTAAGGACCTCAACTTAAAACAACATACACTGAATTTAAGAGAAGAGAAAGTGGGAAATAGCCTCGAACCCATAGGCAAAGGGGAAATTTTCCTGAACAGAACACCAATGGCTCAGGCTCTAAGATCAACAATTAACAAATGGTACCTCATGAAACTGAAAAGCTATGTAAGGTAAAAGATATTGTCAACAGAACAAAATGGCAACCTATAGATTGGGAAAAGATCTTCACTAACATTACATCTGATACAGGGTTAATATCCAAAGTATACAAAGAACTTAAGAAATTAGAATCCAAAAATCCAAATAACCCAATTAAAAACTGGGATACAGAGTTAAGCAGAGAATTACCAAAAGAGGAATCTTGAATGGCTGAGGAACACTTAAAGAAATGTCCAACATCCTTAGTCATCAGGGAAATGCAAATCAAAATGACCCTGAGATCTCACATTACACCAATCAAAATGACTAAGATCAAAATCTCAAGTGACAGCACATGCTGGTGAGGATGCAGAGAAAGAACACTTCTCCATGGGTGCTGGGAGGGCAAACTGGCACAACCACTCTGGAAATCAATCTGGCAGTTCCTCAGAAAATTATAAATAGTTCTACCTGAAGACCCAGCATTCATGGGCATATACCCAAAAGATGCTCTACCATACCACAAGGACACTGTACTTCACTATGTTCATAGCAGCCTTATTTGTAACAGCCAGAAGGTAGAAACAACCCAGATGTCCCTTAACCACAGAATAGATACAGAAAATGTGGTTTATTTACATAATGGAATACTATTCAACTATTAAGAATGAGGATATCATGAGTTTTACAGGCAAATGGATGGAACTAGAAAATATCACCCTGAGTGAGGTGCAAAAGGACATGCATGGTATATACTAACTGATAAGTAGATATTCACCAAAAAGTACAGAATTCCCATGATACAACTCATAGACCATTATGGAGTTTAGCAAGAAGGAAGGCCCAAGTGTGGATACTTCAATCCCATTTAAAAGGGGAAACAAAATAATCAGGGGATATCGAGGGAAGAAGCATCCAAGGTGGGAGAGGAGATGGGGAGGGGAAATGGGTGGCAGGATCAGGTATGGGGAGACAGGAGAGAAGCCCAGAGGGACAGGAGAATGAATTGAAATATGCAGCAACACAGGCTGGGATGTGTGGGGAACCTCTAGAAAGGTCCAGAGATCTGGGATGTGATAGACTCCCAAGACTCGATGGTGATGACCTTAGCCAAAATGTTCAACAGTAGGGAGCTGGAACCTAAAGAGACCACTTCCAGCAGAAAGAAATGGTTCCCAGTTGAGGCATGGTGCCACCCACCCATCTTGAAATCTTTTGACCCAGAATTGTTCCTATCTAAAGGAAATAAAAGGACAAAATGTAACAGAGACTGAAGAAAAAACCATCCAGTGATGGGTCCAACTTGGAATCCATTCCATGCGCAGGTCTGGCCTTCTCAGCCCTGAGCAGGCCCTTTCTAGTCTTGAGCAGGCTGAACAGAACTTGAGTACTTGCCACAATGGACCTTATTGACCTTGGTAGAGTCACCTGCCTTGATTGTATATGCAAGTTCCTACAGGAACTTAGAAAAATAGACTGCCGAATGACCTTGCTTTGCATTATAATCCAGCTGAAATGAAGGATGGGTTCTGTGGGCTTTCCCTATATAAATGCAGTGCTGAATATTAAACTTGGAGCCTTGATCAGAACCTTGTCTTGGCTTCATTCTTCTCTCACCCACCCCATCTCTTTTTTATTTCCAGTCACCCTTTCAGGTAAACCAGTTCGTCCTTGGCCGCTGGACAGCTAGATGCAGGCACTAACCCCTGTCACTACTACTGATGCCATGTTGTACTTGCAGACAGGAGCCTATCATAACTGTCCTCTGAGAGGCTCCTCCCAGCAGCTGACTGAAATTGTCCTTAGGGAAATCTTATGGAAGAGCTGGGAAGGATTGAAGGTCCTAAGGGAATAAGAACTCCACAAGAAGACTTATAAGTGTCAACTAACCTGGACTCTTGGGAGTTCCCAGGGACTGAACCCAGCAAACTAAGAGAATACATGGGCTGGACCAATACCCTGGCACATATATAGCAGATGTGAAGATTGGTCTTCAGCTGTTGCCTGTCTGTGGAATGCATTCCCCAATTGGACTGCCTAGTTTGATTTCAGTGAGAGAGGATGAACCCTGCAGAAATTTGTCAGAGGAGAAGTAGGGAGGGACTCTGTGAGGGGAGACCATAGGCGAGGGGTGTGTGGGGGCTTGGGCGGGGGGGGTGGGACAGCGCTCAGGATGTAAAATGAATAAATAAGTAAATTAAAGGAAAAAAAAACCTCTTTTACCTTAGTTATCTAAGAGAAGTCTAGACCCGTAGTCAAGAAAAATCATGAAGTGTTCTCAAATTTCAAATACACTTTATCCGACATCATAAAGTCAGAATTATTTAAAGCAATATCAAAGAAACCCGCGTGAATTTCTCTTTTATATCTACCCTATAAGGAAAAGTTTCTAAAGAGGAGAAAAATGAAACCTGAGAATTATTTACTAATAAATGCCACTAATGTGGCTTTATTTTAAACCTGTTTGTTAATTAAGCATTTCTGTGTTTCTTTAGGATGAAAACGGAGGCCATTTTAATTGAAAAATCATCTCTGTAACTAACCTGGCAATAACACTTTTCTCTGGAGAGGTACAAGTCTCTCCTTTCCTAATTAAAATAAAATAATGGGTTTCTAGTCAGCTGTTGGAAGGTGACATTTAAAGGATCATGGGAACTTCACAAGAAACACGGTGAAGGATGACTCTCTGTAGCTGAGTATTCTGCTGCTGCTAAGTTCAGTTCCATGAAGAGGTGAAAGGGATGACATTTACTTTGTGCCACGCCTGGAATATACCTTTTCAATCGTTTGCCTTGTGCAGTATGATGGCTCAAACAGCTTTGTGCCTGTGAAATAACTCTTTATGCAGAATTCCCTGGAGATCATTCCAAGACTTCAATATTCCGCACATAGAAATCAATTCTTACTCTTGCTGGAGCAGGCTTATCAGTGTAAGCTCCCTGATAAAAGAGAATGAACTCCTAGTACACTTACCTGGGGTCTGAACATTCTGTTCCACAACTAAGTTCTCGAATTCTTCGTGCATTTTTAAATTTATTAAATGATAATTAATTATAGACTCATTCTAAAGCGGAAATAGGAAATCTTCAATCTTTCATATAGGAGAAAAATATCCTAACCAAATCAATGGAATAGAGATCAAACTCCATGGCTGAAGACATGGCCCAGTTGAAAAAAAAATTATTTAACATGTAAAATTGGGTACTCCTAGCATCGATTTAAAAACTATGCACGTGTCTATAACATCCGGGGGACTGAGTCAAGCATATCCCTGAAGGTTGCTGGCCAGCCATTCTAACTAGGTAGGTGAGATGCAGGGCTTAAAAAACAGGGGGTAGGACTGTTAAGAAAGACACAGAACATCGACTCTGGCTTCCAAATACATTCATTTATGTAAACCTGCACATGGATCCAAATTTGCATGTACACACACATAAATTTGTACATGATTTACAGCAGAGAGAGAGAGAGAGAGAGAGAAGAGAAGAGAAGAGAAGAGAAGAGAAGAGAAGAGAAGAGAAGAGAAGAGAAGAGAAGAGAGAAAGAAAGAGAGAGAGGTGGGGAGTGAATACCAATAAATACTAGCTGCCAATGAGAGAAAATGTTTCCTTCGAATACAAGATTCACATAGGGTGTCTACTCACAATGGTCAGCCTTTGTCCCATGTACATATGAGAGGCCAATAGTAATTGTTTCTAAATATGGTGTGTGTGTGCGCGTGCATGCGTGTGTGTGTGTGTGTGTGTGTGTGTGTGTGTGTGTGTGTGTATGTGTTATCTAGTAGCTTTAATGAAAAGAGGGGTCACGAATTTGGGCAGAAATAGAAGGAAATAGGAGGAATTTGGGATGGTGTCAGGAGTGATATAGATGCAGTATTTATGCATGAAGTTCTCAAACAGAAAAGTTAAAGTAGTCATTTATTTCATAGAGACAGCCTTCAACCTCCAACCTTCAATAAGATGAGTTGCTAAAGTCATAGTAGCCAACAAGATTTGTCCTAAGAAGTTGTGTGCATGTGGAGCAATAATACTTGTTAAGCAATTACCTATGGGTAATTGTGTCTGATATGTTTCACTAGGCACCACAGTATTCATAGGAATTTTCTTATTCACCTTAAAGTAACTAGTTCCCTCCCCCTTCATTCTTTTTATAGAACTATAAGCAATATACCTAAGTCAGCAGAAAGTTAGGAGTCGTTCCAAATGCCTGTGATACAATTTCTCACTAAATCATGTCACTTTTCCCTGATGAATATCTGCTCTCTCCTTTCCTACTACTAATGCCTCCAATATATACATTTTAATATATAGTGCCATATATAAGTTATGTAGTGCTCTATATAATTTTGATACCAGGTTATTATTTTCACTGGCTGTTGTCACCAATGTGAGCTGCCTGAAGCTAAACCTGATCACTCAATGACATAAATATTGAAAAGTCTCCTATCAATCATATTTTCAGCTTTTATGTCCAATCATAAACTTTCTTATAGATAAGAATATATATTTTAGAGACATCTAGAGGAAAAGAATTACCCACTCTAATACTTAACTGTGTTCTAAATGTTATTTTCCCCCAGTCAAATTATGCCATTTTTCAATTTCATTTAAAGATTTCCCTGCTGTATTTATTTATAATGTTATAATTTTCATGAATTATGCAATATGCATACTAGTAATTTGTTAATTTCCCTAATGAATAACCCAGCTCTCAACCACCTTCCCATTTCAAAGACTACTCACAATTCAGAAAAAGACTAAAATCATTGGGAAAAAAACCCCACAATTTTGAACTAAGAGGATATTTTCTTTTCATTGTCATTAGTGACTACTTACTAGTCAAAAGCAGGTGTCCAGCCTCTAGGGAACAGGACAATTCCTCTGTATATGAGCTGGTAGGATCGACTCCTTCAGTATTACCAGTCTTTCTCAGCTTTCCTAAGGCAGTCTAGTGTATTGACAGAAGTCTGTATGTGTTAGATTTATAGGGTAATATTCAAGGCTGTTTTATATATATAAAAGGGCACATATAATTTTCTTAGTAATTCTGGCTCTCCCAGAACCCCAAGGCAAGAATTTAAAAAGGATTATCTAGCATTTCTCATGAAGTAATTAATAACCCTAGATTTTAAACTCTTCTTTATGTGATAACTCCTTAAGTGTAAATCTTTCTCTAAGAGCCCAATATGCCCACGTTTTTCCTTTTCTTTATTGTGAAACCTCTAACTCCAACCAACACTGGAATCTTCCCCTTTGTATTCGTTCTACTCTGCCCCACATATGTACGCAGATCTACAGTATTCCATGTGGGAGAGCAAACAGGACTTTGAAATTCAGCGAGAGAAGCCTTCAAAGTACCGAATGTAGGGAACTTAGGCACCCTGGGTTCTGCGCTTTAGTCTGAGATTGCATCCTCTAGCTTGGATTTTGTTTTTGAAGTCTCACTAATGGGAAGTAAAAACTCATCACAAGTTCTTCAGCTAATGAGTCATCAGATTAAACACAAGACCTGCCCCTAGTAAAGATATAATTGGAGGTTAGTGTAATTGATATCAAAGCACATCCCGTTTTCTTTGACACCAATTAGCGGGCACCCTGCTACACACTTGCACTTTAGGATTCATTTCTAGTAGTCCTTGAACTCATGAGAGGCAAAATGCAAATGTGTTACCTGTAGTGAGGTCTCTACTTAAAAGTCCTCAAATTGGTCATTCTGGGAGGACTTCAATTAAGCTCTTTAATCAACTTTAATCAAGATTTTGAAGAACTTGGGAGTGCTAAAAAAATAGAAGGACATGAACAATTCTTCCTAATATATTTATTTGTGTCTAGAATGTTGTACCAAAATTACAAGCTATTATTTTCATAGACAAAGAATACCAATGTTTAACCTAGTGCCTGGTGTATCTTTAAGTACATAATTAATACATGAATATATTTCTGAATAAACTTAATTTAAATTTATTATACAAAATGACAGCAATTAACAGCAATATATTATTTAAAACTCTAAGAAGAAAAAATAAGAATGTGAGGACATGTGAGGGATGTATTCTAATTCGTGTTCTACAGTGCAAGAATTTTTTCAAAATAACATGTTTTATATAAGTATTGGGTAGCTATTTTTTCTACAGTGAGGGAACGGAATACTCATAAGTTTCAGGAAATTAAACAAAACAACAACAACAACAAAAAAACCCTTACTGGGCTCAGGAGCTAAACAGTTACAAATGCAATAAATCTCACAGAGTTAAAAAATTTGCCAGTTCCTATCCCAAGATTCTAAAGCAGTAAATACTCTTGTAGAGAGGAGACTCTCAAGCCAGCCAAGTTGACTTCAGATTGCTACAGCAAGGCAATTTTCTTTTAGTTGTCTAGGTTTCAGGTGCATCTGCCTTTAAGTCACTCAAGCTCTTGTAAGAAAGCCAATTAACAACTGATTCACTAAACTACACGTAGGTTGCATCATTTTTGGTCTGTTTTTAGTCCTCATTTTGAGGTGAATAAATGTGTCTTTGCATCTTCTTGGGAAAATTCACAAAACAATAAGCATACACTGTTATGCCCATCAATTAAAACACATTTTAAAGAAATGCTGTCATGAAAAGTGTCCATAGGAAAAAAATCCTCGATTCCTCAGTGTTTGTGTATTATCCTGCCATACCTTCTGCTAAGAAAAATTGGTTGTTACTACATGATGAATATAGAATATCTGCAAGTATGATTCTGAATATTACAACAAAACAATGACACTTGTCCTTATAAAATGACATGCCATGGGGCTTTGATAGAAATGAGACACTATGTCAACTAGGTTTTTGCAGAGACTCACCAATCTGTGACTCACCAATTGGGGCATAAAGGACTGTGATTCTCCTGGACAGTTCTTTAGAAAAGAAAGCTCATTGTTGGATGATACTATCTTGGTCATTGTAAGGATTTCAAGCCTCTATGAGCTAAGTGTCAAATATGAGGACTACAAAATTAAAATCTAAAGCAAGTATATAAGAAGTCACCATTAAGCACTAAGAAACACTATGTAAGAGAAAAGTGAGTCAAGTAGACACAGTATCCTAAAATGTACCTTGAAGACCTGGATACAAAAGTAGTGAAACCAAGGAGATAAAATGGCTGTTGTCCTGAACATTTTTCACTACCAAAATTGCATACTTATTCAACTTATTCATTTAATATTGACATAAAACATGTGATGATGGAATTGAGAAACAAACAAACAAAAAAAAATAGGAAAATAGCCCAGAAATAAGGCTACAGAGATGACTTCGTAGAAAAAGGTATTTGTTTTAAGACCCAAGTCTGAGTTTTGATCCCCAAAACTAGCATGGTGGGAGGAAAGAACTGATTCCAGCAAGCTGACCTCTGACTTCCACATGTGAACGTGATATGTTTATATACCCCACCCCACTCTAAATACATAGATAAATGTTTTTTTAAATTAACATTAAAGTACAAAAATAAAAAAAAACATAGGCAAAAATGTTAACACTATTAAGAGTTTCTTGTTTTGACTTAAAGAAAGGTCTGTATTTTACATGCTGTTGTACACTATGACTCATGGTCTATAATATATTGTATGATCACTCATTCTGGGCATGTGATAACTTTATGGAGAATGTAACAGTATTTGTTCATCTGTTATAATGATATGTTAGATTAGTACTCATGAACAAAAAACTGTCCAAGGAGTGCAGAGAGTTCTTGTCAGTGTTCAATATTGCTGAAGTTCATGGATTCTGTGAGAACCAAGAAATTTTAAAGTTTTTAAAACAAAAGGGATAACAGCTGCAAAAGGCAGGATCCAATAGATGAATGTGTCTAAAGTGGAAAACAGATGTTCCTCAAATTTATTTCCTGTTTCTTCCTGTCAATGATGTAACTGGATTCAGATATTAAGCCCAGATGGTTCAGGCCAAAGGAGACCTGTGTCCAGAGCCCTCATTCCAACAAATTCCGTAAAAATTGAAGATCTTTTTCTTATGTTATACTTCTTTATTTTCATTATGTTTGATTTCTAAATTTAAACTCCAGTATATATTAAAAATCTTGTATATATTCAACCAAGAATTATTTGGAAAGATTATCACAGTCAAATCCAAACACTGTAAACGATTCTTGGCGATACAAGGGCAAACTTTGTGACTAAGACCATAATGTGCATCACACATTTCTTGACCTAATATTTTGGAAAAATAACTCTAATATGGCTAATCAGACTAAAGGATGGCTGCAAATACAAATCTGTTAGGTGAATTGTGTATATAAAAATTTGTTTCTGCTAGTGGTATTGAGTCCTTCACTAGACTGGTATATCTTAGCTAATAAAATTTATTTCTGAATGTGCTAAAAGATAATGACAAATTGATTTAACCAAGCTTGTACAACTGTCAAAATAAATTAAAGAAAGCATATATAAGTATTCACTAGCATATTTCAATTATAAACATATCTGTAAAAATTATAAAATCAATGTTACTATTATCATTCTTGGAGGCTGTACATCAACATTAAAAAAATTTTAAAATGATATTTACTACATCAATGAACTGAAAGATCATAGTGACATAAGAGTAATTTTCAACATCCAGAATTTATTTAGGACTAAAACTCTTAGGAAGCAATAAAAATAGTTTTGAATCTGTAACACAGCATATAGTAAAAATTATATTTAATAGAATATAGATATAAAAAATTCTCAAAATCAGGCAAAAATTCACAAGAATTTTTTACATTGTTATTCATTTTGTTGGTAATATAAAAATAAATAAAATGCTATGAAATTATTAAGATAGAGCTCACCTAAATAAAAAAAAATCAGCAGAATGAATTAAGGCTCATTAGTATCAATAAGAAACCTTAATAGGCTTGGTAAAATAAAATGAAAATAAACTTTTTAAATGTATTCAGTCTCATAAAACTATCATAATTTGAAATGTAATAAACAAAGAAAATATCATTATATTAGCAGCAATAAAGTCTAATGGCTGTAATAGTAAAAAAAAAAAAATCTATAAGTCCCTAGCAACCATCTTATCAAAACCACTGATTTTCTGAATGGTGCAAAGAAAGTCATGGAAAGAGTAGATGTTGCTGGAGAGGAACAACTAATATCATGGAAACAAAAGTCTTTTCTTACTAACAACTTTATTCCAGCAAGGCAATTGAACTTAAAGGAATTTAATAAATGCATCCCAAAACTTTTAAAGAAATATAATCGTTCATGTATGTATTTATATGGATCCTAGAAAAAAAGAACGAAGCAAAACAGAATGACCAGAGAGTAAACAAACTTGAACACTATCAGAAAAGCAACATGACACAACTAAAAGATTATCTCAGAACCAAAGGTAAGGCTTTGACTAACCTGATTTATATAAGGGTGTTTTAAAAATATGCCAAAGCAGTCCTACAGTTCAATTGGCAAAAACATAGGCCATTGCCTATATTATCCACCAAATTACTTTATGCAGAATGGAGAAGCAAAACTGTACTCAATGTTATCTACCGTTATAGCCATAATGTACAATGTGAAATTCATGGAGGAAAATGACTTTTTGAATAGACATAGAAAGGGAATGTTGATGAATCAAGGTATTTATGCCCGACAGAAAGGCTGATGGGGAAATTATTGATGGGAAATACATGAGAAATAATGCTTTAGGTGAAACAAAATGACAGGAGATACAAGGTCATAAGGGATCAATATGATTTCTGTAATTAGAAAAAAAATAACTAAACACTGCAAAATAATAGAAATATTTGCCTTCCTAGATGACCGGCTCCTTCACACCCTTTTCTCACAGCCTTTGTAAATCTGGTTGTAAACTGAGGACTGAACTTGGCCTAGAGAAGAAACCTTATTGCAGAACAGAGAAACCGCTGCTGACGTTTCTAAAGCTAGAAGTGGGAAACTAGGCAGGAAGCTTAGAAGCATAGAAAGCATCATGCAACTCTTCACACTTTCAGAGTAATTAAGAGGCAAAAAATCAATGAAAGAGGAAGGCTCATTTCCAACTCTGAATCAATATTCATTCTGAATTTGCAGACATTACTGTAAATGGAGCAGAGGGCTGAGTAAAGGCTCTTTTTCATGGTGCTTTAGAAACACAAGGGAGTCTTACTAGTTTCTTAAGAAGCAAGGGGGCTTGTTTTATGCAAGCCAGGGGTATACTGACCTTTTCATGACTCTGACACATTTCTAAGTTATCTGAAGATCCCTTTGAAGGAATACTAGTCACTCATATCTAGTCAACAAAGAGAAATACTTCCCACACCCACAAAGGCTGATATTCAGGTACATACTATGAAGGAAAACTTTTGAAGAACTCCAGTATGAGAAAAATAGGAGGCCTGTGCTCAAGAGAACAGCTGGACTGCAGGTGTATATGCATGGTTCACCTACTGTACATACATATAATATACACACACATATACATCATATAAATATATATGTTTACACAAATGATAGAAACACAAATAGATGAAAAGATGGGAAAACAGAAAACTGTATGTCTTTTAAATATTAATATTGTATTAAAATTATCTAAATTTTGCCTTGATTGTATTTAAATTATGAATGTATTAATTCAACAGACAAACTCAATAGGAGACAGAACTGGTGAACTCAAAAATTGATCAAGAGACATTTGGGACCTCATACTTAAATAAAGGCAAAGAGAGAAGGAAAATAGAAAAGCTAGCAATAAAAAAGCAATGATTAGGGCTGGAGAGATGACTCAGGGGTTAAGAGCACTGACTGCTCTTCCAGAGGTCCTGAGTTCAATTCCCAGCAACCACATGGTGGCTCACAACCATCTGTAATGGGATTTGACGCCCTCTTCTGGTGTGTCTGAAGACAGCTACAGTGTACTCATATACATAAAATAAATAAAATCTTTAACAAAAAAGGCAATGAATAGGTATCAAGTACATATGCAATTCTAGTGAGGAGGAGGAAAGAATCATAGTTGCAGAGCTGAGCAGCCTCATAATTGATAAAAGAGACCATGAAAGAAACTAACAAAAGACTAAAATCAAACAAAATGTGCCTAGAACAAAGAGAACCTTATTAAAAGATAATGATAATCAAGAAAAAGAGTAATTTTATAGTCAGAGTAGTTTAATATTATTGAGGACAATGAGCCACTTTAAAATACTAAAATAAATTTTATTAAAAAACTGATTATAAAATAAAATTGACATAGGAGCAGTGTATGAAAATATATCTGAAAATATGTAAGAAAAGATATAAACCCTAAGGAATAAATATGAACAGGAAATTAAAAGAGGTAAATACTAAACTCAAATAATATGAAAAATATTTTTAAATGTATATTGGAAATTAAATTGTGCCTAAAAATATTAGTAAAGAACTATGGCCAAGTATTTGATAAATTTTGGGTGATGTGTATAAATATACTAAATATGATTCACAGCTAGAGTGGCCTAGGCAGGTAAAAGAATTTCAAAAATTTCCAGGAAAGATTTAATTAACCCTATCTACATATCTCTTCAATCTTCCTACTAGCTACTTCCAGCAGATGTCTTATCCAGATCCATAAGGAATTTATGCAAACACATCTATCACTGTATCACCAGCTTAGCTGGAAATTGGAACAAAAAGCCTGATTTCCATTTCTGTCTATTTGAAAGGAAATGTTGTGAGTCAAGCCCTGAAATGCTAAATGTAATTTAGAAGCAACATAACCATATACCATGCTGGGTGTGCAGAGCATGTCTGTATTTATAGCTACTCAAAAGTCTGAAACAGAAGAATCATTTGGGCCACAGACTTTAAGATTATCATGGGCAGCAGGGCAAGACTTAATATTTTATTTTTTTGAAAATGAAAAATATCCATGCAGACATGCTATTATTTAAAATTATATGAATAAAGTATTTATCCTATACCTTCCAGAATCTATGATGCTCTGTGTGTTGGGGGGGGGGGGTTATATGTCACATAGTAGGGAAGGATATTTGTATTTGACTACTGATGGTAAAATCAATCCCATAGAGACTACAAATGCTTAAATACTCAAAACATGTATGAGAAACAAAAACTGAATGAAGAAAATATCTGGAGATGAAGGAAAAAATAAATAAAATGGTAAGACAAGAGAGGAGGGAAAGTCGGTGGGGGTGGGGGGCGGGCAGTTGTAATGGTTAGCTTTATGTCAATTTGACAAAAGCCAAAGAGGAGGGGGATGGGGGTTTCCAGAGGGGAAACCAGAAAAGGGGATAACATTTGAAATGTAAATAAATAAAATATACAATACAAATAAATAAAAAATGAATAAAAAAAGAGAAAGAAAATGTCTCTATAACATCTGGCTGTAAGCAAGCCAGTAGGGCATTTTCTTCATTAGGGATTGATGGAAAAGGGCATTGTAAGCAATGACATCCTTAGGTAATGTTCTGGCAGTCCTGGGTCTTAGTAGAAAGTAGCCTAAAGAAGCCATGGTGAGCAATCCAGGGACCAGCACTCTCTGTGGACCCTACCTCCCAGGTTCCTGGTCTGCCTGAGTTCCTGTGCTGACTTGTTTTGAAAGTGTAAAGCATTGTTTTTAATTGCAGAGTAGTATTCCATTGTGTAAATATACCAAATCTTCTGAATCCATTCCTCCATTGAGGGACATCTGGGTTCTTTCCAGCTTCTGGCTATTATAAATAATGCTGCTATGAACATAGTGGAGCATGTGTCCTTATTGCATGCAGGGGAAGCCTCTGGGTATATGCTTAGGAGTGGTATAACAGGATACTCCAGGAGGGTCATGCCCAGTTTTCTGAGGAACCACCAGACTGCTTTCCAGAGTGGTTGTACCAGCTTGCAATCCCACCAGCAGTGGAAGAGTGTTCCTCTTTCTCCACATCCTCGCCAACAACTGCTGTCTCCTGTGTTTTTGATTTTAGCCATTCTGACTGGTGTGAGGTGGAATCTCAGGGTTGTTTTGCATTTCCCTGATGGTCAGAACTGGAAAATATATTCCTTAGTGAGGTAACCCAATCACAAAAGAACATACATGGTATGCAGTCACTGATAAGGGGATATTAACCCAGAAACTCGGAATACCCAAGACACAATTCGCATATCAATAGATTTCCACGAAGATGAAAGTAGAGACCCCTGGTCCTGGAAAGACTGGATGTAGGGGAATGCCAGGACAGAGAAGTGGGAGGAGGTTAAATGGGGAACAGGGGGAGGGAAGAGGGCTTATGGGACTTTCCTGGAGGGAGGAACCAGGAAAGGGGGAATCATTTGGAATGTAAATAAAATATAGAAAAAAAAGTGTAAAGCAAACAAACCCTTTCCCCCCCAAGTCACTTTAGTCATGGTGTGTTATCACAGCAATGCTAATCCTTGAGACAAAAGAAAGAAAAGAAAAAGGAGAAAACAGGGCAAAACAGAAAGAATATCAGTCTGAAGGTGGATCAAAAGTAGCTTTCTGCATTTTATAGAACTGTGAGCCATGCTCACATTTATGATGGGTGCATTTTCACTAAATGAACTTATCTGTACTTCCAAATTTTTGTATATGTATTTTATTCCAAAAAAAGAAAATGAATAGACATTAATAAATTTTCACTAATGTCCAAATAAATTTCAATTTAGTGTTATGTATTTAAAGGTCTAAATTAATCAGCTATTTGGGTCAGTTTCAAGTTTGATGAAAAAAAACCTGAAACATGTTATTGATATTAAATAAAGGAGCCCATATCTTTCTTCTAACAATGAATACACAAAAATATTAAAATATAAGTTTAATCTCATGAGCAGTGAGAGAAATAAAATTTGAAATTAGTGCTGTCTTATTTTGTATACTAGATTGACTAAAACTTAAAATATGAGCAAAATCTCTTGGGAAAGATGTGAGGCAATTACCACTTATGAATTACTAATTGATGAAGTCATTTGGCCACTGCCTAAAGCATAGATAGCTGTTTCATTAAGTGCATAGAACTCTTAACCCACACATAAGAAAATATAAAGAAAGTAATCATTGTGATCTTTGTGATAGTGTGGAACTGAACACAATCCAGTTGTCTAACAGAAGAAGAAATTGAAAAGCAAAATCATGTGTTTGTTCAGTATCCACAAGGGAGGCTTGTTAAATGAATAAGCTCATGCACTACATGTAAATTATAGAAAATCTGAAGTGCTTATGCTAAGTAATATTTTAATAATATTTACATAATTTAAAACACTGAAATGTCAGTTATCTCTGAGGCAAGGGAAAAGGAAGTGTAACTGAAATATGAGTCAAAAGAAAAATTAGCCAAGAAATACTCAAAGAGTGCTCACCATCTCTAATTATTTGAGAAATATAAATTAAAACTACTTTGAAAATTCATCTTGCACCCATGAGAACAAGAAGACCACAGATGACATATGCAGTAGAGGACATGGAGAAAGAGGGAGCCTCATCACTCTTGGTGACTTTACAATCTGGGTGGTACCTATAGTATAAGTTGGAGAATTCTCAAACATCTAAAAGTAGATCTACCATATGACCCCACTTGTCTTATTTAGGGTTTTACTGTTATGAACAGACACCATGACCAAAGCAACTCTTGTAAATTAGTTAGGGACGGCTTACAGGTTCAGAGGTTCAGTCCATTATCATCAAGGCAAGAGCATGGCAGCATCCAGGCAGCATGGTACAGGCAGAACTGAGAGCCTACACCCCATAATAGTACTACTCCCTGGGCCAACCATATAGAAACCATCACATTCCACTCCCTGACCTCCATAGATTTGTTCAAATGCATGAGCCTATGGAGGCCATACCTACTCCTAGCACAATAAAAAAATACAGTTAATCCAATTTCTACAGTAATCCTCAAAGCAACACAGGAAATCAGCTGGGAAAACTCCAAACTCTGCATCTCCATGTCTGATGCCAAAGCAATCTTCAGTTCTCCAAGTCCTTTTTCATATTTTTGATTGAAATAAACTTCTTTTTCCAGGGTTGGTTCCACTTCCTGTTAGCAGTTTTCCTCAGTAGATAGCCCAGGGCTCTGGCATCTCAAATATCTTGGGGTCCCCACACTTCTCCAGCTCTGTCCTCTATAGCACTCTAAGCTCAGGTTGATCCACTCCACTGTGCTGCTGCTGTTCTTGGGGATAATCCCATGGTACTGGCATCTCCAATACGGTGGGGCTTTCTGCTGCAACTACTGTTCACCAAAAGTCTCTCATAGTCTCTCTTCATGGTGCCAAGCATCAGCTGCTTTGCATGACCCCTTCAGTCTTGGGCTGTCAACTGCAACTGATGCTGTACCTTCACCAATGGCCTTCCATAGTGTCAAGCCTCAGCTGCTTTTCATGATCCCTTCATGCTGTCAAAACTAGTACCACCTGGGTGACTCTTACACATTACCAAGTACGGCTGCAGTACAACTTTGGCTATCCCTGGAACATAGCTGCTCTGTGCTCTCAGAAAATATTTCCCAGAAGATTTCACCTCAGTGATGCTGGTCTCTTCTTAATCACCACTAATTTCTTGCCTCCAGCTAACTAGCATCAATTGTTCCAGTAGTCTCCTTATCCTCTTGACTATAAAGCCAGAGCCACATGGCCAAAGTTGCTGAATTCTGCAGCTTGCTGGGGCTAGAACATGGTTCCCTTGTTGTATTATCACCAGCTTTCTGTTTTCCAATTCCTCCGATGCCTAAGCTTGTCTGTCCTGGAACTTGCTTCTCCAGACAGATTTTGAACACCGAGACCTGCATATTTATCTCCTAAGCACTGGGATTAAAAGCATGGTCCACCATGCCTGGATTTAAGTTTTTCTCTATTAGGAACTTGCTCTGTTCCAGGCTGGCCTCAGAGATCTGCTGGGTTTAAAGTCTTGTACTACAATGCCTGGACCTAAATTTAACTGGGTGGGATCTTGTGCCCAGGTAACAGCTTCCTTAATTCAATTTAATGTCCTTGTACACATGATTCAGCTCCACTTCACTTACTGATGCCCCTTTAATTCTCTAACCAGATATTTTACATTTTTCCTTTCTAAATTTGCTACACTGGTTCAAAACACTCTTCATGAGAGTGAACTTTAGTAGCTATACAACAGACTGTTTGAAAACTTCTTTTTTCACAGCAATTAATCAACATCTCTTCACTTTAGCCTCAGGTAGACCGTTTGGACAATGGCAACTACATTCTTCACTAAAATACCACAAAAACAGTCTATGCCACTTACTGAAATTCTTCTCCACTGAAACCTTTTGGGCAAGATGTTCACAGTTCAAATCACTCTCAGACACAGGTCTTCCATATTCCTATGAGGATATCCCAATAAGCCCCACTTAAATGATTCCACTGTTTTCCAAATCCAATGTCCCCAAATACACAAGCTTCCAAATAAAAGCATGGTAAGGCCTATCACAGCAATACTCCAGTCCCTGGTAGCAACTTCTGTCTTAGGGTATTACTGCTATGAACAGACACAATAAGCAAGACAACTCTTATAAGAACAACATTTAATTGGGGCTGGCTTACATGTTCTGAAGTTCAGTCCACTATCATCAAGGTGGGAGGATGGCATCCAGGCAGGCATGGTGCAGGCAGAGCTGAGAGCTAAATCTTTCCATCTGAAGGCTGCTAGGGAAAGACTGGCTTCCAGGAAACTAGGATGAGGATATTAAAGTCCACACCCACAGTGATACACCTACTCCAGCAAGACTACACCTCCTAATAGTGGACACCTACTTGAACAAGGTCATTGCTGCTCTATTCTTTTGAGAACTCTGTTAGATTTTACACCCCAGTTCTCTTAACTGGACTGTTTGTTTTTCTAGTACTTAATTTTTTTTTGTTTATTCTACTTATAAATCCTCTGCCAGATGTAAAAGTTTTTTCCCCCATTCCATAGGCTTACTCCTCACTTTCCTGATTATCTCCTTTGCTGTACAAAAGCTTTTTAGTTGTGGCATGAGGCCCCATCAGTCAATTGTTGATCTTATTTCAGCACTACTGTTCAGAAAGTCCTTATTTATGTTTATAAGTTGAAATATGCACCCTACACTTTTTCTTCTAATGGATTCAGACTATCTGACCAAGTGTGGAAAGGTGCTATTTAGGAAAAACATTCATTAGAAGTTTCTCCCAGTTAAAAACTATGAAACTAAAATGGCAATCAATCTGTTGGTACTTGAATGTTAAAGAAAGTGAGAAATCACTTTTTGTTCTCATTCATATCTGAAAGCTTCAATTCAAGAGTAGGCACTGGGCTATTTCACCAGCTATATCATACCTGATCATAAATATGATGAAAGGGTTTTGCATATAGGAGTATAGTTCACTACATATTCTGGAACCTATCAAATGTTTAACCTAACATATTACTGACTTTTATAATTCATCGATAAATAACTAGCTTGTAAATGATAGACAATAGATAGATGAAAAATCATATGATAGATTGATAAAATAGATGATATATTTATATATTTGATTATATAAATATAAGTAATTATAAGTAATGGATGGATGATAATATATAGAAAAATGATAAATAATGGATAAATGATAGATAGATAGACAGACAGACAAATAGATAGATTGATGATAGATGGATAACAGATGGTGCACAAAATTTTATACTTAATGCTTTTGTAATAAAAGTGATAGATCTACTCATAATGCTCCAAGTTTTTCATCCTTGTCTTAATGATAGAAAAACTTTTACCAAATGAATTCATTGTGTTTAAAATCAATTTCACAATCATTGTTACATTATTTTCCAAAGTTTCTAATACATAATTAGGATAAATTTGTTTCTGTTGCTACCCTTTAAAATGATAAGTTAGTTAACTTGTCTGAGAGTATCTAGGAAGATGATAGAAGAAATAAAACTCTACTTTGAGTATTAACTTCTATCTGCTTCTCTTGCTAGGTATCAAAGCACTTTCTGTTTATAGCTTACTCTGGAATATTTGACAATAAAATTCATGGGTTTAGCCTCATTAACTTAATGCTGTGACTATTGTATTAAAGCAAGAAACAGTTATGACTTTACATTGGAGTCTTTACAAAATATAAGTGGCCCTTATAGATACTTTCTTCTGCTTCCAAACTTAAGTCAGAACACAAGACTTCTAAAATAGCAACAGGAAAGGAGATATTTTGTTTCTCATTTACCAATTGTTAGATTGTCTGGAATATTCTCAGAAAGGCATATTTTCCTAGAACTCCAGAGGTTCAAGTAAATTGTATTTAAGATATTATAAAGAACATTTTTATATAGACAATAAAATTTCTACGTAGTTAGATTTTAAAAGTTTCATACCTCAGTAGTTTCCTTGTACCCCTGAGTATTTGATATTGACCTACTGACTTCAAGCATACAAATATTATAAAATGTGTAAGTGTCTTAAATATAGAAGCATGTTTGTTACTTTTTCTAATACAGCAACCCTTGTCAAACTTTTATTCCGTGTCAGAAATGAGAACAAATGTGAGAACATGATAGTGTGTTATGACAACACAGTATCCAATATTTCCAGGTTAATGACTCTCTTAAAATTATCAATCAGCTACAAACTGTTTCTATGGAAATTGCAAAGGAAAAATCCCTGCATACCCATTAATACTTCACAACCACAAACTCAACAAACACCCCTGTATTAGTCAGGGTTCTCTAGAGTCTCAGAATGTATGGGCAGTCTCTATATAGTTAGGGAATTTGTTAATGACTTACCGTCTGTAGTCCAACTCCCCTACAATGGTCAGCAGAAGCTGTGGATGGAAGTCCACGGATCAAGCAGTTGCTCAGTCCCAAGAGGAAAGCAGGGAAAGAAGAGTGAGCCTGAAAAACGAAGAGGTCTGGAGCCTAATTACTAGTTATTTAGGCCTATATTTAGATCCATTAGTAGCTACTCTTTGCCTACCTCTATGTCTGACTCAGGGTCTCATGATGATTTATTAGGAATAACTTTTGGGATGCACAAACAGACCACTAGCTTCTACCAGCCAATAGATTAAGAACGTCCTTAGACAGCATCTGAAGTCTATAGCAGAGGTTCCCCTGTTCTGTCCTGCAGGAATTTTTCTACCTGATATTTCCAACAATGTGTTAGAAAAGCGTATCATTCATGATTTTGTTTTGTTCCTATAAAAACTTCATGAACTTGCCACAATGAAACATGAAATTTGAAGTAACTTGAATCTGTGTTTCTGGACCATGGTAACTCATATTTAGCTCCAATATAAACTATCTTTTATCCTCTTTGAGATGAAAACTGAATTTTGTGTCCTGGCCAACAGGGGGGAAAAAAAGATTGGATGCTGACCCATCTTCCAATGTCCTTATGTAGGTCTCCAGCAGAGGGTATGGCCCAGATTAAAGGCAAGTGCCACCATGCTTTTAATCTCAGATGACATTGAACTCAGAGATCTCCTTGTCTTAATCTTCTGGAATTCATAGCCACTATGCTTCAATATCTACATGCCAAGATCCAGGTCAGAAACTTGTATCTTTCAGCCTCCAGATTAGGATCATAAGTGAGCATTCCAATTCTGCATTGTAATTCATTCCAGATATAGTCAAGTTGACAACTAGGAATAGCCACTACAAACCCCTAGAAAACAAATCATTTAAATTAACCAAAACCCATACACTGATCTGTTACTCTATTCAAATATTGAGTAACTACATTAAAATAAAAAAAAACCAACAAAAAATCCTGAACCAAAACTCTTTGCCAAGCCAGGAGCACAGGGAACACAGGAGTGGCAGAACTGCTGGGACAGGATCCATTCTGGCTCCACCCACACCCAGGAGCTGAGCAGTGACACAGCATTCTGTGTCAGGGAGAGCCAGTCACCCAGGAGTACTGAGACAGGTTTGCAGGCCCACAGGAGGGACAAGGGCCAGCCAGAGCCAGCAGGACCAACTAACACCAGAGATAACCAGATAGCGAATGGCAAATGTAGGAACGTTACCAACAGAAATCAAGGCAACATGGTACCATCCAAACCTAATTCTCCCACAACAGCAAGTCATGGATACCCCAACACACCAAAAAAGCAAGACTTGGATTTAAAATCACAGCTCATGATGCTGATAGAGGACTTCAAGAAGAACATAAATAACTCCCTTAAAGAAATACAGGAGAACACAAGTAAACAGGTAGAAACCCTTAAAGAATTATAAGAAAGCACAACCAAACAGGTGAAGGAATTGAACAAAATGATCCATGATATAAAAATGGAGGTAGAAACTATAAAAAAATCACAAAGGGAAACAACTCTGGACATAGAAAACCTAAGAAAGAAGTCAAGAGTCATGGATGCAGAGAATAACAACAGAATACAAGAGAGAGAAGAGAGAATCTCAGATGCAGAAGATACCATAGAAAGTATTGGCACAACAGTCAAAGAAAATGCAAAATGCAAAAAGTTCCTGACCCAAAACATCCAGGAAATCCAGGACATAATGAGAAGACCAAACCTAAGGATTTTAGGTATAGAAGAAAGTGAAGATTTCCAACTTAAAGGGTCAGTAAATGTCTTCAACAAAATTATAGAAGAAAAATTCCCTAATCTAAAGAAAGAGATGCCCATGAACATACAAGAATCCTACAGAACTATAGATCAGACCAGAACAGAAATTACTCCGGTTGCATAATAATGAAAACACCAAATGCACTAAACAAAGAAAGAATATTAAAATCAATAAGGGAAAAAAGTCAAGGAACATGTAATGGCAGACCTATCAGAATTACACAAGACTTCTCACCAGAGATTATAAAAGCCAAAAGGCAGATGTCATACAGACCCTAAGGGAACACAAATGCCAACCCAGGCTACTATACCCAGCAAAACTCTCAATTATCATAGATGGAGAAAACAAGGTATTCCATGACAAAAACAAATTTACACAATATCTTTCCACAAGTCCAGCCCTTCAAAGGATTATGAATGGAAAACACCAACAAAAGGAGGGAAACTACACATGAGAAAAGGCAAGAAAATAATCTTCTTTTAACAAACCAAAAAGAAAAGAGCCACACAAACAAAACTCCACCTCTAATGACAAAAATAACAGGAAGCAACCATCACTTCTCCTTAATATCTCTTAATATCAATGAACTCAATTCTCCAATAAAAAGACAGACTAACAGACTGCATACATAAGCAGGACCCAACATTTTACTGCATACAGGAAACTCACCTCAGGCACAAAGACAGACACTACCTCAGAGTAAAAGGCTGGAAAACAAATTTCCAAGCAAATGGTCCCAAGAAACAAGCTGGTGTAGCCATTCTAATATTGAATAAAATTGACTTTCAACCTAAAGTAATCAAAAAAGATAAGGAAGGACACTTCGTACTCATCAAAGGAATCTACCAAGATAAACTCTCAATTCCGAACATCTATGCTCTAAATATAAAGGCATGCACATTCATAAAAGAAACTTTACCAAAGCTCAAAGCACACATTGCAACCTACAAAATAATAGTGGAAGACTTCAATACCCCACTCTCATCAATGGACATATCAGGGAAACACAAACTAATCAGGGAAACAGTGAAACTAACAGAAATTATGAACCAAATGGATTTAACAGATATCTGTAGAATATTTTATCCTAAAACAAAAGAATATACCTTCTTCCCAACACCTTACAGTGCCTTCTCCAAAATTGACCATATAATTGGTCACAAAACAGACTTCAACAGAATAATGAAATAATCCCATGCACCCTATCAGATCACTACAAACTAAGGCTGGCCTTCAATAACAACAAAAACAACAGAAAGCCCACATACATATGGAAACTGAACAACATTCTACTCGATGATAACTTGGTCAAGGAAAAAATAAAGAAAGAAATTAAAGGCTTTTTAGAATTTAATGAAAATGAAGGCACAACATACCCAAACATATGGGACACAATGAAAGCAGCACTAAGAGGAAAACTCATAGCTCTGAGTACCTCCAAAAAGAGACTGAAAAGAGCATACACTAACAGCTTGACAGGAGAGCTAAAGCCTCTACAGAAAAAAGAAGAAAATACACTCAAGAGGAGTAGACAGCAGGAAATAATCAAACTCAGGGCTGAAATCAACCAAGTAGAAACAAAAAGAACTATGCAATGAATCAACCAAACCAGGAGCTGGTTCTTTGAAAAAACCAACAAGATAGATAAACCCTTAGTCAAACTAACAGGAAGGCACAGAGACCATAACCAAAACAGCAAAAGCAGAAATGAAAAGAGAGACATAACAGATACTGAGGAAATCAAAAAAATTACCAGATCCTACTACAAAAGCCTATAATCAACAAAAGTCAAAAATCTAGATGAAATGGACAATTTTCTAGACAGATACCAGGTCCCCAAATTAAATCAGCATCAGATAAATGATCTAAACAATCCCATAACCCCTAAAGAAATAGAAGCAGTCATTAATAGTCTCCCAACCAAAAAAAAACAAACAAAAAACCCCAGGACCAGGTGGGTTGAATGCAGAGTTCTATCAGACCTTCAAAGAAGACCTAATATCAAATACTCTTCAAACTATTCCACAAATAGAAACAGATGGAACACTGCTCAATTCGTTTTATGAAGCTAAAATTTTTCTGATACCTAAACCACACAAAGACCCAACAAAGAAAGAGAACTGTAGACCAATTTCCTTTATGAATATCCATGCAAAAATACTCAGTCTTTCCAACCGAATCCAAGAAAACATCAAAATTATCCTCTACCATGATCAAACAGGCTTCATCCTAGGGATGCAGGGATGGTTCAATATATGGAAATCCATCAATGCAATCCACTATATAAACAAACTCAAAGAAAAAAAAACACATGATCATTTCATTAGATGCTGAGAAAGCATTTGACAAAATCCAATACCTCTTCATGATAAAAGTCTTGGGAAGATCAGGAATTCAAGGCCCATACCTAACCATAGTAAAAGCAATTTACAGCAAACCGGTAGCCAGCATCAATCTAAATGGAGAGAAACTTGAAGGAATCCCACTGAAATCAGGGAATAGGCAAGGCTGTCCACTCTCTTCCTACCTGTTCAATATAGTACTCGAAGTCCTAGCCAGAACAATTAGACAACAAAAGGAGGGCAAAGGGATTCAAATTGGAAAGGAAGAAGTCAAAGTTTCACTGTTTGCAGATGTTATGATAGTATACTTAAGTGACCCCAAAAATTTCACCAGAGAATTCCTAAACCTGATAAACAAATTCAGCAAAGTGGCTGGATATAAAATTAACTCAAACAAATCAGTAGCCTTCCTATACTCAAAGGATAAAGAAGCTGTGAAAGAAATTAGGAAAATGACACCCTCCATAATAATCACAAATAATATAAAATACCTTGGAGTGACTAACCAAGCAAGTGAAAAATTTGTATGACAAGGACTTTAAGTCTTTGAAGAAAGAAACTGAAGAAGATCTCAGAAGATGGAAAGATCTCCCATGCTCATGGATTGGCAGGGTTAATAAAGTAAAAATGGCCATTTGGCCTAAAACAATCTACAGATTTAATGCAATCCCCATCAAAATTCCAACTCAGTTCTTCATAGAGTTAGAAAGAGCAATTTCCAAATTTATCTGGAATAACAAAAAACACAGGATAGCGAAACTATTCTCAACAATAAAAGAACTTCTGGTGGAATCACCATCCCTGACATCAAACTATACTACAGAGCAACAGTGATAAAAAACTGCATGGTATTGGTACAGTGACAGGCAGGTAGATCAATGGAATAGAATTGAAGACCTAGAAATGAACCCTCACACCTATGGTCACTTGATTTTTGACAAAGGAGCTAAAACCATCCAATGGAAAAAAGACAGCATTTTTAACAAATGATGCTGGGTCAACTGGAAGTCAACATGTAGAAGGATGCAAATTGATCCATTCTTATTTCCCTGTACAAAGCTGAAGTCCAACTGGATCAAGGACCTCCACATATAACCAGATACACTGAATCTTTTTTTTATTAGATATATTCTTTATTCACATTTCAATGTTGTCCCGTTTCCTGGTTTTTCCCCTTCCCGAAAATCACATAAGCCATCTCCCCTCCCTTTGTTCCCCAATCTAATAGAAGAGAAAGTGGGGAAGAACCTGGAACACATGGACACGGGAAATTTTCCTGAATAGAATACCATTAGCTTATGCTCTAAGATCAAGAATTGACAAATGGGACCTCATAAAATTGCAAAGCTTCTGTAAGGCAAAGGACACTATCAAGAGGACAAAACAGCAACAAACAGATTGGGAAAAGATCTTTACCAATCCTACATCCCACAGAGGGCTAATATCCAATGTATCCAAAGAACTCAAGAAGTTAGACTTCAGAGAACCAAATAACCCTCTTAAAAATGGGGAACAGAGCTAAACAGGGAATTTTCACCTGAAGAAACTCGAGTGGCTCTGAAGCACCTAAAGAAATGTTCAACATCCTTAGTTATCAGAGAAATGCAAATCAAAACAACCCTGAGATTCCACCTCACACCAGTCAGAATGGCCAAGATCAAAAACTCAGGGAACGGCCAATGCTGGAGAGGATGTGGAGAAAGAGGAACACTCCTCCATTGCTGGTGAGACTGCAAGCTGGTATAACCACGATGGAAATCAGTTTTGTGGTTCCTCAGAAAACTGGACATAGCACTACCTGAGGACCCAGCTATACCACTCCTGGGCATATACCCAGAATATGCTCCAACATGTAATAAGAACCCATGCTCTACTATGTTCATAGCAGTCTTATTTATAATTGTCAGAAGCTGGAAAGAACCTAGATGTCCCTCGACAGAGGAATGGATACAGAAAATGTGGTACATTTACACAATGGTGTACTACTCAGCTATTAAAATCAATGAATTCATGAAATTCTTAGGCAAATGGATGGATCTAGAAAATATCATTCTGAGTGAGGTAACCCAGTCACAAAAGAACACGCAAGGTATGCACTCGCTGGTAAATGGAATCTTCTGGTTATAAATACTCAGTCATATCCAGATATGGCATCCAGCCTGATTAGAGATATATACTAAACAAAAACAAAAACGAATGACCTGGAGCCAAATGTGGTGGCTTATACCTTTAACTCCAGTATCCATTGTCAAAGAAAAGCAGATCACCTTGGTCTAAGTAGCAAGTTCCAGAACAGCCAGGGTTACACACACACACACACACACACACACACACACACACACACACACACACAGAGAGAGAGAGAGAGAGAGAGAGAGAGAGAGAGAGAGAGAGAGAGAGAGACAGAGACAGAGACAGAGACAGAGACAGAGAGGCGTTTAAGTTACCCTAACTTGGAGAATAGTCTCAGTTTTGAATGGCTTCCCAAACAGAATAGGTAGAATTGTATAGAATCATAAGAGAGACATTACCTAAAGCAATACATGAACAGAAGATCACTGCTGGTCAGAAAAAAAACCCAAAAAATGTCTACTACATATATGAGTTTTCTATTAGTGCCATCATAGGGAACATTCCTATATAGATAAATACTCCCAAATGTCATAACTTTGTCCATTTGGGGGCCACGCATTTGACTCAATGGAATATCAGCTCTTATTTCTTGGCCACCTTTATAATGTTATCTGACGTTGACTTCTTGTTTTCTCTATTTTATTCCTTATTTAAGAGATGCTGAAGCTGTAGAGATGGCCTAGTAGTTAAGAGCAATTGCTGCATTTACAGAGGACCTGAGTTCAGTTCCCAGAACCTAAATGGTAGCTCACAATTGCCTGTATCTCTAATTCCAGTAAATCCTTCACCTTATTCTTGCCTCCAAAGGCACCAAACATTCAAGTGGTGCACATACATACATTTACATACATCCACTTAAAATAAAAATAAAACAATTAGATCAACATTTATCTCTCTGCAGAAACTAAAGCCTTCAAAACACTGCTTTTTAAGGGTTGATAATATGCAGCAGTCAGTTTACAGTGCTGCTAACTTTTAATTTAATTTCCACTTAATAAGCTGCTGAACAATGAAATGAAAGAGGGAGAGGACTAGAATAGCTGTCTTATAGGCAGATGTGAGTTCTCAGAGTTAAGAAACAAGAGACATGGGCTGGAGAGATGGCTCAGAGGTTAAGAGCACTGACTGCTCTGCCAGAGGTCCTGAGTTCAATTCCCAGCAACCACATGGTGGCTCACAACCATCTGTAAAGGGATCTGATGCCCTCTTCTGGTGTGTCTGAAGACAGCAATAATGTATCCATATACATAAACTAAATAAATCTTTAAAAAAAAAAAGAAAGAAAGAAGCAAGAGACATAGATAACAAGTCTTGGAAGAATTACTCCCAGAAAACACAGCTTGACCCTAATTCAGGAACACTTTCTGCCCTTAGTGTGAGTCGCACTGATAATTTGGGTTGCATGGTTGAATGATTAATATCTTCTCATTCATCTGAAATGGAGGTTTCTATTGTTGGCACCTCTCTGTGGCTCACTGTTGTATATACATGGAGAGACAAAGTCCTTGAATTTTAGGTCATGAATACATGGGTTGAGAGTTGCTACACTCGAACCCATCATCCACAACCAAACCTAATCTGGCTCATGAGATCATAGACTTCTTAACTAATGCCTTGTCAGCATGAAGCCCCAGGTACTTAGGAAAGGATGAATGTGTTTTGTGCACTGCTAAAAATGAATAGTTGTAGGCGGAGCTAAGACTGGGTAGGCTGTGATCAAAGTGGAGTCCACTGACTCACACCTTCCTGTAACCACTCATGAGAATCACAACTTCTTGAGATTTGTGTTTGTCTATGGGATATCAGCAAGTTCATTGCATGTAGGGATTCCATAATTACTTGCGTATTGGTGTTTGTGGCATTTTAAAAGATATTTATTTATTTATTTATTATTTAGTGTGTGTATGTGTGTGTGTTGCCTGAATGTGTATATATACAGCATTTACATGCAGGAGTTCACAGAAGTCAGAAAAGTCATCAATTCCCATGAAACCAGAGGAACAGAGTCACTGTGTTAGAAACCCATATCCTCTATACATGCTTTAACTGCTGAGCAGTATCTCCAGGCTTGCCATTTTAAACATTATTACCAACAGAATAACTAACTCTTGCTACATGGGATATCAAATAAAAAGAAGCACTAAAATACCACATTTTTAAAAGCTAAAGCCAATTTTCTAGTTGGGTGCATTGGTAAGATTAGGTAAATGCAACAAAAGAATTAGCCAGTTATTGTTTAGGAGACAATATCAAATTTCTCTGAGACGCTATGATGCACAGCATTATCATCTAGGTAGAATTGGTGCCATCTGTACAAGACCAGCTGTGTCTCCATGCAAAAGATCTTTACAACTGGGCTGACTGTGTACATTCCCAAATAAAAGAGGGTGAGGGTCATTAGCTACATACCTGAACATTCAGCTACTCCATTCAGTCAGTTGTATGCAGTTCTACTCTAATTGCTTATGGTCTCTGAATCTGAAGACTGGGACTAAAACATAGGCTGGAAAGACTGGGAGCAAAGGAGCTCCATTTATGCAGCTATGGGGGAGCCAACATGCAGGCTGGGTGAACACCCCACAGTGTGTCTGCTTTAGCATGCTTTGTAAGTAATCCCAATAAACTCACTGACTGCCCAGGTGATCTTTGGAGGACTGAAACCTGGGCTTGTTATTGGGACCTTAGAACAAGGGGAAGTAAATGTTATCTTGTTTCCACTCAACTTACTACCAGTGAAAAAATTTCTCAGAACACACTATTATGCCTGATTAAGGCTGAAAAATGAAGCAATAAATTAATAATACCTGCTTGACCCTTAAGTATCAACTAATTAATTTCCCCAGAGATGTTTTAGGGGCTAAGTTTTTATATTGATACATACTACTTTTAAAGCAATCGTTGTAGAACAGGAGTTTTATTAGTTGTCTTTAGCAATCTGGTAGTACCAAGATAAATTTAGTTAAATTTGAATATTTTTCTACCCTCTATGCTTTTATCATTTGAAAATATACAAAATAAGAAGATCTTAAATGTGTTTTATAGCCTGGATCAAGTCTAAACTCATGTATACATGCATATTCATATTTGACATTTGGAATTTAAACTTAGAAATCTGGATTTTTCCTGAATAATCTTTTCTGGAGCTAGAAGGCAGGACTTTGAATGCAGGATGAGAACAGATGTATATTAAAAGGCAACATATTCTCAGGATGGTTACCAAATTTCAGTAGTTTTTCTTGAACAAATACTTTCCAATTTGCTGAATCCTTTAGTCAGTTTTCAGAGTCCAGAAAGTGGTGGGTGTTGGTAATTTTGCAATATCATTACTGCTCTTCATGGAAAGTATTTGCTAAGCTCCCTAATTAACCATTCTTTAAATTGTTTCTCAAAAACTCTTCTATGTTTAAAGCCTTTATATAATATCTTCTTACTCATATATATCAATATTCATTTGCATACTTCTTTATTAAAATGCACACTGCTGTTGCTACGCCTGTTTGTTCTTCTTGTCCTACCGTTAGGACACTTGACTCACTTTCTTCATTATGTTTATGCAATTCCTTCTCAGAATGCATAATTTTATACTCCAGCTCATCAAAATGTAAGAAGATCTATATCACCAATGGGTATATTATTTCCCATCTCTCATTCTACAAATGATCTGGCATAAAAGCTGAGTTGAAACAGAAGAACAAGCGGGCTCACCCTGGGTCTCCCACAGAATCACAAACAAGGAAAATCTGGTACCAATAGACAAAAGAAACCAGAAAAAATTGTTTATTGATGAAAGCACATATTATATAAAGTATAAAGACATATTTCTTTGCACAACATCTAAGTATACCAGCTCATAGGTATCAAGTCCAAATTCAAGCTACATGCATGGGGAGAAACATAGACTAAGAAAGATACCGACATAGGAGTTGAACAAAAACTGGATAAAGATCTGAGGTTCAATAAAACTGTACCCACAGTAACTCTCAAAGACTCTTAAAAATGTTCATGAAAGGTGAATTTATAAGTAAAGTAGCAAAGCTTATGAGAAAAAATAACAACAATATAGACTTGGATCTTTTAGTCAAAGATCATTCCTAAGACACTGAAGCAAATAGACCAGACAAAATGGTATTAAAATAAACACTTGGAAAGTAACCTATTAAGTTATCCACTCCATAAAACAACAGAAAAATTATAAACAAGAAAAGTTACATGTGAAATCTACACAAAAACCCTTTGTAAAGTAATTGGACAAAATAAATGATTATACATGAATCAACTGTGTGAGAGATATTGTTGAAGGTAGAATTATTAATCTGAAATAAATTTCAGACATAGAAAGATGCATGGAAAATGAGTAAAACATATAACTGTGGAGTGATGGCTAATGCTGATGTCAACTTAGCAAGGTGTAGACTCCCTGAAGTGATAAACTCTGGGCCTATCTGTGAGTGATTGTCTAGATTCAATGATTGAATTGAGAGGATCTACTTTTGGTGTGCTAGACTAGGTAAAAAAATAAATTCAGTTAAGCACTCACCATTTTCTGGCTTCTAACTACAGATGCCACATGACCCTTGCCTTTACTTCTTTGCCATGCTGGATTAAACACTAGACCTGAGATTAAATAAACTCTTGCTTCTTTAAGTCACTGTACTGGGTGTCATGTCTTAGTCAGAAGAAATGTAACTAATACAGCTATGAGTCACCATCTCATATTTTCCATATCTCCTGTACTCTGAACTTGTGAATTCAAGGGTCTACTCTTCTATTTATATTGTATGTCTAATGAGCATCTCAAAGCTGCATACCTAATTTTGTGTTTCTAATTCTTTCACCAAAAACTATGTTGTTTACCAACATTTCCATTTCAACTAGTGCTGACTTTATCCTTTAATTGACTTGGATCAATTACGTGAATTAAATTAGAGTCAATGTATTAACTCTAATTTTAAAATACACACCTTATCTACTCCTCACCTACTACTCTTGGAACTTTCTACTTGTGACAGCATTATCTTTCACTGTAAAATAACATTTGACTTTATGGTAGCCTCTCTCCAGCCCTCTTGCACTGTCTACTATCAATGCAGGACCTAAAGCAATCTCTTTATTTGAAGCAAAACTTGATTGTCATCAAATGTTTGATGACAATGCTGTGATCAAAACTTAATGATTTTAATTTCACCTGAATAAACATGACAATTCCATAACTTTTCATCAGTGTGTATTAATTGCATGCAATGTTTCACTGTAACTTTCTCATATATATATATATATATATATATATATATAATTATTATCTTTCATCCTTTGCCTTCTCTTGCCCTTCTCCTTCCCTCAATCCTACTCCTCTTCCCAAATTGTTTGGCTTCTACTTTCATGAAACTCCTAACACATGTACACACACACACACACACACAAAAAAAAAAACATTGGAAAATATTTCAACATTAATCTTCAAGGGTTTATATAATCTGCCAACTGCACAGTCATCACTACGTCTGTCTCCATTTTTTCTCCCTTTCTCTATTACTGACAGTGTTCCAATTGTAATGGATTATTTTTTAAAATAATTTTAATTCTATGAGATTGTCATACAATGTATTTTGAAATTGATCTCCATCATACTTCCCCTAACCACATATGCCACCCATACACCTTCCCACACAACTTTGGGATTACTTCTTTTTTTACTTAATTTTTCTTTCCCTATAAAGTCTAGTTGTTGTGTCTTAGGATTTAGGCCTGCTTTGATGTATAGCAAGCCAACCAGAAGTGTCATGATTAAAACAAAATAAAACTCTGACTCTCTCTGTCTCTCTGTCTCTGTCTCTGTCTCAGCATCTATCAAATGCTAATATCTCCTCAGCTAGTGGTAAGATATCATAGGATAGACTACCAGAGTGGGATTTTCTCAGGACTCCCTGGTTGTGTCTAACAAGGTATAACCCATGGTCTTTCCTCTAGTTATTGCTTCCTTTTGGAACAGTTCTTCTCCAAAAAGCCATGGCTAATTCTCTCATAAAGTAATTGCTTTGGGAAATCTAGAGCTTCCTGGGGAAAGGAGGGCGGGGATCTCTAAGAAGTCCCAGAGACCTGGGATGGGGGAGGCTCTAAGGAGTCAATGTAGGTGACCTTAGTCAAAATGCCCAATAGGGGGAATATGGAACCGGGAAAGACTACCTCTGGTAGCCAGACATGGACCCCTTGCCCTGTAGATTGGTGGGGAAACCAACCCACCTACAAAACTTTCTACCCAAGATTGGCTCTGTCTAAAAGAAATGCAGGGACAAAGATAGAACAGAGACAGAAGATTGGCCAACCAACTCTGGAAAGCAGTCTGGTGGTTCCTCAGGAAATTGGGCATGACACTCCCAGAGGATCCTGTTATACCACTCCTGGGCATATACCCAGAGGCCTCCCCAGCATTCAATAAGAACACATGCTCCACTATTTTCATAGCAGCCTTGTTTATAATAGCCAGAAGCTGGAAAGAACCCAGATGTCCCTCAATGGAGGAATGGCTACAGAAGATGTGGTATATTTACACAATGGAATACTACTCTGCAATTAAAAACAATGAACTCGTGAAATTCTTAGGCAAATGGTCAGAACTGGAAAATATCATCCTTAGTGAGGTAACCCAATCACAAAAGAACACACATGGTATGCAGTCACTGATAAGGGGATATTAACCGAGAAGCTTGGAATACCCAAGACACAATTCACATATCAAGTGATTTCCAAGAAGAAGGAAGGAGAGACCCCTGGTCCTGGAAAGACTGGATATATCAGTGTAGGGGAACACCAGGACAGAGAAGTGGGAGGGGGTTGAATGGGGAGCAGGGGAAGGGAAGAGGGCTTATGGGACTTTCGGGAAGGGGGAACCGGGAAAGGGGAATCATTGGGAATGTAAATAAAAAATATAGAAAAAAAAAAAAGAATGGCCAACCAATGACTGACCCATCCTATGGGCAGGCAACAATCCCTGACACTATTAGTGATACTGTGTTGTGCTTGCAGACAGGAGCCTAGAGTAGCTGTCCTCTGAGAGGCTCTTTGTAGCGGCTGGCTGAGACAGAGGCAGATACCCCACAGCCAAACATTGGATGGAAGTCAGGGACCCCTGTGAAAAAGTTAGGGGAAGGATTGATGACCCTGAAGGCAATGGCAACCCTACAGGAAGACTAACAGTGTCAACTACCCTGGATCCCTGACACATATGTAAAAGAGGGCTGCCTTGTCTGGCCTCAGTGGGAGAAGATGCACCTAATTCTGTAAAGACTTGATGCAGTAGGGTTAGGGGATACTGGAGGGGCACTCTCTCAGAGGGGAAGAGGAATAGGGGGAGGAATCCTATGGGGGGGGGACTGAAAGGGGAGGTAACATTTGGAATGTAAATAAATAAATAAATTTTAAAAATAACTCAAACAACAAATGGACTAATGAACTGGATAGATGGTCCTCTGAAAAAGAGATATTAGTGACTAGAAATGTGTGAAAGGATGTTCAGAAACCTTAGCCATCAGAGAAATGGAAGTTAAAACTGATTTGAGATCCTCTCACCACAGTTGGCATGGCTATCATCAAAAAGAAATGGCGATAATTGCTTGCAAGATGTGGCGGGAAAAAGAACCCTTATTCTCTACTGATGGGACTGTATAAACTTGGACAGCAACTACAAAAACCATTACAAAGGTTTCTCAAAAATAATAATAAATAAATAAAATAGGAAGAACAACAACAAAAAGTAACTGTTCTGATATCTTTTCACTGAGGACTCCTTGACTCTACTATTTAAACTTGAAATCTTTCATCAGTGAGTACATATCATGTGTGTTCTTTTGTGTCTGGGTTACCTTACTAGATATTTTCTAGTTTCGTCCATTTGCCTGCAAATTTCATGAAGTCACTGTTTTTAATAGCTGAGTACTACTCCATCCTGTAAATGTCCCACATTTTCTGTATCCATTCTGTGGAGGGACATCTGGGTTCTTTCCAGCCCAAAAGCTCACAATGCCCATGATACAACTCACAGATCATATGGAGCTTAGGGGGAAGGAAGAGCAGGGTGTGGATGATTCAGTCCTGCATTGGGAGTAGGGGGAAGGGCAGGATGATCTCAGGTGGTGGAGGGAGGGGAGACCTCAGAGAGAGAGGAAGAGGAAGAAATAAGGGGGGCAGTATCTGGTACTGGAGGGAACAGGAGAGAGGTACAGAGGGTCAGGAAATCGAATAAAAATATGTAACAATGGAAGATGAGGAACTGGGGTAGCCACTGGAGAGTCCCAGATGCCAGGGAAGTGGGAAGGGAGAGGCTTCCATAATCTAACAGGGATGACTTTAGCCAAAATGTGCAGAGAGACCACCTCCAGTAGATAGGCATGGCCTCCCTTTGAGGGATGAGGTCACCCACCTATCTCAAAGGGGTTTTTGTTTTGTTTTGTTTTGTGATTTGTTTTTTTTTCCAAAGACAGGGTTTCTCTGTATAGCCCTGGCTGTCCTGGAACTCACTCTGTAGACCAGACTGGCCCTGAACTCAGAAATCCTCCTGCCTCTGCCTCCCAAGTGCTGGGATTAAAGGCGTGTGCCACCACTGCCCGGTCATCTCAATGTTTTTAACCCAGAAATGTTCCTGTCCAAAGGAAAGACAGGGACAAAAAAGGGAGCAGAGACTGAAGGAAAGGTCCACCTGGGGACTGCCCACCTGGTGACCCATCCTGTCTGCAGGCACCAAACGCCCGACACTAATGCTGTTGCCAAAAGGCACTTACTGACAGGAGCCTGGTGTGGTTGTACCTTGGGAGGTTCTGCCAGCAACTGACCAATGCAACTGTGGACGCTTGGAGCCAACCATCAGACTGAGCTCTGGGACTCTGCTCAGGGAGCTGGCAAAAGGACTGTAGGAGCAGAGGGGGATTGCAACCCCATAGAATGTCAGCTAGCCGAACCACCCAGTGCTCCCAGGGTCTAGACCACCAATGAAGAAGTGTACAGGGAAGTATCCATGGCTCCAGACACATATGTAGCAGAGGATGGCCTTGTCTGACAGCAATTGGAGGGGAGGCCCTTGGTCTTGTGGAGGTTTGATGCCCCAGCATCGTGGAATGCTGGAGCAGTGGGGCCAGATGAGGATGGGTGGGTGGGGGAGGAGCACACTCACAGAGGTAAAGGGAAAGGGAGAGAGGGAATATACGGGATGGGGGGGTACGTGGAGGGATAGCCAGGAAGTGGGATATCATTTGAGATATAAACAAATCGAATGATCAATTAAAAAATAAACAACAAAACTTCAAATATGTCTCTCAAACCAAGCATAAGAGATAGCCAGATTAAAAATCTAATAATGTCAGTGATTGATATACTTAGTTACTTTTAGAAATAATGAATTGATAGGCAATAGTGACTGAAAAACATTAGTGAAAACTTCTTGATTGCACTGAATTATGTTGTTTAGAACGTGTAGTGAACATAAACAAAAAACATAGCGTACACGTATGAAGGTATCATCCTGTAACATTATTTTATATAATGAACGTATTTATTTTAACATTATAAAGGCCATATTGTTCAAAGAAGATAAAGTATAATTTTAAAGGCATGATTAATTTACTCTGGGTTAGAAACTTGGCCCAAATTCATTTAGTTGCAAATTGCACAGGACATAAGGGAGGTAACTATTAGGCTGGCCATCTACAGGACTTATTAACTCAAATGCTGGTAGGGATCATGCTTGGCAGCCTTAATGTATGTACTGGACAGTGTTTAACACAATGGGAAGTAGCAAAGGCTGTAGTAAGAAATGAGAAAGTGCATAGCCTGTAACATGACCAAATACTTCCTATGTCAGCTGACACAGTTTCTATGTTTCTGTTGGAGGATACTTCTAGCCTAATTTTAAGGAAAGGATATATTTAGACATTCTTTAATGAACAGTTTCCAAATGAGCCAATGCCACTGCCTCTGTACCTAGTGTTCTGACGGAAAGAATTACTTAGAAGCCCTTTAGTACCTTTGTTATAAATATCATTTCAGCGTTTGGTCTTAATCTAGTATTTTAATCCTTACAGGACTCAGCTGTCATTTCTCAGGTATGCAAGCCAGACCTTTGTAGGAGACATTCTCGGAAGTGACACAGACATCTCTTGCCATATGGCTTGCACATGGTTTTTCTGCATGCGTGGTTAATTCAAGGGCATGAGAAAACATGCAAGTTCTATTGGGCATGAAAATTTAGACATTGCTTTGAAATGTTGACCTTAAGATGTTTAACACCTGCAGGATATGACAACATCTCACAAAATCTTTATTGTAAATACTGCTGGGAATATTCATTTATAAAAGAAGGGGAGAGAGCTCATTATTCATATAAAAAAGAAGTCACAGTGAGGTAAATTATTAGCATAAAGAAAGTTATCTAGTCCAGTGTTCTATTTTCTCAAAGTAGACAAGATAGTTGATATAATTAAAATTTTCATCATCTTACAACATACACAGAATAAAAAAATGAATGAATAACAAAATGTTCCAGATCATTCTTATGCAAAAGAAACAAATATGCTTTAACTATTGTGTTTTCCCCCTTTCCATTATAGTAAAATTTACATGATCCTGGGTTTATAAATGTGATGGTTTGTCATTAAACTATCAATCTTTAACTTGAAAAGTCCTGTGTAAGGAAAATATTTGCCTATAAGGAAAGAAAAGCCTGTGACATTTTAGCCATAACTATAGTTTTTATAAGTATTATCTGAGCTATGTGAGACTGTTTTGGTTCCTCAAGCTTCTATTTACTCATGTGTAAAATGGGCTCAAAAACACTCACCTCACAGTTTACTGTAAGTATAAAATACCCTAAAGGAAACTGATATGATATATAAATTATGAGATACTGTTTATAAGATAAATTAGAGAGAGGCTACATCAACTAGGGACTGAATCTTATCCTGCCACTTGGTATGCTGCATTTCTCAAACAAAATATTTAGTAGTTCTAGTTGTGGTGTAGATGTTGACATTATGATTGCATATGACAACCCTCTGCTTTAAATTCTGTGCATTAGATCATTGCTTAAGCAAACTAAGAAGTGTGATGGCCAAAACAGAATGGAATTGATAAAGATCAAATTTCAACAGTAATAACTAAATGTGATTAGTGGTTTCTGAGACAGTATTTTATACAAAAAAAATTGCTAAACATACAAGTTAGGCTACATGATTCTCTCACCATTTTCAGCCCCTTTTATAAGGTAATACAGTACAAACTAAAATAAAATGATTCAGGAATAACAAATAACTCAAAATACAGAATAAGAATGGCAAGTAGAGCTGAGAAGACAAGGAAGATTTTCTACTGAGTTCATAAACTTTTAATATAATTAGATAATAGCATGGGTAAATTTTTCAATATATTTATTTGCTATGGGTAAAATAATATTTTAAATTGTATGTATGTGTTTTGCATAATTGTGTATGTTTTCACGTCTGTGTCAAGATTAGTTCGAAGTATTATTGTGTAGTACTCAAACTTACAATTCATGCTTCAAGGAAAGTATTAACAAATTTAGTTACAATAAAATTCTCAGTTTTATGGTAAATGTAAGGAGAGCCCTGTGATGTGAAAATCAGAAAAACAAGAAAGAACTCTGATTCATTTAAAATGAGAAGACTACGTAAAAACATCAGGAACCTGATATGTGAGTTACAGCTTCTCCATCTGGAGCTTCAGATATGGACTGCACATGCGCCATACACTGTGACTATATATGACCTTATATATAGTATAATATAATTTTAATATATTAATATAATTAATATAATTTTAATATAATTCTCTAAACAGTTATTAGTTTCTTGATACTGTTGCATGGCTTGAAAATGAATTTGTCACAAATGTCTAAAATAACAACTTTCAACTTTTCTTACGCATCAGAACCTTTAAAATGCTTCTATAAAAATTAACAGTGTTCTAGTTCTGCTAGGGGTTCTGACTCATTGTGGGTAGAAACCAAACCCCAATATGTTTTTCAATGGTTCTCAGTGTTCTAGCTTGAACAGAATTGAAAACTGCAGGTTAAGATTATGAATGGTTATCACTGTGTTCAAAGGATACAAATTTAAAGAATAAATTCACGTGGACCTTTCCTATATAATTGAAAGATATTATTGAAAAATAAATTAATGTAAGTTTTGCTCAAGTGGCTGACATGCCATCAAAATATGTATTTTGATTAATGAAGAGTTCAAAGTGGAGACAATAACTGTTCCTTTTCATCAAATGTTTAGGGATATGTCTATATAGCTAATAGAGTATTGGGAAGATAGAAAAATAAAGATGAGGTGGACTCAGTTAGAGAGACTTGAAAAGTACAAATGCTACTTTTTAAAGAAACTTTAGAGTATTATTTTAAGTATGAAATATATATCTTCTTCTTTCCTGCCCATATTCCTTTCTTGTGAGTGGAAATTGATTTTATTAAAACATTCCCTTTTAAATTGTATAAAATTCTCTAAAATATCTATAAAAGTTAGACAAAATAATATTTGAATGTCTTAACATAGTTCTTTGACTAACAGTAGTGCGCAAGCACACACACACACACACACACACACACGTAGACTGTGGGCTAAGATTAGCAACATTGACATTCTATCCCTACTCTTAATCTGAAAAGGAGAAAATCATTTAGGAAAGAGTTTTGTGCAACATCGAAATGACAAGGTGTCTTCAGGACATTCAGTGGTCTTTTACTGAAGCTACAGTGCAATTGCCAGTTTCTACTGACATTCTTTAGCAATTTGGCAGTTAAAGTCTTTGGGTTACAAATCTGAAAATTTTCATCTCAAACATCTGTGGATATTTAACTTTACCAGAAAATTGGCAAAATTATCCTAAAGGATAAAAGACACTTGAGAGTGATATCAGCCATCCATCATCCCAGTCATTCCAGCAGAGAAACAAACTCAGAAAATTGGCAACAGGCTGGACTCTTGCCTCCTAGGCCGTTGCCAAACTACTTTGCTTTCTTTCAAGTGCCCCATGCTGTGTTCGCATGGTGAAAATTGCTCACATAAGCACTCACAGGGACTGACAGGTGGTCAGTGCAAAGCATGAAAAATGCTTCCAAGTGACCTTGCACCAAACATGTCACTCTGATAACCCAAAGCAAAAGGAGAATGTGAGAGTGAGACAAGCCACAATGGGCAAATAGGAACCAAAAAAATAAAATAAAAGAAAGAAAGAAAGAACAAAAGAAAGAATAAAAGAAAAAACATAACAGCTGAAGATGAATTGTCAGCACCAAGATGCCATTTCTATTGTCGTTCACCACTATGTCACTGTTTTAAGGGCTACTGCTTGTTCATTCTTTTACTATGAAACCTTTTTTTTTAATTTTATGAAAATTACCTCTGATCAAACAGCGAGTAAGCCATAGTAAATAATTTGCTTATATACTTTTTATGTTACTACTTCGGGGGGGAGAGGTGTACTTGATCTGGTATTGGGTGAAGGAAAAGGACTGAAGCCCTGAGGGCCAGCAGAAAGAAGGTAAACAGGCAACTTTGGGAGATAGGATGTTGGGGGGACCCTCCAGAATGCACCAGAGACCTGGGAGGTGAGAGACTCACAGGACTAAAAGAGAGTTGATGAAATGCCCTACAGTAGGGAAAGAGAACTTATAGAGTCCACCTTCAGCAAGAAGACAGGGCATCAAATGAGGGAGTGGCGGGGGGGGGGCATCCCACAGTTACAACTCTGATCCATAATTGTTCCTGTCTAAAAGAACTACAGGGATGGAAATGAAGAGGAGTCTGAGGGAAAAAAAGGTCCAGCAACAGGCTCAAAGGGGGATCCAGTTCAATGGGAGGTCCCAAGGCCTGACAGGGTTACTGAGGCTATGCAGTGCTCACAAAAAGGGACCTAGCAAGACTGCTCTCCAAAAGACCCAACAAGTAGCTGAAAGAGTCAGATGCAGATATTTGCACCCAACCAACGGACAGAAGCTGCTGACCTCTGTTGTTGAATTAGGGAAGGTTGAAAGAAGCTGAGGAGAAAGGTAACCCTGTAGGAGGACCGGCAGCCTCAATCTGGACTCCGAGATCTCTCAAACACGGAACCACCACACAAGCAGCAAACACCAGCTGATATGAGGCCCCCAACACACATACAGTAGAGGACTGCTGGGTCTATGTTCATTAAGAGATGATGCACCTAAGCCTCAAGAGACTGGAGGCCCCAGGGAGTTTAGAGGTCAGGTGGAGTGGGGAGAGTGGGGACATCCATGTGGAGACAGGGGTGGGGAGGAGGTATGGGATGTGGAACAGTCATAGGGTGAACAGAGGGGAGTAAATAAATTATGGAGTGTAAAAAAATAAATAAATTTAAATAAAAAAATATAAACTCTTTTTAAAAAGCAACACAGACACACACACACACACACACACACACACACACACACACAAAGACTAGCATTCTCCAAAGTTATTGTAGAAGGCAGTGGAGCTCCTGGAGGATTTCAAGGGGATACACAGGCGTGTGTGTGTGTGTGTGTGTGTTTGTGTGTGTGTGTGTGTGTGTATATGTATAGTCACACCCATGCAATGGGTTTTCTTATGAAGACATAGCAGATATGCCGATGTTACATGAAAAGGCTACTGAAGTCTCATTTCCACCTATATGCTTGTGTGAGGGTGTGAGGTTAAATATTTTTGATAGACTTCAACCAAAATAATAACTTTCAGTAGGTTAAACACAAAAATAGCTGATAAATTTGGGGTTTATTTTATTTACACAGGCAACAGAAAGATTTATGGAAGGATAAAGAAATGAGTTTGTTATTGCTATTTTCTTTTGAAAGTTTAGACTTTGTATAAAATTATTTTGTTATATAAATGAACATTGGGTTTATTAGTGTTTTATTCAAATACTTTTTTTAATAAGTATGTTTTAAATATCTCAGCTTTAATTTTTAGGTCAGTAGCCAAAAATAAATAAAACCCACATAAACTAATGCTTTTGTATGTACCTAATACCTATAAGATTTTATAAGATTAAATGCCTAGATAACTTCTGTTTAAACCATTTATAAATGCTATTAACTAGAGGTAATATACTTTGCATCTTTTGTGAGTTTTTTCTTTCTTGAAAAGTTAATTGTATACTAGCACTGACGTGTTGGTTTCCAATATCATTATTTAATTAAAGCAGCCTAAGGTTTGTTTAGAAATAGCTGGCTCTAGGACTTTGCCAGTAAATATCCAGGATGAGCCAGGAAGGTATTGCAGAGCTGGAAAGCAAGATAAAGCTAAAACAATGAACACCAAGCAACTACAGACAAACAATAATGGTGGCGTGCCAAAGAATTGTGAGGCTAACTGACAGGGCCCCAGTGACTGGAGATGGAACAGTCTAAGCAACAAAACTTTAAAAAGTAGGACTGGGGCCATCTTTGCTCCAGTGACCAGGTAGTTGGGACCGCCAGGCTCAGAGACAGACAGGCATAATATCGCTTCGGTTTCAGGCAGCTTGTGTGTAACCTGCTCCCAGGTGCTGGGCTGATCTGCAGTAACCAGCACGCCAGTTCCGCGGTGGGACCTTCTGCCTGGTGGAGGGACCCCGCGCAGGGAGGGAGCCTGCCAGCTTCCCTTCCGCGACCTCTGTTCCCGCGGACTGCGCTGGAGAGACCGGTACCCAGGCTCTCCCCCCAATATAACATCACTTGGGACACGGCCTGTTGGGGCTTCCGTCTGTGCCCGAGGGCGGGTTGGCGCTGTGGTCGTCTGGGTGCCAGATCGGCGGGCCATCGTGACCACAGGGTGAGCGGCGCCACCGAGAGTGCCCTCCGCCATCTTTGCTCCAGTGACCAGGTAGTTGGGACTGCCAGGCTCAGAGACAGACAGGCATAATATCGCTTCGGGTTCAGGCAGCTTGTGTGTAACCTGCTCCCAGGTGCTGGGCTGATCTGCAGTGACCAGCGCGCCAGATCTGCTGTGGGACTTCTGCCTGGCAGAGGGACGCCCCCTCCCCCCCCAGGAGAGATCACACACCCCTGCACAGGGCAGGAGCCTGCCAGCCTCCCTTTGGCGACCTCTGCTCCAGGAATCCACTAGGCTGAGCCTTTAGATGTGCAAGGCCTCCCCAATATAAGATCACTTAGCGCAAAGCACATTAGGGCTCCAAAGTCACTCAGGAGCAGGCAGGCCCCAGAAATCGGTGCCAGGGGAATCCTGGTAATCCAGGGGGGGCAGAAATAGCTTTGCAGGCTCACAGGAGGTCCAACCAACAGCCAGTGGCAGCAGGACCAACTAACACCAGAGGTATCCAGATGGCAAAAGGCAAACGTAGGAATGTTACTAACAGTAATCAAAGTAATGTGGGACCATCCGAACCCAACTCTCCAACAGCAGCAAGTCCTGGATACCCCACCACACCCGAAAGACAAGATCTGGATTTAAAATCACTTCTCATGATGCTATTAGAGGATCACAAGAAGGACACAAATAAATCTCATAAAGAGTTACAGGAGACCATGAATCAACGGTTAGAAGCCCTTACAAAGGAAACACAAAAATCGCTTAGAGAAATGCGGGAGAACATGGATCAAAAGATGGAGGCGCACAAGGAGACAACACAAAAATCGCTTAACGAGATGAATCAACGGGTAGATGCACTCACAAAGGAATCACGAAATTTGCATAAAGAAATGCAGAAGAATATGGGTCAACAGACGGATGCCCATAAGGAGGCAACACAAAAATTGCTTAAAGAAATGAATCAACGGTTAGATGCCCTTACAAAGGAAACACGAGAACTGCTTAAAGAAATGCAGGAGACGATGGATCAACAGATGGAATCCCATGAGGAGGAAACACAAAAATCGCTCAGAGAAATGCAGGAGAACGTGGGTCATCAGGAAGAAATCCTGAAAGAGGTAATGCAAAAATACCTTAAAGAAATACAGGAAAATACAAACAAACAAGTGAAGGATCTCAGCAAATCCATCCAGGAACTAAAAAAGGAAGTAGAAACAACTAAGAAATCACAAAGGGAGACAGCTTTGGAGATAGAAAACCTTGGGAAGAAATCAGGAGTCATAGATGCAAACATCAACAATAGAATACAAGAGATGGAAGAAAGAATCTCAGGTGCTGAAGATTCCATAGAAAGCATCGACTCAACAGTCAAAGAAAATGCAAAATGCAAAAAACGCGTAACCCAAAACATCCAGGAAATCCAGGACACAATGAGAAGACCAAACCTAAGGATTATAGGTATAGATGAGAGTGAAGATTTGCAACTTAAAGGGCCAGTAAACATCTTCAACAAAATTATGGAGGAAAACTTCCCTAACTTAAAGAGAGAGATGCCGATGAACATACAAGAAGCCTACAGAACTCCAAACAGACTGGACCAGAACAGAAATACCTCCCGTCACATAATAATCAAAACACCAAATGTTCTAAACAAAGAAAGAATACTAAATGCAGTAAGAGAAAAGGGCCAAGTAACATACAAAGGAAGACCTATCCGAATCACATCAGACTTCTCACCAGAGACTATGAAAGCCAGAAGATCCTGGGCAGATCTCATGCAGACACTAAGACAGCACAAATGCCAGCCTAGACTACTATACCCAGCAAAACTCTCAATCACCATAGATGGAGAGACCAAGATATTCCATGATAAAACCAAATTTTCACAATATCTTTCCACAAATCCAGCCCTGCAACGGATAATAGGTGGAAACCTCCAATACAGGGAAACAACACCCTGGAAAAAATGAGATAATAACCTTGAATCAAACCCAAAAGTAGATAACCACTCAAACATAAAGATAGCGTCAAGAATGGCAGATGGCAATAATCACTATGCCTTAATCTCTCTTAATATCAATGGTCTCAATTCCCCAATTAAAAGACATAGACTAGCAGACTGGATACGTAAACAGGACCCAGCATTTTGCTGCATGCAGGAAACGCACCTCAGTGTCAAAGACAAACACTACCTCAGAGTAAAAGGCTGGAAAACAATTTTACAAGCAAATGGCCCCAAGAAACGAGGTGGAGTAGCCATCCTAATATCGGATAAAATTGATTTTCAACCCAAAGTCATCAAAAAAGACACAGAAGGACACTACATACTGATCAAGGGAAAAATCCACCATCAAGAACTCTCAATCCTGAATATCTATGCTCCAAATGCAAGGGCACCCTCATTCGTAAAAGAAACTTTACTAAAACTCAAAGCACACATCGCACCGCACACAATAATAGTGGGTGACTTCAACACCCCGCTCTCTGAAATGGATCGTTCAGGAAAGCAGAAACTAAACAGGGACACAGTGAATCTAATTGAAGCCTTGGACCAAATGGAACTAACTGATATATATAGAACATTTCATCCTAGAGCTAAAGAATACACCTTCTTCTCAGCTCCTCATGGTACCTTCTCCAAAATTGACCATATAATTGGTCACAAATCAGACCTCAACAGATACAAGAAGATAGAAATAATCCCATGCCTCCTATCAGATCACTATGGAATAAGGGTGGTCTTCAATGGCAACAAAAACAAAAGAAAACCCACGTACACATGGAGGCTGAACAATGCTCTACTCAATGATAACTTGGTCAAGGTGGAAATAAAGAAAGAAATCAAAGACTTTTTGAAAGTTAATGAAAATGAAGGCACAACATACCCTAACTTATGGGACACAATGAAAGCAGTGCTAAGAGGAAAATTCATAGCCCTGAGTGCTGCCAAAAAGAAACGGGAGACAGCATACACTAACAGCTTAATGGCACACCTGAAAGCCCTGGAACAAAAAGAAGCAAATACACCAAAGAGGAGTAGAAGGCAGGAAATCATCAAACTCAGGGCTGAAATCAATCAAGTAGAAACAAAGAAAACCATACAAAGAATCAACAAAACGAGGAGTTGGTTCTTTGAGAAAATCAACAAGATAGATAAGCCCTTAGCCAGACTAACCAGAGGGCACAGAGATAGTATCCAAATTAATAAAATCAGAAACGAAAAGGGAGAGATAACAACAGAAACTGAGGAAATTCAAAAAATCATCAGATCCTACTACAAAAACCTGTATTCAACACAACTAGAAAATCTTGAGGAAATGGACAATTTCCTTGACAGATACCAAGTACCAAAATTAAATCAGGATCAAATAGACCATCTAAACCGTCCTATAACCCCTGAAGAAATAGAAGTTGTCATTGGAAGTCTTCCAACCAAAAAAAGCACAGGTCCAGATGGTTTTAGTGCAGAATTCTATCAGACCTTCAAAGAAGACCTAACACCAATACTCTTCAAACTGTTCCACAAAATAGAAACAGAAGGAACACTACCCAACTCGTTCTATGAAGCCACAATTACACTAATACCAAAAGCACACAAAGATCCGACAAAGAAAGAGAATCTCAGGCCAATCTCTCTTATGAATATCGATGCAAAAATACTCAATAAAATTCTTGCCAACCGAATCCAAGAACACATCAAAACGATCATTCACCACGATCAAGTAGGCTTCATCCCAGGGATGCAGGGATGGTTCAATATAAGGAAATCCATCAATGTAATCCACTACATAAATAATCTCAAAGAAAAAAACCACATGGTCATCTCATTAGATGCTGAGAAAGCATTTGACAAAATTCAGCATCCTTTCATGCTAAAGGTCTTGGAAAGATCAGGAATTCAAGGCCCATATCTAAACATAGTAAAAGCAATTTACAGCAAACCAGTAGCCAGCATCAATCTAAACGGAGAGAAACTTGAAGCAATCCCACTAAAATCAGGGACTAGACAAGGCTGCCCTCTCTCTCCATATCTTTTCAATATAGTACTTGAAGTTCTAGCGAGAGCAATTAGACAACAAAAAGAGGTCAAAGGGATACAAATTGGAAAGGAAGAAGTCAAACTATCACTATTTGCAGACGATATGATAGTATACATAAGCGACCCAAAGAACTCCACCAGAGAACTCCTACAGCTGATAAACGACTTCAGCAAAGTGGCCGGATATAAAATCAACTCAAGCAAGTCAGAAGCCTTCCTATACTCAAAGGATAAACAGGCTGAGAAAGAAGTAAGAGAAATAATACCCTTTACGATAGCCACAAACCATATTAAGTATCTTGGCGTGACGCTAACCAAACAAGTGAAAGATCTGTATGACAAGAACTTCAAGTCTCTGAAGAAAGAAATTGAAGAAGACCTCAGAAGATGGAAAAATCTGCCATGCTCATGGATTGGCAGGATTAATATAGTAAAAATGAGCATCTTACCAAAAGTAATACACAGATTCAATGCAATCCCCATCAAAATCCCAACTCAATTCTTCATAGAGTTAGAAAGAGCAATTCAAAAATTCATCTGGAATAACAGAAAACCCAGAATAGCTAAAACTATTCTCAAGAGTAAAAGAACCTCTGGGGGAATCAGTATCCCGGACCTCAAGCTGTACTACAGAGCAATAGTGTTAAAAACCGCATGGTATTGGTACAGTAACAGACATGTAGATCAATGGAACAGAATTGAAGACCCAGAAATGAATCCACACTCCTATGGTCACTTGATCTTTGACAAAGGAGCTAAAACCATCCAGTGGAAAAAAGATAGCCTTTTCAACAAATGGTGCTGGCTCAGCTGGAGGTCAACATGCAGAAGAATGCAAATTGACCCATCCTTATCTCCTTGCACTAAGCTCAATTCTAAGTGGATCAAAGATCTCCACATAAAACCAGACACACTGAAACTAATAGAAGGGAAACTAGGGAAGAACCTTGAACATATGGGCACAGGGGAGAATTTCCTGAACAGAACTCCAATAGCTTATACTCTAAGATCAAGAATAGACAAATGGGACCTCATTAAATTACAAAGTTTTTGCAAGGCAAAAGACACCGTCAAAAAGACAAAGCGGCAACCAACTAACTGGGAAATGATCTTTACCAACCTTACATCCGACAGAGGGCTAATATCCAAGATATACAAAGAACTCAAGAAGTTAAACTCCAGAGAGGCAAGTAACCCTATTAAAAAATGGGGTACAGAGCTACACAAAGAGTTCTCACCTGAAGAATATCTAATGGCTGAGAAGCACCTAAAGAGATGTTCATCATCCTTAGTCATTAGGGAAATGCAAATCAAAACAACCCTGAGATTCCATCTCACACCGGTCAGGATGGCTAAGATCAAAAACACAGGAGACAGCAGTTGTTGGCGAGGATGTGGAGAAAGAGGAACACTCCTCCACTGCTGGTGGAATTGCAGGCTGGTACAACCACTCTGGAAAGCAGTCTGGCGGCTCCTCAGAAAACTGGGCATGACACTTCCGGAGGATCCGGCTATACCACTCCTGGGCATATACCCAGAGACTTTACCTGCATGCAATAAGGACACATGCTCCACTATATTCATAGCAGCCTTATTTATAATAGCCAGAAGCTGGAAAGAACCCAGATGTCCCTCAACGGAGGAATGGATTCAGAAGATGTGGTATATTTACACAATGGAATACTACTCTGCAATTAAAAACAATGAATTCACGAAATTCCTAGGCAAATGGTCAGAACTTGAAAATATCATCCTTAGTGAGGTAACCCAATCACAAAAGATCACACATGGTATGAAGTCACTGATAAGGGGATATTGATCCAGAATCTCAGAATACCCTAGACACAATCAGCATATCAATAGATTTCTAAAAAGATGGAAGGAGAGACCCCTGGTCCTGGAAAGACTGGATGTAGGGGAATGCCAGGACAGAGTAATGAGAGGGGGTTGAACGGAGAAAAGAGGGAGGGAAGGGGGCTTATGGGACTTTCGGGGAGGGAGGAAACGGGAAAGGGGAAGTGATTTGGAATGTAAATTAAAAAAATAAAATTAAATTAAATTAAAAAAAAAAGATAAAAAAAAAAAAAAACAAAAAAAAAAGTAGGACTGGATTATGACTCACAAGAATATTAACATATATTATTCTAAATAAACAGACAAGAACAGTTGGTGAGATGATTCTGCACTAGAGGTACTTGGGTAAAGGCTTGGCAACCTCAATTTTATTCCTATCTCCTACAAGGCTCATAATGGCATATGCACACCTTCACTCACACACACACACTCACACACACTCAAAACAAATGAAAGGCCTTCCGGTTTCCTTCTACTCCCTGAGCAGATCCTGTGCCACAGCACTCCATACGCAAATACTGCCAGGAGAGAGCTAGCCTCCCAGGAGTGTGGACAAGCCTGTGAGCGCAGGTAAGGCCACCACTGCTGCTCAGAGGGACCTTCCCAGAACCCTCAGGACAACTTGGGACAGTAGCGTTCCTGTTTCCATCTGCAACCTGGAGCTGTACCTGTGCCACAGCTCTCCATACCCAAATTCTTCCTAGAGAGAACTGGTATCCCAGGAGTACTGACACACAGGCTTGCAGGAGAGACAAACCACAGTCAGAGACAGCAAGACCAACTGACACCAGAGATAACCAGATGGCTAGAGGAAAGGGCAAGAATACAAACAACAGAAACCAGGGTTACTTGGCATCATCAGAACCCAGTTCTCCCACCACAGTAAGCCCAGGATACCCCAACACACCAGAAAAGCAAGACAATGATTTAAAATCACATCTCATGATGATGATAGAGGACTTTAAGAAGGACATAAATGACTCACTTAAAGAAATACGAGAGAACATAGATAAACAGCTAGAAGCCCTTAAAGAGAAACAAAAAAATCCCTTAAAGAAATGCAAGAAAACACAACCAAACAGATGAAGGAATTGAACAAAACCATCCAGGATCTAAAAATAGAAATAGAAAAAAAATAAAGAAATCACAAAGGAAGACAACCCTGGAGATAGAAAATCTCATAAAGAGATCATGAATCATAGATGCAAGCATCACCAACAGAATACAAGAGATAGAAGAGAGAATCTCAGGTGCAGAAGATACTATAGGAAAACATTGATACAACAGTCAAAGAAAATGAAAAATGCAAAATGCTCCTAACTTAAAACATTCAGGAAATATAGGGCACAATGAGAAGACCAAACCTCAAAATAATAGGTATAGAAGAGACTGAACAGTGAGTTCCAGGACAGCCAGGGCTACACAGAGAAACCCTGTCTCAAAAAACAAAAACAAAAAAAAAAAAAAAAAAAAAAGAAGAGACTGAAGATTTCCAACTTAAAGGGCCAGTAAATTATCTTCAAAAAATTATAGGAAACTTCGCTAACCTAAAGAAAGAGATGCCCATGAATGTTCATGAATCCTATAGAAGTCCAAATAGATTGGACCAGAAAAGAACTTCCTCCTATCACATAATAGTCAAAACACCAAATGCACTAAACAAAAAAGGAATATTAAAAGCAGAAAGGGAAAAAGTCAAATAACATATAAAGGCAGGCCTATCAGAATTACACTGAACTTCTCACCAAAGACTATGAAAGCTAGAAGATCCTGGGCAGACAGGATCTATACAGACCCAAAGAGAACACAAATGCCATCCCAGACTACTACACTCAGCAAAACTCTCAATTACCTTAGATGGAGAAATCAAGATATTCCACGACAAAACAAAATTTACATAAGATATTTCTACAGATCGAGACATACAAAGAATAATAGATGGAAAACACCATCACAAGGAGGAAAACTACACCATTGAAAAAGCAAGAAAGTAATCTTTCAACAAATCCAAAAGAAAATAGCTGCACAAACATAAATATATCATCAAAAATAACAGGAAGCAACTATCACTATTCCTTAATATCTCTTAACATCAATGGACTCAGTGCCCTAATAAAAAGACAGACTAGTAGACAGGATACATAAACAGGAGCCAGTCTTTTGCTGCAGACAGGAAAAGCATCTCAGTGTCAAAGACAAACACTACCTCAAAGTAAAGGGCTGGAAAACAATTTTCCAAGCAAATGGTCCCAAATAACAAGGTGGAGTAGCCATTCTAATATCAGATAAAATCGATTTTCAACCAAAAGTTATCAAAAAGGATACAGAAGAACACTTCACACTCATTAAAGTAAAAATCTCAAGAAGAACTCTTAATTCTCAACATCTATGCATCAAATGCAAGGGCACCCACATTCATAAAAGAAACTTTACTAAAGCTGAAAATACACACTGCACATCACACAACAATAGTGGGAGACTTCAACATCTCACTCTCATCAATGGACAGATTATAGAAACACAGACACAGAAAAACTAACAGAAGTTTTGGATCAAATGTATTTAACAGATATATATAGAACATTTCATCCTAAACCAAAAGAATATACCTTCTTCAAGCACCACATGATACTGCTTCCAAAACTGACCATATAGTTGGTCACAAAACAGAACTCAACATGTATAAGAAGATTGAAATAATCCCATGTATCCTGTCAGATCACTACAGATTAAGACTGGTCTTCAATAGCAACAAAAACAGCAGAAAGCCCACATACACATGGAAGCTGAACAATGTTCTACTCAATGATAATTTGGTCAAGGAAGAAATAAAGAAATTACAGACTTTTTAGAATTTAATGAAAATGAAGGTACAACCTACCCAAACTTATGGGACTCAATGAAAGCAGTGCTGAGAGGAAAACTTGTAGCTCTGAGTGCCTCGAAAATGAAACTAGAGAGAGCATACACTAGCAGCTTAACAGCACACCTGAAAGTGCTAGAGAAAAAAGAAGCAAATACACCCAAGAGGAGTAGAAGGCAGGAAATAATCAAACACAGGGCGGAAATCAACCAAGTAGAAACAAAAAGAACTATACAAAGAATCAACAAAACCAGGAGCTGGTTCTTTGAGAAAAGCAACAAGATAGATAAACCCTTAGCCAGACTAACCAGAGGACACAGAGACAGTAACCAAATCAGCAAAATCAGAAATGAAAAGAGAGATATAACAACAGAAACTGAGAAAATTCAAAAAATTATCAGATCCTACTACAAAAGTCTATACTCAGAAAACAGGAAAATTTGTATGAAATAGACAATTTTCTAGACAGACATCAGGTAACAAAGTTAAATCAGGGTCAGATAAAGCCATCTAAACAGTCCCATAACCCTTAAAGAAATAGAAGCAGTCATTTAAAGTCTCTCAACCAAAAAAGCCCAGGACCAGATGGGTTTAGTGCAGAATTCTATTAGACCTTCAAAGATCTAATAGCAATACTCTTCAAACTATTCCGAAAAACTGAAACAGAAGGAACACTACCCAATTCTTTCTATGAAGGCACAGTTATGCTGATACCAAAGCCTCACAAAGACCCAACAAAGAAAGAGAACTTCAGACCAGTTTCCCTTATGAATATCAATGTGAAAATACTCAATAAAATTCTCACAAATCAAACCCAAGAACAAATCAAAACGACCTTTCACTATGATCAAGTAGGCTTAATCCCAGAGATGCAGATGGTTCAGTATATGAAAATCCATCAATTTAATCCACTACATAAACAAACTCAAAGGAAAAAAAGAACACATGATCATTTCATTAGATGCTGAAAAGCATTCAACAAAATTCAACACCTTTTCAAGTTAAAAGTCTTGGAAAGATCAGGAATTCGTGGCCCATACCTAAGCATAGTAAAAGCAATATACAGCAAACTAGTAGCCAACATCAAGCTAAATGGAAAGAAACTTGACCCAATCCCATTAAAATCAGGTACTAGATAAGGCTGCCCTCTCTCTCCCTACCTATTCAATATAGTACTTGAAGTTCTAGCTAGAGCAATTAGACAACAAAAGGAGGCCAAAGGGATACAAATTGGAAAGGAAGATGTTAAACTATCACTATTTGCAGATGACAGGATAGTATACTTTAGTGAACTCAAAAACTCCACCAGAGAACTCTCTGCAGCTGAAAAACAACTTCAGCAAAGTGGCCAGATATAAAATTAACACAAATGAATCAGTAGCCTTTCTATACTCAAAGGATAAATAGGCTGAGAAATAAATTAGGGAAATAACCTTCACAATAGTCCCAAATAATATAAAGTATCTGGGTGTGACTCTAACAAACAAGTGAAAGATTTGTATGACAAGAACTTTAAGTCTCTGAAGAAAGAATTTGATGAAGAGCTCAGAAGATAGAAAGATCTCCCATGCTGGTGGATTGGCAGGATTAATATAGTAAAAATGGCCATCTTGCCTAAAGCAATCTATAGATTCATTGCAACCCCCATCACAATTCCAACTCAATTCTTCATAGAGTTAGAAAGAGCAATTCTCAAATTCATTTGGAATAACAAAAAACCCAGGATAGCAAAAACTATTGTCAACAACAAATGAACTTCTTGAAGAATAACCATCCCTGACCTCAAGCTGTACTACAGAGCAATAGTGTTAAAAACTGCATGGTATTGGTACAGTGACAGGCAGGTAGATCAATGGAATAGAATTGAAGACCCAGAATGAACCCACACACCTATGGTTACTTGATTTTTTTTTTTATTATTTATTTTATTTTATTTTTTTAATTTACATTCCAAATCACTTCCCCTTTCCCGTTTCCTCCCTCCCCGAAAGTCCCATAAGCCCCCTTCCCTCCCTCTTTTCTCCATTCAACCCCCTCTCGTTACTCTGTCCTGGCGTTCCCCTACATCCAGTCTTTCCAGGACCAGGGGTCTCTCTTACCATCTTTTTAGAAATCTATTGATATGCGGATTGTGTCTAGGGTATTCCGAGATTCTGGGTCAATATCCCCTTATCAGTGACTGCATACCATGTGTGTTCTTTTGTGATTGGGTTACCTCACTAAGGATGATATTTTCAAGATCTGACCATTTGCCTAGGAATTTCGTGAATTCATTGTTTTTAATTGCAGAGTAGTATTCCATTGTGTAGATATACCACATCTTCTGAATCCATTCCTCCATTGAGGGACATCTGGGTTCTTTCCAGCTTCTGGCTATTATAAATAAGGCTGCTATGAACATAGTGGAGCATGTGTCCTTATTGCATGCAGGTAAAGTCTCTGGGTATATGCCCAGGAGTGGTATAGCCGGATCCTCCGGGAGTGTCATGCCCAGTTTTCTGAGGAACCGCCAGACTGCTTTCCAGAGTGGTTGTACCAGCTTGCAATTCCACCAGCAGTGGAGGAGTGTTCCTCTTTCTCCACATCCTCGCCAACAACTGCTGTCTCCTGTGTTTTTGATCTTAGCCATCCTGACTGGTGTGAGATGGAATCTCAGGGTTGTTTTGATTTGCATTTCCCTAATGACTAAGGATGATGAACATCTCTTTAGGTGCTTTTTTGACAAAGGAACTTAAACCATCCAGTGGAAAAAAGAGAGCATTTTCAATAAATAGTGCTGGTTCAACTGGCAGTCATCATGTAGAAGAATCCAAGTTGATCCATTCTTATCTCCCTGTTCAAAGCTCAAGTCCAAGTGGATCATGGTCCTCCACATAAAACCAGATACACTGAATATAATAGAAGAGAAAGGTGGAAAAGTCTGGAACACATGGGCATACGGGAAAAGTTCCCAAAGAGAACACAAATGCTTAAGCTCTTAAGATCAAGAATCGACAAATGGACCTCATAAAATTGCACAGCTTCTGTATGACAAAGGACACTGTCAGTAGAACAAAATGGCAACTAACTGATTAGAAAAAGATCTTTACCAGTCTCACATCTGATAGAATGCTATTATCCAATATATTCAAAGAACTCAAGAAGTTAGACTCCAGAGAACCAAATAACCCTATTTAAAAATTGGAAACAGAGCTAAATGAAGAATTCTCAACTGTGGAAATTCAAAGGGCTGATAAGCATCTAGAGAAATGTTCAAAATCCTTAGTCACCAGGGAAGTACAATTCAAAACAACCCTGAGATTCTACCTAACACCAGTCATATCAAAACTAAGATTGCTAAGATCAAAACTCAGGTGACAGCAAATGCTGGTAAGGATGCGGAGAAAGAGGAACATTCCTCCATTGCTGGTAGGATTGTAAGCTGGTACGAGTCTGGAAATCAGTCTGGTGGTTCCTCAGAAAACTGGACATAGTATTACCTGAGGACCCAGCTATACCACTCCTGGATATGTATTCGGAAGATACTCTAACATGTAATAGGGACTCATGCTCCACTATGTTCATAGCAGCCTTATTTATAAAGCCAGAAGCTGGAAACATCCCAGATATCCCTCAACAGAAGAATGGATATAGAAAATGTGGTACTTTTACACAATGGAGTACTACTCAGCTATTAAAAACAATAACTTCATGAAATTCATAGGCAAATGGATGGAACTTGAAAACATCATCCTGAGTGAGGTAACTCAGTCACAAAAGAACACATATGGTATGTACTCACTGATAAGTGAATATTAGCCCAAAAGTTCAGAATACCCAAGATACAATTCACAGAGCACCCGAAGCCTAAGAAGAAGGAAGACCAAAATGTGGATGCTTCTGTACTTCTTAGAAGGGTGAACAAAATACTCACAGGAGGAAATATGGAGACAAAGTGTGGAGTAGAGACTGAAGGAAAGGCCATCCAGAGACTGCCCCACCTGGGATCCATCCTATTTACAGTCACCAAACCTGAACACTATTGTGGATGCAGGGAAGTACTTTGCTGATGGAAGCCTGATATGGCTGTCTCCTGAGAGGCTTTGCCAGAGCCTGACAAATACAGAGGCAAATGCTTGGATGCTCACAGTCAATCATTGGACTGAGCATGGGGGTCCCTGATGGAGGAGTTAGAGAAGGGACTGAAGGAGTTGAGGGCGTTTTCTGCCTATGGAGGGAGCATCAGTGCTAAAGAGCTCCAGATCCCCTGGAGCACTCAGGGACTGGACCACCAACCAAAGAATACACATGGAGGGACCCATGGCGCTGGCCACATATGTGACAGAGGATGGGCTTGTTGGATATCTGTGGGAGGAGAGGCCTTTGGACCTGAGGGTGTTCAGTGCCCCAGTGTATGGGAATATTAGAGCAGGAAGACAGGATGGGTGGGTAGGTGAGGGGAGCACCCTCATAGAGGCAAGGGGAAGGGATGTGGGATAGAGGGTTTCTTTTGTTGCTATTTTGTTTTCTATATTCTTTATTTACATTCCAAATGATTCTCCCTTTCCTGGCTCCCCCTTCTCCGAAAGTCCCATAAGCCCCCTTAGAGGGTTTCTGAAGGGGAGACCTGGAAAGGAGAAAACATTTGAAATGTAAATAAAGAAAATATCCAATAAATATATAAATAAAATTTTAAAAATAATAAAATAAAAAATGAACAAATCTCTAGCTTATAATTTGAATGATATATTTAGATACTTTATGCTCAAGGAGTTGCATAACATCCCCCACACACACATACACATCATAACTGTAAACTTGTATTCACAAAGCATAGATAAAAACAAGGAAAACCAAAAACTTCCCCGTGGAGAATTGTTTCAAAAATGATCTTATGTAACATTCACATGATCAGATGGAAGCATACTAGTCCTGTCCAAACATGATCCTTTGGTGGTCCTATGTAACATTTATATGATTAGATGAAAACACACTTTACATCCCTGGTCTTTTTCCCAGAATCTCCTAAGTCAAGGTTAATTCAACAGACAGGTCTCAATAAAGCAGTACTCTTCAAAAAGCTTGATAAGTAATGTACTCTTAATAATCAAAGAAAAAGACTATCAACTTGTTGGGAGAACGACATAAGAGAGATTGGAGAGAGGGTACCAAGGAGGTGCTAGATTGGATGGAGGGAACTTGATGTAATTTTAGATGGTCATTTCTGAAAATATACATAAAATTAGCATGTTTTACTTATGTATTTAAGAATATATATATATGTATATATATATATACATATATATATATGTTTTTAACAACAATCAAGGTGGAAAGGGTCATAAATTTGAAAAAGAGAAGAAGGTGTTTAGAGGGAGGAAAAGGAAGAAATGTATTTTTATTATATCTGGGAAATAATTTGTAAAAACATATTTTAAGTGCTGAGAAACAATGTAGCAGAAAAGAGACCTAAGGAGGTGTGTACCATGATATACTAGGAAAGACACTGGACCAAGAAAAGACTTGAATGAAGTCAATATACCCATATTGGTTCTCTGGTATGTCGAATGTACCATATTCGCCTACAGAGTTATTAAAGGAGAAACTAGGTTGATACAAGGTTGATAAGTATGTACTATTTGCATGACTTTTTGCTTTAAGGTGTTTTGAATATATAAATCTGTACTAATAGTTAAAGGTTTACTTTCCAAAGATGAACCTTTTTTCTAAGTTCTAAAGTGACTATATACAAAAAGAAATAACCATGGAGGGGAATCTAAGTTACAGTTGTTCTAGGAAAACCTGAATGACTTTTGGAAAGGAGTTCAGTAAAGAAGATTCTAGCACACTTCCCTGCTGAGTCCTATTATGAGACCCAGGAAGAAGAAATCCCAGGATGCTTCATTAAACAGGTCTGAACTCCACTAGTTAGTCAACACTGGTACGTTAATCTAAAAATTCTCTTTTGTGGCATTAGTGACTTTATTAAAAGACATTTACTAAAAGAAAATCTGGCCAAATAACAAATAAGCATCAGATCAAAGAAGAAGAATAAACAAATTATAATAAAGAATACATATAATAATATACATTAGAATAATTCATAATCAGGTTAATCAAAATTATTCTGTACGATTATCCCAAGAGTCTTTCCAAATGTATTTTCTAAGTATTAAGCTAATACATAATGGATGCATAAAGCAGCAGAAAACTAATCACTAATTACATGTCAAATTCTAGTATCATTCTAAAATTAACTGTGCTTCATCTTATTATGCCCAAGAGTACCTAGGAAAGGACAACTAATTCCACCTAACTTCAACTCAATTTAGAATTTATAATGAGTCTAGATGATTTTAAGAGTCAACCTTAATCTGCTTTCTACACAGCAGTTGTACCTTTATGAAGTAAAATTTTAGGATGTACAATTTGGAATGATGAAGAGAAAAACTTCAGTGGTAGAATGGCTGAGTGAGGTGGCTAACAGCGGGAAGCTTTGCCCCTCCCACATGTATCTGTTACTCTCAGAAATTCTTTATTTTATTTTTTATTTGTTATTTTTGCCCCCCTCACATGTGCCCCTCCCACATCACATCTGTTACTCTCAGCCATTCTAACAGTGTTAATCCTTTATAGACTGTACCCTCAGAAAGACTATGCATATTTGCCAAGTAGACATGGTAGAATGATAGAATGTTTTCCAGGAATAGTTTGGATGTTTTGGCAAATGAGACATAAGAAGCTAGATATTTGTTCACTAATCTTTCATCCTTGATGAATTTTGAGATGTTACCAAGAGAAAAAAATATTCATTGTACTTAACAATATCTGAAAACTTTTCCCCTTACAAAAATATGTTGCAGGATTTTCCCTATCCAATCACATTAGGTCAATGGAAGGTCTGCGATTGGACAGGAAAAGGGAGGCGGAGCTAGGAGTTGCGGGGTGGGGTGGGGGGTGTGGGGGGAGAGAGAGGTCACAGGAGGAGAAGAAGGAGAACCTAGATTGCTTCAGACATAGGCCTGTGTGGCATTTAGTAGCCACAAATAGCTATGTTTTTATAAGGTTAGAAATATTGGGATAAAGCTTTTATCATTATCGATTGGCTCTAAAATTATTGCATTAACATCTTGTAAATTATAATATTATTTATACATAAATTTGATTGGTTGTTAAGCATTAAGAGTTTTGATTTACTTGGTTACTGGAATGCGGGATGGCAGAGAAGGAACACAGCTGGGATGCTGTGGGAGCTAGCTGGGAGAGAATAGCTCGGCGGTGAGAATCAGTACCCCACCAGGACATGGTATTGTGGCCCACCAGTGTACTAGAGCTGGAACATGGCCTGGTGGGGCAGGAGAGATGGTGGGTCATTCTTTCTTAATATTTCCTACTACAAAAACAAAGATAAATTCCTTTATACTTAAATTTGATGAAAGTTAAATATTAAAATGTCTGAAAGTATATAACCAATTACCACCATCAGTCATAATTCTATAAAATTTGAACTTTTGATGACTGACACAGTAAATAATAGTAAATGGAGCTTCAACTATACAAGTACTTTGGCTGTCAGGAAAGATTAGATCTCTATCTGTCACAACCATTTACATGAATAGAAGCATCATGAGATGTATGTAGATAAAATTACAGTTATATAAGTATTCTTTGCACTGCTAGAAACACCAGTGATAAATACATATCAAATGCACACACACACACATATATATATTAAAATATACATACTTAATATAAATATAAGCTTACCAAATTACATATTCATGATATTTAGACTCATTTTCTATAACTCAATTTATCTTATATTCTGAGTTTTTCCAGTCAAATCTGAATTCTACTAGACATTAACAAGTCATTTTTCTATCAATTATTCCCAAGCTTACAAATTGCTCATGTATCTGTCATATACCTTAGTTCTTATTTATCTTTTTATCCATTGTTTGTATTTTTCTTTTTTCCATGATGATTGTAACATTAAAATCTAAAAATGACTATATACTTTTCTTTTAAAAAATGTCTTTATGTATTCAGTGCCTTGTGCTCTAACTAGGAAATGAGAGCTGGATATAGGGAAATTTGGAACACCTAAGGAGGAGACTGAATAAATTTTAGTACAAATAATTTTGCCAAATATGTGATTCCATCATAATGTTGAATTCTTCCATGTTTATATGGTTTTTGTGTTACTAAAAATATATTATCAGAAAAACTTCACAACTAAGAGAAAACATCATCATAACAGAAATACTTTATATTAGCATAGAATATATTTTTATTCATGCCAGAATAATTATGTAAGTGTATTAATTCTGGAAAAGTTTGAGTTGATTATGTTCTTACACTATGAGAATACAAATGGGATTGAAGACATCAGCCTGTGTGTCCTTCATTAGTCAGCTAATACCACTACCTTGAAAAATACTGGAAATAACTCATGAATTTTTTCTAATATTATAAATTCTTAGAGGAGTTGGAGAATTGTATATGGCAAAGCATTTGAATGTATATCTTCATTTAATAAATACTATATATATAAATCTTGATCTTAGAAAGGTGTAGAGAGAATATCTTATATCTGTATGGATGTGGCACCTGTCAATAATAAATCTGATGGCCTATGGCTTAGGCAGGAAATAGGAAGTGGGACATCAAGAAAGGATGTTATATGTTATCTTTCCATGAGAAGAAAAACATCCAACTAAGGAATCCAGAGGCCACTAGACAAGAAAATAAAAATACTGTTAAGCTAATTAACTGTATTGTACATTAATCATCAGCTTGGCAATACAGACTACAAATGTTTTCTGTCAAAAGAAATAAATAAATCAAACACAGATGTCATAGAGAAAAAAAGATATTGTTTTAGATTTAAAGAGACAAGGGATTGATGCCAACTGAGTTCTACATGTGATATGGCATCATAATATCCAATTGGATACACAGACAGACAATGGTCTAATCTAAAATGGCATAGATTGGGGACTTGGTATCCCAAATGAGGTAAGGTGTGAACACCACTTTGAGCAACTAGTCTCATTAAAGGTGGACTCCCATGAGCGAACTGGTTATAACTCACCATAGTGCATGACACATAAACCCAAGGTGAAACATTTAAGCAGATGCATTGTTACTTGGGAACACGCTTATACATTAGATGGAATGGAATTTGAATGAGGTTGAATACAGAGAAGAATATTATATTAAAAGAAAAAATGTAAGATAAATAAATCCACATAGAAAATAATCTGCAAAGGAGGGAGAAAGAAATAAAAATTGATATAAATATTTTCAAGGATATACAGAACCTAAATAAATAAATCTATGCCTTTGATCTCAATATATGGGAGATAAAGGCAGGAACAGATAGGTTCCTTGTGAGTTCAAGGCCAGTCTAATCTACAGAGCAAATGTAATAAGTCAACTTGAGCTACACAGAGATACCTTGCCTCAATTAATAATAATAATAATAATAATAATAATAATAATAATAATAATAGTTTAAAATTGTTTTAAATTATCAAAATGAAGTTAGTTATAAACACAATGGTTATGGTGATATGGGACAGCCACTTTGAGAGAGATCAAAATAGAGCAGACCTAAATAGGAAAGGGGCTGTTGGATTGAATCAGTCTATACTTTTAATGACTTCAAACTACTGGTCCAAAGGCATGCTATATTGGGAGAGAAGCTCTAGGTTTTTGTTAACAGGGAAGAAAAAGATGTTTTGGACTCCTTCCAAAATATTAAGGATCAGATTTGATAGAGGGAGACTCTATGAAGATCTCAGCTACAGAAAGATGAAAATCAAGAGAATTAAATCAACTACTAATGTATAATGCTAAATCCTCTATTGAAACAACTCTAAAACTGACTGATACATATATATTTTGCCAAATAGAACTTCAGCTTACATATTGCAGTTAGATCATATGATCAAACTAACTTCTAAAGAAAGACATTTGTTGCCTTCCAGTTTCTGTCTGCACCTGGAGCTGATACTGCACCACAGAGCTGATACTGTGGAACAGCTCTCCATAACAAAATACCACAGCGAGAGAGTTGGTCTCTCCAGGAGTGTTGACACACTTGTGAGCACAGGTAAGGTCACCACTTCTGCTCAAATTCTGGGCCCAGGAGAGACCTGCCCAGAGCCATCAGGAAACAGGAACCAAGGAACAACTGGGGAAAGGATCTTTTCTGTTTCCATTTGCATCCCGGAGCTGACCCTGTGCCATAGCTCTCCATACCCAAATTCCTCCTGGAGAGAACTGGTCTATGAGGAGTACTAACAAGCAGGTTTGCAAGAAGGACAAGTCACAGTCAGAGACAGCAAGACAAGCAAATATCAGAGATAACCAGATGATAAGAGGTAACGGCAAGAACATAAGCAATAGAAGCCAGGGCTACTTGGCATCATCAGAACACAGTTCTCCCACCACAGCAAGCTCCGGATGCCCCCACACACCAGAAAAGCAAGACAATGATTTAAAATCACATCTCATGATGATGAACGATGGCTTTAAGAAGGACATAAATAACTCCCTTTTAGGAATACAGGATAACACAGGTAAAGAAGTAAAAGCCCTTAAAGAGAAAACACAAAAATCCCTTAAAGAAATACAAGAAAACACAACCAAACAAATAAAGGAATTGAACAAAACCATACAGGATCTAAAAATGGAAATAGAAACAATAAAGAAATCACAAAGGAAGACAACCCTGGAGATAGAAAACCTAGGAAAGAGATCATGAATCATAGATGCAAGCATCACTAACAGAATACAAGAGATAGAAGAGAGAATCTCAGGTGCAGAAGATACCATAGAGAACATTGATACAACAGTCAAAGAAAATGCAAAATGCAAAAGGCTCCTAACCCAAAACATCCAGGAAATACAGGACACAATGAGAAGACCAAACCTAAAGATCATAGGTATAGAAGAGACTGAAGATTTCCAACGTAAAGGGCCAGTAAATATCTTTGACAAAATTATAGAAGAAAACTTTCCTAACCTAAAGAAAGAGATGCCCATGAATGTATAAGAAGCCTACAGAACTCCAAATAGATTAGACCAGAAAAAAACTTCTCCTGTCTCATAATAGTCAAAACACCAAATACACTAAACAAAGAAAGAATATTAAAAGCAGAAAGGGAAAAAGGTCAAACAACATATAAAGGCAGGTCTATCTGAATTATACCAGATTTCTCAACAGAGACTATGAAAGCCAGAAGATCCTGGACAGATGCCATACAGACCCTAAGAGAACACAAATGCCAGCCAGGCTACTACACCCAACAAAACTCTCGATTACCATAGATGGAGAAACCAAGATATTCCATGACAAAACCAAATTTACACAATATCTTTCCACAAATCCAGCCCAATAAAGGATAATAGAAAACTCCAACACAAGGAAGGAAATTACACCCTAGAAAAAGCAAGAAAGTAATCTTCTTTCAATGAACCCAAAAGAAGATTGCCACACAAACATAATTCTACATCTAACAACAAAAATAAATGGAATCAACAATCATTATTCCTTAATACTTCTTAACATCAGTGGACTCAATTTGTCAATATAAAAAAAGACATTTGTCTTTTACCTGCTCAAACAAAGAGCAAGAAATCACTAATTGATCTGTGGTGTGCACCCTATACATTCCATACAGATGTCTTTATAGAACTATATATTGCCTGTAAGGTATTGCAGAATATAAGGCCAAGGAAACAACCCTGGCAAGAACTATCTTTGAGGATTCTGGGATGCCTGATCCAGCCTCAATTGCATCAATGCTGTTTCCTCTAAAGACTTGCTAGCTTGACAACATCAAAACAGCTAGTTTAGTTGATCCAACATCACAGAGTGTTCCAGTCAGGACTTTAGTTAAGCCCTGAACTTTCTCAGCATACAGAGACTAGACAACAAATGCTACATCTTGCTTTCTTAGGACTATTTTTCTAATTTTCTTAAGCCCTCAAAAAGGAATTATTTGCCCCAATTCATCAGGAAGCAATTATTAGAAGACCATTGTCCCAGTCCCTTAAATTGGTATGGATGATCTTGGTCATTTTATGAGTTATAGAAAAGTTGTCATTTTAGGGGATAATTATGATTTTATACAGGGAGGAAACAAAATAGGGAGGTCAGATTCAAGGATTTCTTTTTGCTTTTCTTTTATCATTTTTTCTTAGGTAACAAAAAGGGGGTGTAAAGAACAAGGGTGGATATAAAAATATTATAAGAAATTAGACAAATAATAGACTAAAAAGGTAGATTGTTGAGTCTACTCTTCAATTTAGAGCTATCAATATTCTAAAATAAAGTTATTTTTGTTTACATTGATATGGATTATTGTATATTGATACAGGTTTAAGATTTTCATTGGTATAAATCATTGTATTTTAATACAAAATTTAAGGTTAATTTTTTACAACATACTGTATATTATGTTTCAACTCTTAGATAGGCATTGTGCCTATGTAACTCATATAAAAATACAAAGTTTAGTCCCAGTCTTTCTAACATCTGCTATTGCAAACTACTAAGGATAATTAAGAAATACAGATAATCAGACAGTCAAACTCATGATCATGTCAGATATTAGTTTAGATCATCACATAAATACACATTCTGGGTTGCACAGATAATAGGTAGGTGGAGACAGGCAACATTTACTTGTTCAGATATGCTAAGAATATATAGGTAGTCTTCAAAAATCTCAAAGACTCTTAGAATATTGTATTTAAAGAGGTTTATTATTATTATTATTAATAATTTAAGGCCTGTTGACTGAGATAGTTCTGCTTCTATCAGCACTCTCATTTCACTTCAAACAAGATGATGATGGTAAGTATCAATAACTTCCATATAGAGTTACTTCAATTATGTCAAGCTAGTCACTGCATAGCAAAAATGTCCATGCTTCAACTACAGACAAAATGCTATTGGGAAAGGACAAACAGATGCAGGGAAGTCGATTGCCAAGCTTTGCCAATACAGGGTATGCGAGTTCTTCATAATTTCTGCTTCGTAAAGTCTACCAGATATATTGGGCCGAAAGGCTGAAGATAGATGCTTGAACATTATAGAGATCATTGAGGACTGTCCAGGCAGCCAGATGTCTCTGTCATTTCTATAATTTTTGGAAGCATAATCCCTATTCTTCCAGCATACTCAGGTAATATTTATTCCTTCTCAGGTCTCTGGTAAGGTTGAAGACTAGATAATCTTACTGTAATCTTACATTGTTTAGGATTTAAGAAGATGTTCTAGGTCTAAGGTGATGTTTTTAGATTAGTAATCCAAAATAAGATAGATAATAGAAAATTTTCCTTAATTGCCAAATGCTATGGATTGGATATTGTAAATGTATATCATACCCTATAGTTTTCATAATTGTTATAATTTTATTTAATATATATTTTTAAAAGACCCTGTTATTGGACAAAAGAGAGAATTTCAGAAAGAATATCTTATGTCTGTCTGTCTGTAGCACCCTGTCAATAATAAATTCGATGGCCTACGGTATCCAATAGGTGGGAAGTAGGAGGTGGAGCATCAGCATGAGAGAGAATTCTGAGAAAGAACCAGGCAGGAAAGTCACCTAGGAAGCTGTAAGGAGAATGAGGCATGGTAAGCACATTATGTGAGCACAGGTAAGCAGCCACACAGCAGAATATAAGCTAAAATAAATGGGGTATTTTACTTATGATCTAGTTAGAGTAGAGCCTATTTATATGACCAAGGTATTTGTAAATATATTTTGAATCTGAGTCTTATTTCTCAGAACATGAACCTGGGAGGTAGAACCAGTCCTAACATCTACAAAAAGGTACCTCCCTTTACTACAAATCTAGCAGAAATTCTTTTCCAATCTCCAATTTCATTTCCAAGTCTTACCAAACACATATATTCCAGACAGGAAAAAGTACCCTAAAAGAGGTAACTTTAAGTGATTAATGGTTAATTGCCAAAATTTGTATTTTATTCACAGTCACAAAGGATATCTACAGTGAATGATCAGCCTATGTAACGTGAGACAGGAAACACGGCAATATGGTGAAAATAAAAGAATTGAAGTCAGTTTGTTGCTTAAAATTATTTACAATTTTACTATAAATGGATAATCTTTACCTGTGCTGAGTGAAAGGTGAAAGGGGTAGGAGGAAGATAAGCGAGGGAGGAAAAGGTTTTGTCAACTTGAGAGTGGGAAGAGACAAAAGGGATTTCAAGGGAGAGTAGCTGTGGAGGGGGCTGGAGGAAAGGGGGAGGAGAAATCATATATTCTAATTTAATTAAAACATAAAAATTAAAGTAATAAAAGTAATAAATTTTATGTCGACACAATCTAACTCAAGTTCTGTAATGAAATATCTCACAGTTTTGTCAATCTTGTAATTGCGTATATCTCAGTTTATTTAGCAAAGGTTAGCAATAACTTAATTCCACCTCTCAACCACACATGAAAATATGAAGATACATTATAGTTAGAAAAAAGATACAAATGCAGATTTGGGGGAGTACCCAGATAAATCCAGATGCTGGACAATCAAAACATATTCTCTCTCACCATCCTCAAAAATACTGCTGGAACAGTCTTTAAAGCAAGACCAGTTTCTTTTCACTTTTATTTTCATGTATTAATTGGATAACATAATGAGTTTTGTTACATTTTAACACATGTACATAAGGCAATTGATTGTATCTTTCCCCTATTATTCACAATTACCTCCCACCCAATGCTCTATTCTTTGACTCATCATCTTGACCACTTCAGCTCAGTCAGTCAACAGGTTCTCTAGGGCAGCAGTGAGAATTAAAACGATAAAAGACAATTTGACAACATTGTAGCATGACCCCAGCCAGTTCTAAGGCTGAGGCAAGTTTATTTTTTCCAAATCTGCTTTTATATCATTTTAATTACATGCAAGTAATAAGGTCCAGCAGTACAATAAACACAAATAGTCAAGGAACAAGCAAGGCAATAAACAAAGTCCTGTGATCACTGTTTATAAGGGCTAATCAGCATGACCAAAATATCTGAGCTCCCTTGTGCTAGCCCAAAATCAGAATCTTGCCTGAAGCCTACTTTCTTTGCTCCACCTAAAACTAGATTCCTGCCTGAGCTTACTTCCTTGTCATGGCCCAATGTCAAATTCCTGCCTGAAGCCCTTTTCGTTATCCTTGGCCAATGTCAGATTCCTGCTAAGGGGCCCCAAATGCTCCCCACATTATCTACTACTTTCAATGATATTTTTAGCTTTTAATATTGCATATATGGAAGAAAATATCTACTAATTGTCTTTCTGACTGACTTAATCTTGCTTAACACGATGACTTCTACTTCTACATGTTTTCCTAAAAGTAACATAGTTTAACTCTTCTTTAAAAATAATAATCCATTCACCTACTGGTTGGTACCAGGCTAATTATATGACTTGGCTATTGTAAATAGTTGTAAATAGTACTGCAAAAAACAGGGGTATGTATGTATCTCAATTGCATTCTGTGTTTGATTTTTGGGAGCATATATCCAGAGATCATATAGCTAAATCACTTTATAGTTTCATTTTTACCTTTTGAAAAATGTCCATACCAAATTTAATAGTGAATATAATAATTTACCTAATCACACTTTGTCTTTCTTATCCTGCCTGTAAATCCTCACTAAGAAGTATTTCACTTTGTATTGTTTTTATTGAAGACAGATATTCTGAGTACAGAGAAATGGAAGCTCAGTTTGAAGCGTAGTTTCCTGATCATGAAGCATGTTTTTTCCATGTATTTATTGGTAACCTGAAATTCTTTTATAAAGTGTCTATTCAGTAAATTTTTTTGCTTGGTTCATTGGACCATTCAATCTTCCAGTATTTAATTTTTGAGGATTTTATATGTTGTAGATGTCAGTATATACTCTGGTGACCATTCTCTGGAGTAGTCAAGAGTTTTCCATTCTATAAAACTTTCCTTTCAGTATGATTATTGGGTTTTTTTTCTGTTTGGTTTCTGGTGTTGTTGTTGTTTGTTTGTGGCTTTTGTGGTTGTGAAGAAACTTTTAAATTCTATTGAATACCTTTTACCAATTCTTATTATAATTAAATTAATATTTTATTTAAATATAAGGCAGTGGTTTTTATTGGACTATTTTTCCTTTGACTCATGAGCACTGTTTGCAGTTAATCTTGCAGAATGCTGCTCTCAGTGATTCTCAAAAGTGTGGATGTGAACATCCGTGTACATATATCACTGTAAGCATGAATATATGAAATCACTGTAGCTATAGAACACACATTCTTCTCTACTATCACTACTCAGACCAGCCATGTTTTTTCATATTGATACATGCTTGTGTATGGCTCCATATGACTTTATTTTAAAATTTAAGTACCAAGATACTAATTATATATAAGAAATAAAATATTGTTACTCATGAATATCAGTTTCACAACTAGAGAAGAAAAGCACATGTATTCTTGGAATTATTTCTCTTTAAGAAAACCTTAAATTATACATAAGGCAAGAAATAATCTCATGTTTTCTTCTCTTTAACGAAGAGCATGAGGCATTAGATTCACTGTATATACTTGTTATTCTGTAAGACCACATTCTTTTTCCTAAGCATTAGAGAGAATTTTTTATCCATAATTACCCCCAAATGATATTTTATGCACTATAGCTGCTAAATTGCTGTTTAGGTAAGATGCACCGAAGAAGTTCAACTTGTTCATACGTCAAACCACCTCATCTAATTGGTCCACTGAGAAAACAGCGCTCTTAAGCCTGATCTTCTCTCACCCCCTACTACTGCACGATGTTAATGAACATAAATCTGCCAGGCAAGGTTCTAAAAGGGAGTGCCTTTTATTGGTTGTCCCTTTGTGCTATTCTGACACAAATTGCCTTCTGACAAGACCAGGATCAATTAAGCTGATAACAGTGGAATTAGGTGAGAACAATGAGAGAATCCCCTGCTATAATGCCAGGGCCCATTACTGTGACTCTACAATGGAATAAAGACCTGTACCTCCTATTAAATTCACTTGCCACGGCTTTTAACTATGCAGAGAAAGGGCTTAGGCAAAGACACCATATATTCTATTTAAAAGTAAAAGTGATGACACCTTGCTGAACTGAAGACAAGGGAAGAGAATGAGAGAGGACAGACAAAGATAGAATATTAAAGATGCTGGAGACACAGATGGAAATTAAATCCATGCAAAGAGTTCTGGAACCTTCACAAATGCTAATCTTTTAATATTTAAAAAAAAGGACATAAAATGTTTACCAAGTCTACTTCTTGGTAATCTCAATTAAAAGTAAATTAGCTGTCAGTAATGAAAAGAGTCGAGGAAGAAACTGCTACAGGATAGAAGAAGACCATGCAGGAGAGGAAAAAGGAGAGCCTCCATGGGTTAGCAGGGCCATAAAAAAAGTGGCCATGTGGGCTGGCCAGCTGGAGCCAAGAGCAGCCCAGATGAAACAGTAAGTAATAACTTGGCTTATAGATAGAAAGGTCGATTCTAACAGCATGGAGAGTAGGCAGCTACCCAGCTATTATGCTGCGTAAGGCATATTTAAAAATATAAAAGCTGTCTTTCATCTGGGAACATAAATGATCCAAGGTGGGTAGAAATCCCATGCCAGGATTTTTTTTTTTTTAATATTTATTACTTCAGGATCAGAAAGACCTGGAAAAAAAACAGCAGAAACAACGGGTCAGTGCCCTTCACAACCTGCTGGCTCCACGTTCGCTTCTGTAAAATCGTGCGTGCTGGCCCTCCGCCATCTTTGCTCCAGTGACCAGGTAGTTGGGACCGCCAGGCTCAGAGACAGACAGGCATAATATCGCTTCGGTTTCAGGCAGCTTGTGTGTAACCTGCTCCCAGGTGCTGGGCTGATCTGCAGTAACCAGCGCGCCAGTTCCGCGGTGGGACCTTCTGCCTGGTGGAGGGACCCCGCGCAGGGAGGGAGCCTGCCAGCTTCCCTTCCGCGACCTCTGTTCCCGCGGACTGCGCTGGAGAGACCGGTACCCAGGCTCTCCCCCCCAATATAACATCACTTGGGACACGGCCTGTTGGGGCTTCCTTCTGTGCCCGAGGGCGGGTTGGCGCTGTGGTCGTCTGGGTGCCAGATCGGCGGGCCATCGTGACCACAGGGTGAGCAGCGCCACGGAGAGTGCCCTCCGCCATCTTTGCTCCAGTGACCAGGTAGTTGGGACCACCAGGCTCAGAGACAGACAGGCATAATATCGCTTCGGGTTCAGGCAGCTTGTGTGTAACCTGCTCCCAGGTGCTGGGCTGATCTGCAGTAACCAGCGCGCCAGATCTGCTGTGGGACTTCTGCCTGGCAGAGGGACGCCCCCTCCCCCCCAGGAGAGATCACACACCCCTGCACAGGGCAGGAGCCTGCCAGCCTCCCTTTGGCGACCTCTGCTCCAGGAATCCACTAGGCTGAGCCTTTAGATGTGCAAGGCCTCCCCAATATAAGATCACTTGGGGCAAAGCACATTAGGGCTCCAAAGTCACTCAGGAGCAGGCAGGCCCCAGAAATCGGTGCCAGGGGAATCCTGGTAATCCAGGGGGGGCAGAAATAGCTTTGCAGGCTCACAGGAGGTCCAACCAACAGCCAGTGGCAGCAGGACCAACTAACACCAGAGGTATCCAGATGGCAAAAGGCAAACGTAGGAATGTTACTAACAGTAATCAAAGTAATGTGGGACCATCCGAACCCAACTCTCCAACAGCAGCAAGTCCTGGATACCCCACCACACCCGAAAGACAAGATCTGGATTTAAAATCACTTCTCATGATGCTATTAGAGGATCACAAGAAGGACACAAATAAATCTCATAAAGAGTTACAGGAGACCATGAATCAACGGTTAGAAGCCCTTACAAAGGAAACACAAAAATCGCTTAGAGAAATGCGGGAGAACATGGATCAAAAGATGGAGGCGCACAAGGAGACAACACAAAAATCGCTTAACGAGATGAATCAACGGGTAGATGCACTCACAAAGGAATCACAAAATTTGCATAAAGAAATGCAGAAGAATATGGGTCAACAGACGGATGCCCATAAGGAGGCAACACAAAAATTGCTTAAAGAAATGAATCAACGGTTAGATGCCCTTACAAAGGAAACACGAGAACTGCTTAAAGAAATGCAGGAGACGATGGATCAACAGATGGAATCCCATGAGGAGGAAACACAAAAATCGCTCAGAGAAATGCAGGAGAACGTGGGTCATCAGGAAGAAATCCTGAAAGAGGTAATGCAAAAATACCTTAAAGAAATACAGGAAAATACAAACAAACAAGTGAAGGATCTCAGCAAATCCATCCAGGAACTAAAAAAGGAAGTAGAAACAACTAAGAAATCACAAAGGGAGACAACTTTGGAGATAGAAAACCTTGGGAAGAAATCAGGAGTCATAGATGCAAACATCAACAATAGAATACAAGAGATGGAAGAAAGAATCTCAGGTGCTGAAGAGTCCATAGAAAGCATCGACTCAACAGTCAAAGAAAATGCAAAATGCAAAAAAACGCGTAACCCAAAACATCCAGGAAATCCAGGACACAATGAGAAGACCAAACCTAAGGATTATAGGTATAGATGAGAGTGAAGATTTGCAACTTAAAGGGCCAGTAAACATCTTCAACAAAATTATGGAGGAAAACTTCCCTAACTTAAAGAGAGAGATGCCGATGAACATACAAGAAGCCTACAGAACTCCAAACAGACTGGACCAGAACAGAAATACCTCCCGTCACATAATAATCAAAACACCGAATGTTCTAAACAAAGAAAGAATACTAAATGCAGTAAGAGAAAAGGGCCAAGTAACATACAAAGGAAGACCTATCCGAATCACATCAGACTTCTCACCAGAGACTATGAAAGCCAGAAGATCCTGGGCAGATCTCATGCAGACACTAAGACAGCACAAATGCCAGCCTAGACTACTATACCCAGCAAAACTCTCAATCACCATAGATGGAGAGACCAAGATATTCCATGATAAAACCAAATTTTCACAATATCTTTCCACAAATCCAGCCCTGCAACGGATAATAGGTGGAAACCTCCAATACAGGGAGAGAAACAACACCCTGGAAAAAATGAGATAATAACCTTCTTGAATCAAACCCAAAAGTAGATAACCACTCAAACATAAAGATAGCGTCAAGAATGGCAGATGGCAATAATCACTATGCCTTAATCTCTCTTAATATCAATGGTCTCAATTCCCCAATTAAAAGACATAGACTAGCAGACTGGATACGTAAACAGGACCCAGCTTTTTGCTGCATGCAGGAAACGCACCTCAGTGTCAAAGACAAACACTACCTCAGAGTAAAAGGCTGGAAAACAATTTTACAAGCAAATGGCCCCAAGAAACGAGGTGGAGTAGCCATCCTAATATCGGATAAAATTGATTTTCAACCCAAAGTCATCAAAAAAGACACAGAAGGACACTACATACTGATCAAGGGAAAAATCCACCATCAAGAACTCTCAATCCTGAATATCTATGCTCCAAATGCAAGGGCACCCTCATTCGTAAAAGAAACTTTACTAAAACTCAAAGCACACATCGCACCGCACACAATAATAGTGGGTGACTTCAACACCCCGCTCTCTGAAATGGATCGTTCAGGAAAGCAGAAACTAAACAGGGACACAGTGAATCTAATTGAAGCCTTGGACCAAATGGAACTAACTGATATATATAGAACATTTCATCCTAGAGCTAAAGAATACACCTTCTTCTCAGCTCCTCATGGTACCTTCTCCAAAATTGACCATATAATTGGTCACAAATCAGACCTCAACAGATACAAGAAGATAGAAATAATCCCATGCCTCCTATCAGATCACTATGGAATAAGGGTGGTCTTCAATGGCAACAAAAACAAAAGAAAACCCACGTACACATGGAGGCTGAACAATGCTCTACTCAATGATAACTTGGTCAAGGTGGAAATAAAGAAAGAAATCAAAGACTTTTTGAAAGTTAATGAAAATGAAGGCACAACATACCCTAACTTATGGGACACAATGAAAGCAGTGCTAAGAGGAAAATTCATAGCCCTGAGTGCCGCCAAAAAGAAACGGGAGACAGCATACACTAACAGCTTAATGGCACACCTGAAAGCCCTGGAACAAAAAGAAGCAAATACACCAAAGAGGAGTAGAAGGCAGGAAATCATCAAACTCAGGGCTGAAATCAATCAAGTAGAAACAAATAAAACCATACAAAGAATCAACAAAACGAGGAGTTGGTTCTTTGAGAAAATCAACAAGATAGATAAGCCCTTAGCCAGACTAACCAGAGGGCACAGAGATAGTATCCAAATTAATAAAATCAGAAACGAAAAGGGAGAGATAACAACAGAAACAGGAAATTCAAAAAATCATCAGATCCTACTACAAAAACCTGTATTCAACACAACTAGAAAATCTTGAGGAAATGGACAATTTCCTTGACAGATACCAAGTACCAAAATTAAATCAGGATCAAATAGACCATCTAAACCGTCCTATAACCCCTGAAGAAATAGAAGTTGTCATTGGAAGTCTTCCAACCAAAAAAAGCACAGGTCCAGATGGTTTTAGTGCAGAATTCTATCAGACCTTCAAAGAAGACCTAACACCAATACTCTTCAAACTGTTCCACAAAATAGAAACAGAAGGAACACTACCCAACTCGTTCTATGAAGCCACAATTACACTAATACCAAAAGCACACAAAGATCCGACAAAGAAAGAGAATCTCAGGCCAATCTCTCTTATGAATATCGATGCAAAAATACTCAATAAAATTCTTGCCAACCGAATCCAAGAACACATCAAAACGATCATTCACCACGATCAAGTAGGCTTCATCCCAGGGATGCAGGGATGGTTCAATATAAGGAAATCCATCAATGTAATCCACTACATAAACAATCTCAAAGAAAAAAACCACATGGTCATCTCATTAGATGCTGAGAAAGCATTTGACAAAATTCAGCATCCTTTCATGCTAAAGGTCTTGGAAAGATCAGGAATTCAAGGCCCATATCTAAACATAGTAAAAGCAATTTACAGCAAACCAGTAGCCAGCATCAATCTAAACGGAGAGAAACTTGAAGCAATCCCACTAAAATCAGGGACTAGACAAGGCTGCCCTCTCTCTCCATATCTTTTCAATATAGTACTTGAAGTTCTAGCTAGAGCAATTAGACAAGAAAAAGAGGTCAAAGGGATACAAATTGGAAAGGAAGAAGTCAAACTATCACTATTTGCAGACGATATGATAGTATACATAAGCGACCCAAAGAACTCCACCAGAGAACTCCTACAGCTGATAAACGACTTCAGCAAAGTGGCCGGATATAAAATCAACTCAAGCAAGTCAGAAGCCTTCCTATACTCAAAGGATAAGCAGGCTGAGAAAGAAGTAAGAGAAATAATACCCTTTACGATAGCCACAAACCATATTAAGTATCTTGGCGTGACGCTAACCAAACAAGTGAAAGATCTGTATGACAAGAACTTCAAGTCTCTGAAGAAAGAAATTGAAGAAGACCTCGGAAGATGGAAAAATCTGCCATGCTCATGGATTGGCAGGATTAATATAGTAAAAATGAGCATCTTACCAAAAGTAATACACAGATTCAATGCAATCCCCATCAAAATCCCAACTCAATTCTTCATAGAGTTAGAAAGAGCAATTCAAAAATTCATCTGGAATAACAGAAAACCCAGAATAGCTAAAACTATTCTCAAGAGTAAAAGAACCTCTGGGGGAATCAGTATCCCGGACCTCAAGCTGTACTACAGAGCAATAGTGTTAAAAACTGCATGGTATTGGTACAGTAACAGACATGTAGATCAATGGAACACAATTGAAGACCCAGAAATGAATCCACACTCCTATGGTCACTTGATCTTTGACAAAGGAGCTAAAACCATCCAGTGGAAAAAAGATAGCCTTTTCAACAAATGGTGCTGGCTCAGCTGGAGGTCAACATGCAGAAGAATGCAAATTGACCCATCCTTATCTCCTTGCACTAAGCTCAATTCTAAGTGGATCAAAGATCTCCACATAAAACCAGACACACTGAAACTAATAGAAGGGAAACTAGGGAAGAACCTTGAACATATGGGCACAGGGGAGAATTTCCTGAACAGAACTCCAATAGCTTATACTCTAAGATCAAGAATAGACAAATGGGACCTCATTAAATTACAAAGTTTTTGCAAGGCAAAAGACACTGTCAAAAAGACAAAGCGGCAACCAACTAACTGGGAAATGATCTTTACCAACCTTACATCCGACAGAGGGCTAATATCCAAGATATACAAAGAACTCAAGAAGTTAAACTCCAGAGAGGCAAGTAACCCTATTAAAAAATGGGGTACAGAGCTCCACAAAGAGTTCTCACCTGAAGAATATCTAATGGCTGAGAAGCACCTAAAGAGATGTTCATCATCCTTAGTCATTAGGGAAATGCAAATCAAAACAACCCTGAGATTCCATCTCACACCAGTCAGGATGGCTAAGATCAAAAACACAGGAGACAGCAGTTGTTGGCGAGGATGTGGAGAAAGAGGAACACTCCTCCACTGCTGGTGGAATTGCAGGCTGGTACAACCACTCTGGAAAGCAGTCTGGCGGCTCCTCAGAAAACTGGGCATGACACTTCCGGAGGATCCGGCTATACCACTCCTGGGCATATACCCAGAGACTTTACCTGCATGCAATAAGGACACATGCTCCACTATATTCATAGCAGCCTTATTTATAATAGCCAGAAGCTGGAAAGAACCCAGATGTCCCTCAACGGAGGAATGGATTCAGAAGATGTGGTATATTTACACAATGGAATACTACTCTGCAATTAAAAACAATGAATTCACGAAATTCCTAGGCAAATGGTCAGAACTTGAAAATATCATCCTTAGTGAGGTAACCCAATCACAAAAGATCACACATGGTATGAAGTCACTGATAAGGGGATATTGACCCAGAATCTCAGAATACCCTAGACACAATCAGCATATCAATAGATTTCTAAAAAGATGGAAGGAGAGACCCCTGGTCCTGGAAAGACTGGATGTAGGGTAACGCCAGGACAGAGTAATGAGAGGGGGTTGAACGGAGAAAAGAGGGAGGGAAGGGGGCTTATGGGACTTTCGGGGAGGGAGGAAACGGGAAAGGGGAAGTGATTTGGAATGTAAATTAAAAAAATAAAATTAAATTAAATTAGAAAAAAAAAAAAAAAAGAAAAGAGTCAAAAGTAGGATTACTAACTAGTCTTTATCCATAATTATAACTAAGATGAAATTGTAAGTTTTGAGAAACATAAATAAAACTACCATTTCCCTTTATCTAAGTCGTCCCTATGGACACTGTTTACTTTGCTTGCTTTTCATATTTATACATGCTTGTGTATGATTCCATATGACAGTACTACAACATAAATATGCTTCCTATGCAGAATAATATATGACATATATTATTTATCAATTTAACCTTAACACTTTATATAATTGTCAAACACTCATAAATGCCCATTCTCTAAGGACTCCTGCTTGTCTAACTATGAACATTTTTGAGTTTCTGTCCCTACAACAGTTTGTAGAAGTTAATCCTCAGGTATATGTCCCATTAGGTGAATTCAGTTGTTTTGTAATTGTCTTGTTTTGAGGCTAAATGAGCAATAAAAATGCAAAGCTGGCTATGTGCTTTCCATATATTATTATTCTAGAAAAGCATTATTGAGTATAGCTCATTTGAAATAAGTTTTTTGACCCTATAAATTGAGGGGTTTGATTTTGCAACAGGGAACCAGGCGGCTCCACAGCCTTCTGTGCTTAGCCCACCAGGAGAGAATGATCTCCCAGCAGCAATTTGACTTCTGAGTGCAGAGGTGAGATCTCCACCCTTTCTCTGGAGGGGTACAGCTAGGAGCGCACAGGGCATATGATCAGTGGAGCTGCTGGGACAGGAGTCTTCCCTTCCGGGAGCCATCTGCAGCAGGGAACCAGACAGCTCCACAGCCTTCTGTGCACAGACCCTGCCAGAAGAGAGTTGGTCTCCCAGAAGTACAAACACAGGCTTACAGGCCCACAGGAGAGACAAGCTCCAGCCAGAGACAACAAGACCAACTAACAACAGAAATAACCAGATGGCTAAAGGCAAGCTCAAGAACCCTGCCAACAGAAACCAAGGCTACTTGGCAACATCAGAGCCCAGTCCTCCCACCACAGCAAATCCCAGATAGCCCAACACACTGGAAAAGCAAGAGTTGGATTTAAAGTCTCTTCTCATGATGCTGTTAAAGGACATCAAGAAGGACATAAATAACTCCCTTAAAGAAATACAGGAGAACATGGGTCAAATGGTAAAGGCCCTTAAAGAGGAAACACAAAAATCCCTGAAAGAAATACAGGGGAGCATGGGTGAACAGGTAGAGGCCCTTAAAGAAGAAACACAAAAATCCCTGAAAGAATTACAGGAGAACACAAACAAACAAGTGAAGGAACTGAACAAAACCATCCAGGATCTAAAAATGAAAATAGAAACAATAAAGAAATCACAAAGTGAGACATCTCTGGAGATAGAACATCTTGGAAAGAATTCAGGAGTCATAGATGCAAGCATCAACAACAGAATACAAGAGATAGAAGAAAGAATCTCAGGGGCTGAAGATACCATAGAAAACATTGACTCAACAGTTAAAGAAAATGCAAAATGCAAAAAGCTCCTGAGCCAAAACTTCCAGGAAATCCAGGACACAATGAGAAGAACAAACCTAAGGATTATAGGTATAGAAGAGAGCAAAGATTTCCAACTTAAAGGGCCAGTAAATATCTTCAACAAAATTATAGAAGAAAACTTCCCTAACCTAAAGAAAGAAATGTCCATGAACATACAAGAAGCCTATAGAACTCCAAACAGACTGGACCAGACCAGAAAGTCCTCCCAGCACATAATAATCAAAACACCAAATGCACTAAACAAAGAAAGAATATTAAAAGCAGTAAGAGAAAAAGGTCAAGTAACCTATAAAGGCAGGCCTATCAGAATTACACCAGACTTCTCACCTGAGACCATGAAAGCCAGAAGATCCTGGGCAGATCTCATACAGACCCTAAGAGAACACAAATGCCAGCCTAAACTACTATACCCAGCAAAACTCTCAATTACCATAGATGGAGAAAGCAAGATATTCCATGATAAAACCAAATTTACACAATATCTTTCCACAAATCCAGCCCTACAAAGGATAATAGATGGAAAACGCCAACATGAGGAGGGAAACTACACCCTAGAAAAAGCAAGAAAGTAATCTTTTCCAACAAACCCAAAAGAAAGTAACCACACAAACATAAAAAGAACATCAAAAATAACAGCAAGCAACAATCACTATTCCTTAATATCTTATAACATCAATAGACTCAATTCCCCAACAAAAAACATAGTCTAACAGAGATGTTTTTCATGTGGATTTTCGATTTTATCAGAAAATGTTCGTGACTCCTCTTTCAATTTAGTAATGCTTTTTGCGTCTACCATTTTGACTGTATTATTTTCCATGATAATCTTTAATTTTAACATATTTTTCTGTGTATTTCTTCGATTTTGTCGGAGGTGTTTTTCATGTAGATCTTCGTTTCATCGGGGGTGGGGTGTTTGTAGTTCCACTTTCAATCAATTTAGGAATGTTTTTGTGCCTACCATGATAATCTTCAATTGTAATATTTTTCTGTATTTTTCTTCAATATTGTCAGAAGTATTTTCCATGTGGATCTTCAGTTTTGTCAGACAATGTCTTTAATTTTACTCTCAATCAACTTAGGAACATTTTTATACCTTCCATTTATCTGTATAATTTTCCATGTAATAGTCAGTTTTAACATGTTTTTCTATATATTTCTTGAACTTTTCAGGAATAATTTCCTTGTAGATCTTCAATTTTATCAGAAAGTGTTTATAATTCCACTTTCAAAAAACTTAGGAATATTTTTATGCCTACCATTTTATCTGTATAATTTTTCCATGAAATACTCAATATTAATGCATTTTTATATATTTCTTCAATTTTATCAGTGATATTTTCCATGTAAATTTTCAAGTTGATCAGAAAATGTTTATAATTTCACTTTCAATCAACTTAGAAATATTTTTATGCCTACCATTTTATCTGTATAGTTTTCCATGATAATATTCAATTTTAATGTTTTCCATAGATTTTTTCAATTTTATCAGAAGTATTTTCCATGTAAATCTTCAATTTTATCAGAAAATGTTTATAATTCTACTTTCAATTAACTTAGGAATTTTTTAATTCCTACCAATTTATCTGTATAAAATCCTTCAATTTTATCAGATAGTATCCAAATTAATAAAATCAGAAACGAAAAGGGAGAGATAACGACAGAAACTGAGGAAATTCAAAAAATCATCAGATCCTACTACAAAAACCTGTATTCAACACAACTAGAAAATCTTGAGGAAATGGACAATTTCCTTGACAGATACCCAGTACCAAAATTAAATCAGGATCAAATAGACCATCTAAACCGTCCTATAACCCCTGAAGAAATAGAAGTTGTCATTGGAAGTCTTCCAACCAAAAAAAGCACAGGTCCAGATGGTTTTAGTACAGAATTCTATCAGACCTTCAAAGAAGACCTAACACCAATACTCTTCAAACTGTTCCACAAAATAGAAACAGAAGGAACAGTACCCAACTCGTTCTATGAAGCCACAATTACACTAATACCAAAAGCACACAAAGATCCGACAAAGAAAGAGAATCTCAGGCCAATCTCTCTTATGAATATCGATGCAAAATATACTCAATAAAATTCTTGCCAACCGAATCCAAGAACACATCAAAACGATCATTCACCACGATCAAGTAGGCTTCATCCCAGGGATGCAGGGATGGTTCAATATAAGGAAATCCATCAATGTAATCCACTACATAAACAATCTCAAAGAAAAAAACCACATGGTCATCTCATTAGATGCTGAGAAAGCATTTGACAAAATTCAGCATCCTTTCATGCTAAAGGTCTTGGAAAGATCAGGAATTCAAGGCCCATATCTAAACATAGTAAAAGCAATTTACAGCAAACCGGTAGCCAGCATCAATCTAAATGGAGAGAAACTTGAAGCAATCCCACTAAAATCAGGGACTAGACAAGGCTGCCCTCTCTCTCCATATCTTTTCAATATAGTACTTGAAGTTCTAGCTAGAGCAATTAGACAAGAAAAAGAGGTCAAAGGGATACAAATTGGAAAGGAAGAAGTCAAACTATCACTATTTGCAGACGATATGATAGTATACTTAAGCGACCCAAAGAACTCCACCAGAGAACTCCTACAGCTGATAAACGACTTCAGCAAAGTGGCCGGATATAAAATCAACTCAAGCAAGTCAGAAGCCTTCCTATACTCAAAGGATAAGCAGGCTGAAAAAGAAGTAAGAGAAATAATACCCTTCACGATAGCCACAAACCATATTAAGCATCTTGGCGTGACGCTAACCAAACAAGTGAAAGATCTGTATGACAAGAACTTCAAGTCTCTGAAGAAAGAAATTGAAGAAGACCTCAGAAGATGGAAAAATCTGCCATGCTCATGGATTGGCAGGATTAATATAGTAAAAATGAGCATCTTACCAAAAGTAATACACAGATTCAATGCAATCCCCATCAAAATCCCAACTCAATTCTTCATAGAGTTAGAAAGAGCAATTCAAAAATTCATCTGGAATAACAGAAAACCCAGAATAGCTAAAACTATTCTCAAGAGTAAAAGAACCTCTGGGGGAATCAGTATCCCGGACCTCAAGCTGTACTACAGAGCAATAGTGTTAAAAACCACATGGTATTGGTACAGTAACAGACATGTAGATCAATGGAACAGAATTGAAGACCCAGAAATGAATCCACACTCCTATGGTCACTTGATCTTTGACAAAGGAGCTAAAACCATCCAGTGGAAAAAAGATAGCCTTTTCAACAAATGGTGCTGGCTCAGCTGGAGGTCAACATGCAGAAGAATGCAAATTGACCCATCTTTATCTCCTTGCACTAAGCTCAATTCTAAGTGGATCAAAGATCTCCACATAAAACCAGACACACTGAAACTAATAGAAGGGAAACTAGGGAAGAACCTTGAACATATGGGCACAGGGGAGAATTTCCTGAACAGAACTCCAATAGCTTATACTTGTTCATTTTAATAAACATTACAGTTGTAATTATTCTTAGTATTAGCTCAGTAATTGAAAAGTGATAACAGTATTTTCACATATAATCAATCTCTGAATCATTCAGAGTCTATTAGCTAAGAAAGTCACTATTAGACATGTTTTTATGTTTTCAATTTACTGCTGAGGAAGTTTCTCTAAAAGAGAGGGAGCAGAAGAATATATTGATGTAGTCAATATATAATATATGCATGTCCAGATAAAATAGCACATACAACTCTATCAATTTGTAAAACTACTGTGTGTTAATAATTAATTGTACCAATAAAAAGTCGTGGTGCTACAGGGTAGATTAAGGGCTAGTATTTATTCACACAAAGGCCCAATATTATATATTCTTATTGCCCCAAAAGATACAGCATGATTCTAAGAGAATCATTATCTGTTTTGACCTCCCTATAAACCTGATGTGGAACAGGACTTTGCACGTAGTTGTATGCTTTACCTGCCATTATTCTGGGAGGTGACTACATGCACTTCCAGCCCCACTGGATTTCCCCTTGAATCTTTGGACAAAGGATACACACATAGTTTGTTCCTTCTCAACTTGCCTTAGGACTCAATTGCTGGTTGCTGCTATCTCCTGCCTTGAAAAGCATGCCCTTAGTAATATTTTTATCTCCACTCCTCCCACCTGCCATAAACTTCAGTGGCTATTCCCACCTAGCTCCTGCTAAACATCCCTAACCACCCACCTGTAGTAGTGGCCACAGGCTCCAGCTCCTCCACAGACCTCACATGACTGGTGGGTTCTTCTCCTTCCAAAGCATGGCCAATACTACGCCTCTCTTCTCTTGCATCTGCCTTTTCCTTCTGGGACCTGGAATTCCCACCTTCCTCCCCAGTAACGGGCCCATGACTTTCTTTAATGACAGATCAAGAACCAATTGGTGAACAGGACCTTAACATCAGAACCACCCCCTACAAGAAAATGCTTCCATTATACCTGGTTATAGGCAAGCCTGCAGGGCATTTATATATATATATATATATATATATATATATATATATATATATATATATATATATATATATAGTAAGATACAAAGAAGATGGAGGACACCAAAGAATCAAGGCCTTCTAAACACAGCATAACTGATGCATGTATTTCACAAAGACTGGCAGAATGCACAGGGCCTGCACCAGTCTGCACCACATGGAATCATAGAGTTGAGAGAAGATATACACACATTCCCCCTTTCTTAACCCAGAAGCTATTGATAAACACTTGCAAATGAAAAGTTTTATTTCGTCTCCTAAGAGGCTCTGTCAGTACCTGACAAATACAGTGGTGCATGCTCTCAGCCAACCATTGGACTGAGCACAAGTTCCGCCATGGAGGAGCCAGAGAAAGGACCCAAGGAGCTGAAGGAGCTTGCCGCCCCATAGGAAGAACAACAATATGAACCAGCCAGTACCCCTAGAGCTCCCAGGGACTAAACCACCAACCAAAGAGTATACATAGAAGGACCCATGACTCCAGCTGCATATGTAGCAGAGGATGGCCTTGTTGGACATCAAAGGGAGAAGAGCCCTTGATCCTGAGAAGGCTCGATGCTCCAGTATAGAAGAATGCCAGGACAGGGAAGCAGGAGTGGGTGGGTTGGTGAGCAGGGGAGGAGGAGTGGGATAGGGTGTTTTCAGAGGGAAACCAGGAAAGGGGATTAACATTTAAAATGTAAATAAGAAAATATCTAGTAGTAAAAAGTTTGATTTCTCCAAGGGAGTCTCACTAGTAAAATAAAACACTCTTAATGGTGGGCTACACGCCTAGCAGTGCATGGCCAATACAAAGTGAACTCAATGGAGTCTTTGAAGATTATGTATCTCACAACGTTGTGGGCATTTTTACCCTATGAGTCCTTTGATGCTTCTGGTTTGAGTTTTGTGTATGTGTATGTGGGATTTCTGTGTGTGTGAACATGTGTGTCTTTGTATCTGTGTTTCCCTTGTTTTGTTTGTTTGCTGACTCTTTTTCTTCTGTTTGCTTTGTCCCATTCTGATTTGTTTCTTTTTATATGTATTTTATTTTATTATTATTCTGTAGATGCCTGCTTATTTTCTAACAAGAAACAGAAAGTATGTGAATCCAGATAGAAGGTGAGGTAGAGAGGAACTGGGAGCATCTGGGAGAGAGGAAACCATAATCAGTATATACTGTATGAACAAAATCTATTTGCAATTTAAAAGTAGTGATTAATGTGGGAAGGCCTAGTCTATTGTGGGTGCAGCTACCCCTAAACTGGTGGTTCAAGGTTCTACAAGAAAGCAGGCTGAGAAAGTCATGAAGAGCAAGACAGCAAGTAGAACCATTCACTATGGCCTCTCCATCAGCTCCTACTTCAGGTTCCTGCCTTGTTGGAGTTCCTATCCTTATTTTCTACAATGATGGACTGAAATATAGATGTGTATCCAATTATACTATTTTCTCTCCAACTTGTTTTGATCATGGTGTTTTAACATAGCAATAATAATCATGACTAAGACTGTTGTTACCAAGATCATGGGGTAGCATTTTGACAGACATGACTATGTCATTTTGGGGAAGGTTGTAGAAGGATTTTGGAACTTTTCAGTAGGAGCATTGTTGAGTATTGAGAGTTCAGAGAACTGTTCTGTGAGAGCTTGGAAGATAAGAATGTTAAGAGCAGTGCAGAAAATGGAGACTTGGCTTGTGATGTTTTAGAGAAAATTAAAGACCATTTGAAAGAAGAAACTGTAGTATGTAGTTGGCTGGGGCTGAAGAATCAGCCATGGTTAAGAAGAGAGCAGCATCATTAATGTAAAGTTTTTTCACGGTCAGCACACAGAAGCTGTATTACAGAGGTGGCCAAGGTTGTACCTTTTATGACAGCCAAACTTGATAGTGTAATACTGGTTTTGAAGGCATGAAAAGGGGTCATAGAAAACAGTTGAGGCTTTCCACTGTGTGGCCAGGCTAGAGTGCCTATAGAAAGCCCAGAAAAGGCTATTAATGAAAGTACAGCCCAGGTGCAGCAAGGGAGATGGAATGATCACCAAGAACAGCAGCAGCAATGGAATAGAGCTTGCTGGAGCCTAGAAGACAAGTCATGGATGCTGCAGTGTGTGATGCTTGAAAAGTGACCCAGGCATGGAGGAGCTCAAAGGATCATAAGTGGTTCCCAGACATTGGACATTGAGTTATTTACATAATTTTTGCTTCTTTATTCAAATTGTGCCTATGCCCTTAATCTTTGTTCTTGAAATAAGAACATATTTAATTTGTTTTATTTTATAGGAGTGCAGTTGAGTGATTTTGAACTTATAAAAATATTTTGGAGTTTTACAAGACTTTGAATTTTAAAATAAACTAGATATTTTAAAGAGACTGATTGTTTTTAAAAAGTGGTTGAATTTATAAAGACCATGGGACCTTTTAAATTTATAAAATTTAAAATTAAGTTAAATTAAAATTTGTAAAATGTTCTATATTGTGATGTCAATTTTAATGTATGATCTTGAGGATGAATAAGAAAGGAAAGGTTGTTGTTTTACAGTGATGTGTTTCTGTGCCAGGTTGACAAGGAGTCAGTTGTGCTGGCTGGTTTCATCATAGCAATAGTAACCCTAAATAGAACAAGGAGAGACTGGGAAGTCGCAAAGGAAAGAAAAATAAATGTTTTCTTGAATATGGGTCTGCTCTACCTGTTTCTATTTTAGAGAAACTGATGACAAACAGCTCAGAATTTTAAACACAGCACATTTCTTGGAATGTCTCTTTAAAATAAAAGTCAAATGGTTTGGAATCCAAGGTAGTCACACAGCTCTTATTTGTATCTTACCTTGGTTACTTATTTTCCATTTTTTTCCCTTAAGTTGTGTGACACAGGAACTCACAAGATCTAAAGGCAAAATAATAATAATAATAATAATAATAATAATAATAATAATAATAATAATAATAATATAGGAACTCTGATTATGGCCATTTCCTGGAAAATATCCAGGTAATTATTTTTTCATTTTTGCCTTTTATTTTCCCATTACACTATGCTGCACTTCCCAGATACTGCAGGAAGCAAGTACTTAATTTTAAGTCATCTTCTAAGCTTACACCTTTCCTCCAGTGTTAAACATTCTCATTCTCTCTCTCTCTCTCTCTCTCTCTCTCTCTCTCTCTCTCTCTCTCTCTCTCTCTCTCTCTCATCTCTTTTTATATCTCAGACAGCCACGATTTTTGATCTTCCTGTCCCAGCTTCTGAAGTGTTCCATATAACGGCCATTGCCTTTATTGGTTTTGACAATCATGAGCAAACCCATCTCAACCTATCCTGATGTTTGCCTCAACCCTCAGAAAACATTTTTAAAAAATCAAATGCAACCAATAGCTGCTATATAAATACCAAATCAAATAACTTTGTGTTTTCCTTTTTGCACTTACTATGTTGAAAATATTTACTTTTTATAAAAACATAAAGTAATCAAAAAGAATTGTCTATCCAGTAATGGTTAGTAAATTAAACTTATTTTGTAGGGATAGATGATGTTATTGCCAAAGATTTCTATTCAAAATATATATTATGCACTAAGAATTTTATTATGTTTTATGTCAAGCCATCTAATTAAAGTGTTACATCTAAGAACTCTGATGTCCATACTTGTTTCTTTCTGGTACCTAGATCGATTTTGTTATGATCAGTTCATGATAACTAATATTTTAAATCTTATAACTGCAGGATTGGGTTTTGGTAGATATTGTGCATGACAACTAGATGATTGACTGATTACAATAGAACTACTAAAGCATAAATTAGTTGTATCATTCATAATTATCTAAATAAATAAATCCATCTCTGTTATGTATATATATTAATTTATATAAATTTATATAATGTTTCTCTGTTAATTGTGTGTTATGTATGTTAGTAAATCCATCTCTGTTATATGTCTGTATTAATTTATATATATTTCCTATATTTTAGAAAAATATAAAGATAAAAATCTCCTGTAGAACAAAACAATAGAAAACACATTTAATGTGTGACAAATCTGAAATAAAATAGACTAAACTTTTAGAAATATCTGCAAAGATTTGGGAATCAACAACATTATTGAATACACACACATTTGTGCTAATGATAATATAATTGCAATACATGTGAATTTTGTTCCGTTCAATAACCCAAAAAGTCTAAATCCCACACATAGTGTGCACTGAAGCAAGCAGGCTAACTCATAAGGCACATATGCAGACTAGCTCACAGTGCACAGAAAAAATATTCTGTATCCCTTTGAATTTCTCAGTTCTCTCCTCAAATGTTTGGTTTCTCTTTTTTCCCTTTTATTTTGATCTCATGTATACCTACTTTGTCTATTTATTAACCTATCAAATCAGAAGATGTAATAAAAATACATGGTACATGATTCATGTCCTGTATATTGATTGTGAGGAAATTAGAGGTGAGTGTGGGGTTAACAGAATAAACTACGAATATCTGGCAGTTTCTATCTTATGCATTATGACTCAGCCACAGTGTCATTTAAACACCTCTGCAGGTCTCAAGCTCTTGCGTTCTCTAGACCTGTTTTCACATCTCTCCTGCCCTTGACTACTGAGCTCTTTTGCTTCCTCCAAGTCTTAGCATCAGCTCTCCTTTTCAGTGATGTTCTCCCTCCCTCTGATGTACATCAGGTCATTTTACTGTTTGTTCTTATAGTATATTCTTTTTTTATTTTAAAAATTGCCAGATTTATGTACAGACTTATAGAAATGATGTTCATTAACCCCAAATCGACAGAGGGCTACTATCTTTATACATACATACATACATACACACACACACACACACACACACACACACACACATACACACACACACACACACACACACACACACACACACGAAGAATCCAAGAAGCTAGGCACCGAGAAACCGAACAACCCAATCAAAAAATGGGGTATAAAACTAAACAGAGAATTTAAAACAGAGTAATCTCAAATGGCTGAGAAGCACTTAAAGAAATGTTCAAAGTCCCTAGTGATCAGGGAAATGCAAATCAAAATAATCCTGAGATTCTACCTTACACCAATCAGAATAGCTAAGATCAAAACCTCAGGTGACAGCACATGTTGGTGAGGATGTGGAGAAAGAGGAACATTCCTCCATTACTGGTGGGATTGCAAACTGGTACAACCACTCTGGAAATCAATCTGGAAGTTCCTCAGAAAATTGGAAATAGATCTATCTGAAGACCCAATTACACCACCATGCCCCACCATGTCACAGGTGCACAAGTTCCACTAAGTTCATATCGGCCTTATTTGTGATAGCCAGAAGCTGGAAACCACCCAGATGCCCCACAACAGAAGAATAGATACAGAAAATGTAGTTCATTTACACATGGAATACTACTCAGCTCTTAAGAATGAGGGCATCATGAGTTTTATAGGCAAATGGAAAAAACTAGAAAATGTCCTGAGTGAGGCCCAAAAGGACACGCATGATATGTACTCACTAATAAATGGATATTAGCCCAAAAAAGTACAGAATACCCAGGAAACAATCCTCAGAACTCAAGAAGTTTAACAAGTCAAAGGGCCCAAGTTAGGACTCTTCAATCCCACTTGGGAGGGAGAAGAAAGCAATCACAGGAGCAGGGAGGGAGGGATAGACCTAGGTGGGAAAGGGAACAGGGAGGGGAAGTGGGGAACATGATCAGGTATTGGGTGGGGGAAACAGTACTGAAGCCCTGAGGGCCAGCAGAAAGAATGGAAACAGGCAACCTCAGGAGGTAGGAGGTGGGGGACCCTCTAGAATGTACTAGAGACCTTGGAGGTGAGACACTCTCAGGAATCAAAGGCCTTTAGATGAAATGCCCTACAGTGGGGAGAGGGAACTTGTAGAGCCCACCTCCAATAGAAAGACAGAACATCAAGTGGAGGGATGGGGTTGCCATCCCACAGTCAAAAACTCTGACCCAGAATTGTTCCTGTGTGAAAGAACTGCAGGCTCAAAAATGGAGAAGAGACTAAGGGAAAGGATGTCCAGTGACAGGCCTAAACTGGGATCCAGCTCAAGGGGAGGCCCCAAGGCCTGACACTATTACTGATGCTGTGGTCTGCTTACAAACAGGAGCCGATCATGACTATCCTCTAAAAGACCCAACAAGCAGCTGAAAGAGTCAGATGCAGATATTTACACCCAACCAATGTACAGAAGAAGCAAGTAACCCCTGTGGTTGAATTAGGGCAAAGCCGGAAGAAGCTGAGGAAGAGGGTGACCCTATAGGAAGGCCAGCAGTCTCAACTAAACTGGACTCCCAAGATCTCTCAGATACTGAGCCACCAACCAGGCAGCATACACCGGCTGATATGAGGCACCCAAGACATATACAGCAGTGGACCGCTGGGTATGGATTCAGTCAGAGAAGATGCATCTAACCCTCAAAAGAATTGAGACCCCACAGAGTGTGGAGGTCTGGTCGGGTAGGGCTGGGGGGAGGAGGTATGGGATGTGGAATAGTCAGAGGGTAGACTGGGAGGGGAATAAAGTCTGGATTGTAAAAAAAGGATTAAAGAATAAATTTTAAACGTTAAAAGAAAGAAATGATGTTCTTTATTATCGTAGAGAGTACATTCTATAGCAAAAGGACTCAACTTTTGTTTTTAACACTGTGATACAGTATTTAGACAATACCTGGCCTTGTATGTAGAAAAGAGACAGGGGAAAGAAAGGAAAGAATTTTTGATGAAAACTAAAGAAAAAGAAAACCCAAAAGAAATTAGTAACTTTTGAAAGAAAGGGAAAGATTTAAAAGTCATATAATTATGAAGAGATAAAGATAGAAGAAAAAGAATGACAGACTAGTGGGAATAAAACTAAGAAGAGAGCATAAAATCAAAACAAAGTGCACCCAGCAACAGTCCAGCTAATCTAGTAGTATCTATGAATATCAACAAGCCAGATTATGGGTGTCACCAGTGAAAAATGGACATACTGACATGTCCTTGAATATGGGCTTCGCTTTATGGACCCAGACTTCTTGAGTCAGCATCACAAATCTGGCTAATGCCCTTTGGAGCTGCACTTGCCCCTTAGGGTTCGGATTTAGCTGACAGATGTGTAAAAACTCCTCTGGCCAGCTGTCTTGTTATTGATTGCGCATTGGTGAGGATTACAGCCTCATGTTTTTCAAAATAACTCAGTTTTACCTTAAGCCCCATGTCCTGATGTTGAGCTGTCTATATCTGAGAGCATGATATAAATTCAAGCTATACCCTGGCTTCGCCTATCTTCTGCTGGTGTTTGTATAGATGAATATGGAAGAAATTGATTTAAAGTTCTCTTCTGGGAAATGAATGTATATCCATGCATTTTGAGGGCAGGCCAAAGTTTCATTCTATCTCCCTCTTATACATTAATAAAGCCAAGTTTTGAAGTTGCCAGAGGATATACCTATGTGAATTTAGGGGGTAAAACACATTAACAAAGCTTTCTTTTATGCTCAAATTAAGGCTAGAATATTATCAATCTCCGTTATCCTGCCATTATTTGTCATAATTAGCAGCATCTTGGTTATTCCATGGTTGTACCACTTACTATTTACAGTTACTTGGTAAAATATGATAGGCATGTATTTTTTTCAGAATTGGGTTTTAAGGTGGTTTCATGGTTATGAGAAGATGACATAGAATACTTTAAAAATTAGAATTGCATATCACATATACATGTACATATATGGTATGGTGTATTTATATACATGCATAAGGTTCAGTCTAGTGTTTAAAGGGTCACAATGAAGAAAACAAGATTGCATCAACTTCAAGAGAAAAAGATTCAACAGAGAGATGCAATATACACAGGAGGAAGGAGACTACTGTTACATGATGAATCTTTAACTGTTTCATGGTAAACTTGCGTGTAAGTGGCAAATTTCAAGAATGCAGATTAAAAACATGGTATGGTAAGTGAATAAACCTGTAGCACTAAAGTTTATTAACCTTAGCACATATACTGTACAAGGCTGTACATGTCGTACTTTTAGATGGCTGACTACACCAGTAGGTTTATACCACAATGTACTACATAAGATGGATCTTCTTAACATTACAGCAACAGAATTTTTATCATGTCTATTATAATCTTCAGGGATTACTCATTTTCTTTGTTTAATAAAATATCGTATGTCATCTGACTGTACTTCATTATCCTCCCATTAGAATATAAGTGAATGAGGTCTCTATGGTCTATGGTTACTAATGTAGTCTAAATACCTAAAGCAATGCCTGCTACACAATTAAAGGGCATGTGACCCCTGCTTTGTTAAATGAGGAGTTGATGGGTGTGGTACTTTGAATATGTTTGACCCAGGGAGTGGCACTATTAGGAGGTTTGACCTTGTTGGATTAGGTGCTGCCATTTTGGAAGAAGTGTGTCATTGTGGGCATGGGCTTTAAGACCATTCCCCTAGCTTCCTGGTAGCCAGTCTTCTCCTAGTAGCCTTCAGATGAAGATATAGAACTCTCAGCTCCTCTTGCACCATGACTACCTGGATGCTGCCATGCTCCTGCCTTAATGATAATAAACTGAACTTCTGAACTTAAAGCCAACCCCAATTAAATGTTGTATTTATAAGAGTTGCCTTGGTCATGGTGTCTGTTCATAGCAGTGAACTAAGACAAAGGGTGAGCAAGTATTTGAAAACTATCCCTCTGTAGTATAGAAAGTAATGATGAAGACAGAAAGACTTAAACAATTTAGGATCTTGATCTTTACCTTTGAAGATAATGGAGTTTAGAAGGAAAAATAAATATACAAATGAGAAATGGGATAATAACACCTATCAAATAATACCATTAGAAAAAAACTGCATAATAATAAATGCAGTTCAACTATAAGAAAGACAACTCCATGTGGCAGGAGTAACTCTAGTTAGCCATCTTCATATAAATAACTCATTTGTTCCTCAAGCTACTCTGCGATGGAATCATTTCTTTGGTCTGACATCAGTACCCTATCTGGAGTGAATAGACATTTATTCACTTATCCCAGGAAAAGTAAAACAAATGCTTATTTAAAGCAATTACTCAACAAATATCTGCTGCATGAATGGACATTCTTTTTTACAAGAAGGAAAAAAAAAAAAAAAAAACCAGGCAGGGTGGTTAATTATCCCAGATCACTCAGTTAACGTTAGCATCCTGATTGTAAGCCCATGTTACTGAAAATAGAGCATGAAGCCAACACTGTCCCTTGATTTTATTCCTATGAGCAATTCTATTTCTCACACATAACAAAAATTTATTATTTGTTCTAGAATAGGGGCATCATTTCCCTGAAACAACCTCATTAGGCTCCAAGATGTCTATGCTCTGCCTCTCTTTAATCGGTTTACTTGTGAAGGAGCAATTTGCTTTACGACCTCTTTGCAGAGTCTGAAGGGTTTATGAGCATGTGGTGTCAACAAGGAGCCCTAAGATGCTTTCAGTTCCATTTAGTAACTCCAGACTCTTCAAATTGTCTATTTGTTCCAAAAAGACTGGACTTTAAACATTAAATCTGAGCACCCTCATGCTTTTAAGCTTACTGTCAACTGGAACAGTCATTTCTCATGGTCTGTTCCACAATCAGCATAGGATACAATAAGAAAGTGTGATCAGTAACAGTATGATATAAATATAGACTTGCCCTTCCACAAGGCCTCAATCAAGCTGGGTGGTCTACTTTGATTAATCTTATAATGTTTTTGTTAACGTTATGAAATACAGATTTCTAAAGAGCTGACAGACTTATTATCTTACCGTGATGTAGTAATACCTGTCATACTGAAAGGTTCCACTGTCTGAGAAAGACTTGCTCTGTCTTTCCTTCCAAGTGAATGGATTACATAATAAGAGAAATCGGCTAATTATGAAATCAATTTTCTCAATGTGAGTCATAAGTCATGTGGTAGAGGGCCACAATAACGCTGAAAGAGGAGACAAAGACATTGGGGTTACAACTAAAATGAAAGCAAATTCTAGTAACAGCTCAATCTTGGTAGTTCAAATACTGAAAGGGGGCGACGATAGTGCAGATGTTCTGTTGTAGTAATCTAAGAGCACATGAAGAAATGATCAAGTCAAGCAACTTTCTGCCTCAAATGCTATCCTCTGTCACAATTGTCTCTACAGCACTCCATTTCATTTCTTTTCTTTGTGGATCAATTGAATGACTCTTTTTTTTTCTCCTTATCCATCAACTTACTATATAATTTCCCATGTCAAATTGCCAGTGTTTGCTCACCCACTTTTTGATGTCTCAATCTCCACAATACTAAAAAGTAAAAGAATTCCATTTGCCTTTTCAATTTTTTTTCTAACTAGGCCCTCATACATCTTGGGAACTTCAGCAGGGGCGAGAGCGGAGATGATTCTACAGATGGAATTCAGTCTGATGATGAAATCCCACACAAGTGAGAAAAATGCTTGTGTGTTAACTTCTGGAATAATCCCAATTCTTGAAACCACTACCTTATTTTCTGTAAAGCTACTAGCATCACTCCCTGCTGTGCTGTCTGTACCAGCTCAGCAGGTCTCCCTCGGCAAATTAGCATCTTCCTCTTCTAAATCCTACAAGTTACAACAAAAACTTTACTATGTCAATCCATGCTCAAAACTATGGTGGCCCCCTGCTTGTGCCACAGGCAGAGACAAACTTCAAACTTTTAATAGACCTCATCTGTCCCTTAGGCCTATCTGCACCCCTCTTTGCTCCTCACATCACCTCCATACCCCCTGCAGTGTCAGGCTGCAGAGAAAATACTTGTTTCTAAAGTACCCCACATTTTCTATCATCTTTGCTTGCAAAACATCCCCACTTCCTCATTGCTTTATATATACATATATATATATATATATATATATATATATATATATATCCTTTGACATATAATACACAGGTGTAGTTTTCCTTGTTTGATTTCCCACATGGTAGGGCAGGTATCTCATGTGTATTCCTGTGTTAGCGTGCATTATAAAGTCCTGTCCTGGGATTTTACTTTTTTTTGCCCATTACTTCTACAAGAATTTTAGTACCTGGAAGACAGACTGTGAGTTGTACTGTGAACTCAACCCACTCTCTGTATATGTAGGTGCTTAAGGAAGGTCAAGGGAAGCCAAGGATCACTCAGAAATCTTTAGAGCATATTTCATTACCTTTGCTATAAAATCATTTCTCTGACACTGTTTGATAAACTCTATCTTATTTCTGTATCATGGTGACAAGAGAAAATCATCAGAGTTCACAAAATAGTCCCTGTAGCTTAAAATATAAATTCTTTAAAACTATGTCAGCATTATTGATACATTACCCCAAAGATAGTCTTTTCAATGATTACAAAACACTAGTTTTCTTGTGTGCTTATATCCCTTCTGAAATCCGCCATTTAGCCCCAGAATGACTGGAGTTATTTAGAATTGGTTGCCTTGCTGACAGATATTTAGGCACATACATTAAATGAGTCTCCAAATCCACACAGTCCTTCTAATAACTGCTGCTCCCAATTAGAGTTCTCAGAAGAATATATCACAAACCAACACATCTTCATACAACCTCCATAAGTTCAGGTGATGAAACTTCTAGTGTTTAGCTAGGAAAGAAACATGATACACTGTGTCATTAAAGTACAGCCATGGGAGAAAAAAATATGAAAGCTGAAGATGAAATGTGCAGCACAAAGGCATATTCTGTACGACATAGACCTTGTACTCATGCATTCATGGAAATCATGGGTATTCACATAGAATTAGGCCCTTTAGCATTTCACTATGGGTGAGGTAGATGACTATAAAGTCTCACCCCTCCCCTTCCTGGAGGAACTATAGGCAATCCATGCTTGATGGAGTATTTATGCCACTTTTTCACTGGGGTCACTACAGATAAGCTGGCCTTGATCCACTGAAAAACTCCTCATCCATCCTTAGACAAGTAACTGACTTTAATTAAAAGAAGACCTGAGCACTGGAGAAAGGCTCTTCAGAACAAGGATTCTGTTGGCATTTTGTCTAGACTCTGCCCCTCAGTTACCTGGCAACAGCCAGGCATGCCTTACTCATTACAAAAGGTTCTGCTTGTCCCCTCCTCTCTCTCTTGCTCCTTCTCTGTTCCCTTTCTCCTGCTCCCACTCTGTCCCCATTCCCTTTCCCCCCTCTGTCCACGTGCTCATGGCCGGCCTCTGCTCCTCTGCTCTCCCCCTCTCTCTGCCTTTCTCTGTCTTTATTTCCTCAACTACCCCCCTCCCCCACGCCTTGAATAAACTCTATTCTATACTATCCTGTCTTATGCCTAGTCCCTCAGGGGGAAGGGATGCCTCAGCATGGGCCAGCAGAGGTACCCCTTCCCCAACACCTGACTATACATCCACCAAATATATTCCTTCTCTCTTTACTTTTATAAAACACAACAGATTCTAACAGGAGAGGGAGAGGGATGAGAGAAGTGTATGGGGGAGGAGAATAAGAGGTAAAAATTACTAAAATTAACTATATAAACTGACAAAAGTGTCAAACAATTCAAAAGTAGAAAAAAGTCAGTAGTAAATGAAGACCTTTGCCATCTATACATGTGACAGAAGATTGGTGCTAGAGTACAGTTTTTAAAAAACTAGATATCTAGAAAATAGACAACCCAATTAAAAACATGGTATATTGAACTGAACAGGAAGTTCCCAAAAGGAAAAAAAAATACTTTTAAAAGTGTTCAAACTCATTTAGTCATCAGGGAAATGTAAAACTTCCAAAGGAGGCAGGCAACCAACAGTCCTAGTCAGCTATGATATCTATGAACTTCAGCAAAGACAAGCAAGCCATTTTAACCCTAAAGGTGCAGTCGTGGCCCACGTATCTTTATGGTAACAAACTGTCCTCTAATTTGACATAAGTCTGTCTCAATAAGAGAGAAATCAAGCCTGGTGCTTGATTACTCAGGGCTACTGAGGTCATGGATCTCGTAAAAGAACCTTAAACCACCAGTTTTCTGAGCCAGAATAATACTTAAGTGCACTGTAAACATTTGTCCTTAACACTCACAGAAAACTGAACTCCTTGCTTCCTCACTAAGGAAACCTCTTTCTTTTTTAAAAACTTTTTATTGGTTATTTTATTTATTTACACTTCAAATGTTATCCCTCTTCCCAGTTTCACCTCCAAAATCCCTATCCTACCCTCCTCTGTTACAGAGATGATCAGAAACACTGATGTGGTGTCCCTTAATGAAAAGGGAATTTTAAAGAAGCTGTTAATGTTAGTCACCAGGATAAAGAACCAGGAAATCAAAGATAGCCAGGCTTTTCCCAGAAAAGCAGAGGAAGTGAGGAGGAGCGGGAGGCTGGAGTGTCCAAAGGCAGAAGTCAGAGGACGAAGCTGCAACAGGGGTGGAATAGTGAAAGGGAGAAGAGTACTGGGCACAGGGTCGAAAGGCAACTGCATATTCGTCAAAACCAACCTTAGCAGTCTACAAGGATTTACATAAGATTTCAGGGCTGGGACCCTGTGCCCAGTACTCTTCTTCAGAATGAAGGAGATTACCAACTCCCCAGAGTCGTCCTCTAACCTTATGCAGACACCCAGGTGTGAGCCAATCCCCTCCCGCAATAACTCTTTGCCTTTACACAGGAAGTCCATGTCTGGCACATGTTACAGGATGAATTCAATGCTGAGAGTGACCGAGAGCCAGGCAGTTCTGCTTTAGTGGGTGAGCTCTTTGGAGGTGAGAGGTCTGTCACATGCTCCCTAGAGCTAGAGATACAAGTTCTCAGTAAATATTCACTGAATTCATGAGAGAGAGAGAGAGAGAGAGAGAGAGAGAGAGAGAGAGAGAGAGAGAGAGAGAGATCTAAGCAGGGACTAAATGGGAACATTGGGAAAAGATGGAGGAGTAAGGTAACTAAAATTAAGGAGATATGAAAACTTACTATTTTGTAATCTTATTAAAATACATATTTATGAATGGAAGTACAGTCTGCAAAAATAATGTTCTTCCCAGAAGTCTTAAGTAATTAAATGAAAATCCCAGTATAGGATATTTACCCTATCTGTTGTTGGCCAGGAACACTACAGAGGCCCTAAAAATAACACTTGTATTGCCATTGCTCCTGGCTAAGGTCCATCAGACCTTAATTGTCAGTCCCTATTGCAGAAGACAACATACAGTTTAGTCAAAAGATATGAATGAAATAAACTAGGGCTGATCAGGAAGCTTTCTCCCTAACAGATAATCTTCATAATGCCAGGAGGTGCTATGAAGGCTATTGTAAAAGAAGCCACCAATAGTCTTATCCAGATGTAAATTCAGAAAGCTATAATAACATGTCAGACAACATGTGTTCTTAACTGTAAGAACAGCATGGCTATAATACGGGTAGCCAATACAGTTATTAGCTGTTATGCAAGTCTATTATTAAAAAAAAAATCTTTCCCAGCTTCTACATATTCATCACTTTGGCTCTCTGCAATTTTGCTTTCCAGGTAAGTTCAGACAATAAAATACACAGAAAAATATTCAACGACATAGAGAGTTTGGTACTAGAGAATTTGTTCCCCCACTAACATCCTTTATTCTAAGCAAGAAAATACATTCTTCCAAAAACAGGATGACTTTTGTCTAAGGACAATCTCTTGATTTTCCCAGTAGTCACCATTTCCTTCCCTTGTGATGACTTCTTCCTTGCCCTACATCGCCCCCTAGGAGTACTTTATCTTTCTTTTTTTTTTTTTTTTGAGGGGGAGGTGAGGGGGTGGGTATGGGGGTTGTTTGTTTTCTCAACTTTCCCCACAACTGTGTAAATGATTCCATCATAAACATTTCTTTAACCACCCCTTTTGAACAGGCAGTTTTGAAGAAACAGGGTCATGTGACATTCCAAGGAGAAGATTCTTATCCTACCAGGTATTTGCTAAGTTGCAAGAATATGAGCCTCCCTCCCTGAAATTATCACACATGTCTATTTTATCTTCTTGTCTCTGCTCAGTTCTTTCTGGTGAAGGAACGTATTCTCTGTCCAGATTTCTGTGCCCTCTCTTCTATGTTTCAAGAGCATTCATCGTGGACTATCAAGATTATTTATTGAGGAAAGAAACTTTCTGTAGAGCCTCATAACACCATTTCTATGGCATTCATAAGTATACACACACATACACACACACACACAAACATGAACAAATGTGTACAGTTCAATAAATAAATAAATATATTTTAATACACAATGATTTTAGATTAAAGTTGCAAAAGGAAACTTCACATATTATTTTGTTTATTACCTCAAGCCTTCCTGTAAGTTAATACATCCATGGAAACTAAGTGTATGGAAAGGAGGAAGAGACTTGGAAGACAATCATTGCTAAGAATTAGCTTTACTACACTACTATCAACTCCACAGGTTTACTATGCCACTGTTACTCCACCTTGGCTGGCTAGCCCTTGAGGGTAAATGGATATGTCTACTGACATTTTTGCTATTACATAGAAAAAGTAGTAAGATTATCTTAAGTTCAACCAAGTTTTAAAACATCTTACCATGTTCATCTACCTCATAGCAAGGAAATATACAACTCAAGATGTTAAATGTTCTGACATTTGGAGGACTAAAATATATTGACATGTATGGATATTACAGTTAAGAAAATCAGACGTATAAGGCAAAATAATCACAGCACAACTTGACTGGTGGAATTTGTTAACAACTAATACTATATAGAGATAGAGATATAGAGATAGCTATAGAGATATAGAGATACGTGTTTTCCACAATTGAAATGAACATTACTGATTAGAAACTCTAGTTTCGAGGACCCAGATTGAAGCAAGATGGCGAGCGCGCGGAACGAAAAATCTGTGTGCCTAGCAACAGGTTTTAGAAGCAGTTTCTCTTCGAAATATCTTTTTTTTCAAATCACTTGGTAAGGATCATGGCGGCGGCAGTAAAATGGGCGAGATCAAACAGAACCATCTGGAAGCATTTATTTCTGATCCAAAATGGAACTTTTTTTCTAGTTCTTGTCACAAATCTACATATTCTTCTCTTCTGGATGACTACAATTGCAAGGTGGAGCTCGCTTTGACATCTGATGGCAGGACAATAGTGTGCTACCACCCTTCTGCGGACATCCCCTGCGAGCACACCAAACCCACCCCTCAAACGGATCTTCTGCATAACAACGAGGAAACACACGAGCAGATACTGAAACCAAGTTAGAAGGAAAACACAAGCAGCTGGAGAAAGGGCCCACGATAGAACAACTGAGCAAGGCGTTCTTCACCACGAAGCATCGCTGGTAACCGCACGGACAGTATCACAGTCGTCGTAAGAAACTGAATCCTAGGAATTTCGTGAATTCATTGTTTTTAATTACAGAGTAGTATTCCATTGTGTAAATATACCACATCTTCTGAATCCATTCCTCCGTTGAGGGACATCTGGGTTCTTTCCAGCTTCTGGCTATTATAAATAAGGTTGCTATGAACATAGTGGAGCATGTGTCCTTATTGCATGCAGGTAAAGCCTCTGGGTATATGCCCAGGAGTGGTATAGCCGGATCCTCCGGGAGTGCCATGCCCAGTTTTCTGAGGAACCGCGGAGAGACCCCTGGTCCTGGAAAGACTGGATGTAGGGGAATGCCGAGACAGAGAAGCGAGAGGGGGTTGAATGGGGAAAAGAGGGAGGGAAGGGGGCTTATGGGACTTTCGGGGAGGGAGGAAACGGGAAAGGGGAAATGATTTTGAATGTAAATAAAAATATAAAAAATTAAAAAAATATAAAAAAAAAAAAGAAAAGAAACTGAATCCTCCCAGAGACAGGTGACTGCTCTTGGTTCTCTGAGCATCAAGGAGATCTCGCTTTTGTGTCTCATTTGCCTGCTGAGAAAATGTACATGGTGTATTCATTAAGATGGCATACAGGAAAATAATAAAAAATACCCTTTCATATTAAAAAAAAAAAGAAAGAAACTCTAGTTTCTAATTGTGAGTATTCATCTACGAGAAGAGCAGAGGAAAAGTGAGGGCAACAGTATTCACTTAAAAGTTACTGAGAGGAAGTGTGCGAAAGTGGGGTGGGGATGTAGCTGAGGAAAAGAGCATGTGCAAAGCTCTGGATGAGTGTAACGTCCACCCATCATCAAAGAGACCATTCGTTATGGCAAATAGCGACTATGGCAGAAAACTGCACTTAGACACAATGCAGAAATCAACAGATCACGGACAGCTTAGATCCAAAGAGATACCTATACCACGGCTTCTGCATTTTTGGCTCAGGAAACATCACAAAAGAGGGGGAAGAAATTCTCTAAGTGCCATAAAACCAAGAAGTCTGTTTAGACACTCTTTCCCAGAAATGGCTGCACAAGCCAGACCAAGACCAGAACAATGGGAGTATCCATGGACGTGCTAAAGTCGAAAGAAGAAAATTTCCACTCACACTCCATCACAGAAACTACAGACAATGGATGACTGCTAGGAGGAGAATTAGAATCTCCCAGGATCAAGCCTCCTAATTGTTTGTCCAATGCAAAGTGCATAGTCCTGATATTCAAACATCAAATGCAGACTCAACAGATTGTGTTTATATATACATATATAGATATGTAGATATAATATATAGACACCCATTATACATTTATAGATTGTAATATAACAAATATATGTAATACATATAATTTTAAAAGAAGCTGTTAACTTGAAAGTGGGAAAAGACATGAGATCTGTTCACGGAAGGGAACATTAGAGGGGCTAGAGGGAGGAGGGAAAGTGATGTAATTGTATTTCAATTAAAAACATTAAAAAGAATGAGCATATCTGAAGCAAAGGAATAAAAAACAAAAATCAACCATACATCGCCAATAAAAAAAATAAATATCCATGGATTCAATCTGAACATTGTTTTCATTGCTGCCATTTAGCTGGCTTTTATTTTTTTGGCTTTTTTTTTATTTTATAAATAACTATTGAATAAACAGCAATGTTTGCTGTGCTCCCATGCAGTATTATTTGTGTCAACTGAAAGGTATTCACCCATAGAGCTAGCATGAGATACTCAATCCACCTGCAGAGCAGACTTCAGACGCAGATGGAGAGAAAAGGAAACGTGATTGTAAAAAGCTCCACCCACTAACTCTAAGAGTTTCTGGTGTTTTGTGCTGCTTAGAAAATTACTGCAAAAAAAAAAATGGTAATTGGCTTCCACTGTCCCATGATTGCTAAGCACACATGAAATAATCCTGAGAACATGGTGGGCTCAAATATTTATATTACATTTCCTTTCAACTTCTTACATGAGAATTTGAGGACATAGAACTTTTCAAAATAATGTGAGTTCTCACAAAAGAAGAGCAATTGGGTGCACCTGTGGCTAGTTGTTTTATGTAACTAATGTTTTTAAAGACTTTAATGATCCTCTGGTGACGTATCGATTTAATCCTTTTATGGATTTAACATACTATAGCTGTGTAGTGCTTGAAATTTAATCAAGCAACTAAGTTTTTTGTGTTTGTTAAATGCCAATCTGGGTTCTGCTTTGTCAGTAACCTTTGACCAACCTTGGCTCAGTAGGACCAGGTGTATGGAAAAGATTAAAAAAGATTTTATCTTAAAAGCTAAGAAAAGTTACAGCCCATCATATGCTCCCTAGACACTGAGTCATGGCTCCTTCATTATTAAAGAATATATAACCTCCCCTCCAAAACTCTTTACATCTTCCAATTTTAAGTGACTAATACATGTTTTTGAAGTAGGAGAGGGGTGGTTGGTTGGTTGGTCAGTCTTTTTGTTTGTTTTTTTTTGTTTGTTTTTTTGAGGGGGAAAGTAGAGAGACCTATTCTAGTTTGTGACCTACAACTTTTTTTTTCCTTATTTTTTTTTAATTTAATTTTATTTTATTTTTTTTAATTTACATTCCAAATCACTTCCCCTTTCCCGTTTCCTCCCTCCCCGAAAGTCCCATAAGCCCCCTTCCCTCCCTCTTTTCTCCGTTCAACCCCCTCTCATTACTCTGTCCTGGCGTTCCCCTACATCCAGTCTTTCCAGGACCAGGGGTCTCTCCTTCCATCTTTTTAGAAATCTATTGATATGCTGATTGTGTCTAGGGTATTCTGAGATTCTGGGTCAATATCCCCTTATCAGTGACTTCATACCATGTGTGATCTTTTGTGATTGGGTTACCTCACTAAGGATGATATTTTCAAGTTCTGACCATTTGCCTAGGAATTTCGTGAATTCATTGTTTTTAATTGCAGAGTAGTATTCCATTGTGTAAATATACCACATCTTCTGAATCCATTCCTCCGTTGAGGGACATCTGGGTTCTTTCCAGCTTCTGGCTATTATAAATAAGGCTGCTATGAATATAGGTGGAGCATGTGTCCTTATTGCATGCAGGTAAAGTTTCTGGGTATATGCCCAGGAGTGGTATAGCCGGATCCTCCGGAAGTGTCATGCCCAGTTTTCTGAGGAGCCGCCAGACTGCTTTCCAGAGTGGTTGTACCAGCCTGCAATTCCACCAGCAGTGGAGGAGTGTTCCTCTTTCTCCACATCCTCGCCAACAACTGCTGTCTCCTGTGTTTTTGATCTTAGCCATCCTGACTGGTGTGAGATGGAATCTCAGGGTTGTTTTGATTTGCATTTCCCTAATGACTAAGGATGATGAACATCTCTTTAGGTGCTTCTCAGCCATTAGATATTCTTCAGGTGAGAACTCTTTGTGGAGCTCTGTACCCCATTTTTTAATAGGGTTACTTGCCTCTCTGGAGTTTAACTTCTTGAGTTCTTTGTATATCTTGGATATTAGCCCTCTGTCGGATGTAAGGTTGGTAAAGATCATTTCCCAGTTAGTTGGTTGCCGCTTTGTCTTTTTGACGGTGTCTTTTGCCTTGCAAAAACTTTGTAATTTAATGAGGTCCCATTTGTCTATTCTTGATCTTAGAGTATAAGCTATTGGAGTTCTGTTCAGGAAATTCTCCCCTGTGCCCATATGTTCAAGGTTCTTCCCTAGTTTCCCTTCTATTAGTTTCAGTGTGTCTGGTTTTATGTGGAGATCTTTGATCCACTTAGAATTGAGCTTAGTGCAAGGAGATAAGGATGGGTCAATTTGCATTCTTCTGCATGTTGACCTCCAGCTGAGTCAGCACCATTTGTTGAAAAGGCTATCTTTTTTCCACTGGATGGTTTTAGCTCCTTTGTCAAAGATCAAGTGACCATAGGAGTGTGGATTCATTTCTGGGTCTTCAGTTCTGTTCCATTGATCTACATGTCTGTTACTGTACCAATACCATGCAGTTTTTAACACTATTGCTCTGTAGTACAGCTTGAGGTCCGGGATACTGATTCCCCCATAGGTTCTTTTACTCTTGAGAATAGTTTTAGCTATTCTGGGTTTTCTGTTATTCCAGATGAATTTTTGAATTGCTCTTTCTAACTCTATGAAGAATTGAGTTGGGATTTTGATGGGGATTGCATTGAATCTGTGTATTACTTTTGGTAAGATGCTCATTTTTACTATATTAATCCTGCCAATCCATGAGCATGGCAGATTTTTCCATCTTCCGAGGTCTTCTTCAATTTCTTTCTTCAGAGACTTGAAGTTCTTGTCATACAGATCTTTCACTTGTTTGGTTAGCGTCACGCCAAGATACTTAATATGGTTTGTGGCTATCGTAAAGGGTATTATTTCTCTTACTTCTTTCTCAGCCTGCTTATCCTTTGAGTATAGGAAGGCTTCTGACTTGCTTGAGTTGATTTTATATCCGGCCACTTTGCTGAAGTCGTTTATCAGCTGTAGGAGTTCTCTGGTGGAGTTCTTTGGGTCGCTTATGTATACTATCATATCGTCTGCAAATAGTGATAGTTTGACTTCTTCCTTTCCAATTTGTATCCCTTTGACCTCTTTTTGTTGTCTAATTGCTCTAGCTAGAACTTCAAGTACTATATTGAAGAGATATGGAGAGAGAGGGCAGCCTTGTCTAGTCCCTGATTTTAGTGGGATTGCTTCAAGTTTCTCTCCGTTTAGATTGATGCTGGCTACTGGTTTGCTGTAAATTGCTTTTACTATGTTTAGATATGGGCCTTGAATTCCTGATCTTTCCAAGACCTTTAGCATGAAAGGATGCTGAATTTTGTCAAATGCTTTCTCAGCATCTAATGAGATGACCATGTGGTTTTTTTCTTTGAGATTGTTTATGTAGTGGATTACATTGATGGATTTCCTTATATTGAACCATCCCTGCATCCCTGGGATGAAGCCTACTTGATCGTGGTGAATGATCGTTTTGATGTGTTCTTGGATTCGGTTGGCAAGAATTTTATTGAGTATTTTTGCATCGATATTCATAAGAGAGATTGGCCTGAGATTCTCTTTCTTTGTCGGATCTTTGTGTGCTTTTGGTATTAGTGTAATTGTGGCTTCATAGAACGAGTTGGGTAGTGTTCCTTCTGTTTCTATTTTGTGGAACAGTTTGAAGAGTATTGGTGTTAGGTCTTCTTTGAAGGTCTGATAGAATTCTGCACTAAAACCATCTGGACCTGTGCTTTTTTTGGTTGGAAGACTTCCAATGACAACTTCTATTTCTTCAGGGGTTATAGGACGGTTTAGATGGTCTATTTGATCCTGATTTAATTTTGGTACTTGGTATCTGTCAAGGAAATTGTCCATTTCCTCAAGATTTTCTAGTTGTGTTGAATACAGGTTTTTGTAGTAGGATCTGATGATTTTTTGAATTTCCTCAGTTTCTGTTGTTATCTCTCCCTTTTCGTTTCTGATTTTATTAATTTGGATACTATCTCTGTGCCCTCTGGTTAGTCTGGCTAAGGGCTTATCTATCTTGTTGATTTTCTCAAAGAACCAACTCCTCGTTTTGTTGATTCTTTGTATGGTTTTATTTGTTTCTACTTGATTGATTTCAGCCCTGAGTTTGATGATTTCCTGCCTTCTACTCCTCTTTGGTGTATTTGCTTCTTTTTGTTCCAGGGCTTTCAGGTGTGCCATTAAGCTGTTAGTGTATGCTGTCTCCCGTTTCTTTTTGGCGGCACTCAGGGCTATGAATTTTCCTCTTAGCACTGCTTTCATTGTGTCCCATAAGTTAGGGTATGTTGTGCCTTCATTTTCATTAACTTTCAAAAAGTCTTTGATTTCTTTCTTTATTTCCACCTTGACCAAGTTATCATTGAGTAGAGCATTGTTCAGCCTCCATGTGTACGTGGGTTTTCTTTTGTTTTTGTTGCCATTGAAGACCACCCTTATTCCATAGTGATCTGATAGGAGGCATGGGATTATTTCTATCTTCTTGTATCTGTTGAGGTCTGATTTGTGACCAGTTATATGGTCAATTTTGGAGAAGGTACCATGAGGAGCTGAGAAGAAGGTGTATTCTTTAGCTCTAGGATGAAATGTTCTATATATATCAGTTAGTTCCATTTGGTCCAAGGCTTCAATTAGATTCACTGTGTCCCTGTTTAGTTTCTGCTTTCCTGAACGATCCATTTCAGAGAGCGGGGTGTTGAAGTCACCCACTATTATTGTGTGTGGTGCGATGTGTGCTTTGAGTTTTAGTAAAGTTTCTTTTACGAATGAGGGTGCCCTTGCATTTGGAGCATAGATATTCAGGATTGAGAGTTCTTGATGGTGGATTTTTCCCTTGATCAGTATGTAGTGTCCTTCTGTGTCTTTTTTGATGACTTTGGGTTGAAAATCAATTTTATCCGATATTAGGATGGCTACTCCACCTCGTTTCTTGGGGCCATTTGCTTGTAAAATTGTTTTCCAGCCTTTTACTCTGAGGTAGTGTTTGTCTTTGACACTGAGGTGCGTTTCCTGCATGCAGCAAAATGCTGGGTCCTGTTTACGTATCCAGTCTGCTAGTCTATGTCTTTTAATTGGGGAATTGAGACCATTGATATTAAGAGAGATTAAGGCATAGTGATTATTGCCATCTGCCATTCTTGACGCTATCTTTATGTTTGAGTGGTTCTCTACTTTTGGGTTTGATTCAAGAAGGTTATTATCTCATTTTTTCCAGGGTGTTGTTTCTCTCCCTGTATTGGAGGTTTCCACCTATTATCCGTTGCAGGGCTGGATTTGTGGAAAGATATTGTGAAAATTTGGTTTTATCATGGACTATCTTGGTCTCTCCATCTATGGTGATTGAGAGTTTTGCTGGGTATAGTAGTCTAGGCTGGCATTTGTGCTGTCTTAGTGTCTGCATGAGATCTGCCCAGGATCTTCTGGCTTTCATAGTCTCTGGTGAGAAGTCTGATGTGATTCGAATAGGTCTTCCTTTGTATGTTACTTGGCCCTTTTCTCTTACTGCATTTAGTATTCTTTCTTTGTTTAGAACATTCGGTGTTTTGATTATTATGTGACGGGAGGTATTTCTGTTCTGGTCCAGTCTGTTTGGAGTTCTGTAGGCTTCTTGTATGTTCATCGGCATCTCTCTCTTTAAGTTAGGGAAGTTTTCCTCCATAATTTTGTTGAAGATGTTTACTGGCCCTTTAAGTTGCAAATCTTCACTCTCATCTATACCTATAATCCTTAGGTTTGGTCTTCTCATTGTGTCCTGGATTTCCTGGATGTTTTGGGTTACACGTTTTTTGCATTTTGCATTTTCTTTGACTGTTGAGTCGATGCTTTCTATGGAATCTTCAGCACCTGAGATTCTTTCTTCCATCTCTTGTATTCTATTGTTGATGTTTGCATCTATGACTCCTGATTTCTTCCCAAGGTTTTCTATCTCCAAAGTTGTCTCCCTTTGTGATTTCTTAGTTGTTTCTACTTCCTTTTTTAGTTCCTGGATGGATTTGCTGAGATCCTTCACTTGTTTGTTTGTATTTTCCTGTATTTCTTTAAGGTATTTTTGCATTACCTCTTTCAGGATTTCTTCCTGATGACCCACGTTCTCCTGCATTTCTCTGAGCGATTTTTGTGTTTCCTCCTCATGGGATTCCATCTGTTGATCCATCGTCTCCTGCATTTCTTTAAGCAGTTCTCGTGTTTCCTTTGTAAGGGCATCTAACCGTTGATTCATTTCTTTAAGCAATTTTTGTGTTGCCTCCTTATGGGCATCCGTCTGTTGACCCATATTCTTCTGCATTTCTTTATGCAAATTTTGTGATTCCTTTGTGAGTGCATCTACCCGTTGATTCATCTCGTTAAGCGATTTTTGTGTTGTCTCCTTGTGCGCCTCCATCTTTTGATCCATGTTCTCCCGCATTTCTCTAAGCGATTTTTGTGTTTCCTTTGTAAGGGCTTCTAACCGTTGATTCATGGTCTCCTGTAACTCTTTATGAGATTTATTTGTGTCCTTCTTGTGATCCTCTAATAGCATCATGAGAAGTGATTTTAAATCCAGATCTTGTCTTTCGGGTGTGGTGGGGTATCCAGGACTTGCTGCTGTTGGAGAGTTGGGTTCGGATGGTCCCACATTACTTTGATTACTGTTAGTAACATTCCTACGTTTGCCTTTTGCCATCTGGATACCTCTGGTGTTAGTTGGTCCTGCTGCCACTGGCTGTTGGTTGGACCTCCTGTGAGCCTGCAAAGCTATTTCTGCCCCCCCGGATTACCAGGATTCCCCTGGCACCGATTTCTGGGGCCTGCCTGCTCCTGAGTGACTTTGGAGCCCTAATGTGCTTTGCCCCAAGTGATCTTATATTGGGGAGGCCTTGCACATCTAAAGGCTCAGCCTAGTGGATTCCTGGAGCAGAGGTCGCCAAAGGGAGGCTGGCAGGCTCCTGCCCTGTGCAGGGGTGTGTGATCTCTCCTGGGGGGGGAGGGGGCGTCCCTCTGCCAGGCAGAAGTCCCACAGCAGATCTGGCGCGCTGGTCACTGCAGATCAGCCCAGCACCTGGGAGCAGGTTACACACAAGCTGCCTGAAACCGAAGCGATATTATGCCTGTCTGTCTCTGAGCCTGGTGGTCCCAACTACCTGGTCACTGGAGCAAAGATGGCGGAGGGCACTCTCCGTGGCGCTGCTCACCCTGTGGTCACGATGGCCCGCCGATCTGGCACCCAGACGACCACAGCGCCAACCCGCCCTCGGGCACAGAAGGAAGCCCCAACAGGCCGTGTCCCAAGTGATGTTATATTGGGGGGAGAGCCTGGGTACCGGTCTCTCCAGCGCAGTCCGCGGGAACAGAGGTCGCGGAAGGGAAGCTGGCAGGCTCCCTCCCTGCGCGGGGTCCCTCCACCAGGCAGAAGGTCCCACCGCGGCACTGGCGCGCTGGTTACTGCAGATCAGCCCAGCACCTGGGAGCAGGTTACACACAAGCTGCCTGAAACCGAAGCGATATTATGTCTGTCTGTCTCTGAGCCTGGCGGTCCCAACTACCTGGTCACTGGAGCAAAGATGGCGGAGGGCAGTCTCCGTGGCGCCACTCACCCTGTGGTCACGATGGCCCGCCGATCTGGCACCCAGACGACCACAGCGCCAACCCGCCCTCGGGCACAGAAGGAAGCCCCAACAGGCCGTGTCCCAAGTGATGTTATATCGGGGGGAGAGCCTGGGTACCGGTCTCTCCAGCGCAGTCCGTGGGAACCGACCTACAACTTTTAATTTAATTCGAAATATTTCTGATTTTCTAGCACATTACCAGAAGAGACTGAACCTAGATTGTTGCTGTGAAGGTCAGTAGTGATGGAATAGCTATACCCCACAAGGAGAATGAGCCCCCTATGTTTTTCAGAATGCCCATTTAAGGAGTTTGCCTACTTTGTCTTTATCTGCCCCTTGAGTGCACAGGTATGCCAATCATGGTTTAGCAAAGAAACTGAATAGGTATATGTGTATGGTGTGTGTGTGTGTGTGTGTGTGTGTGTGTGTGTGAGAGAGAGAGAGAGAGAGAGAGAGAGAGAGAGAGAGAGAGAGAATGCATGCATCACAGAGGTATGTGTACAAAAGATGTATTATAATGAACTGGTTCACAATTATGGAATGGCATGTAGGCATGAATTTTTTGCAACCTACTTTTAATAAGGGTTGAACCTCTCCCTCTAGCCCACCACCCAGCAGAGGTAGAAAACAAACGTTATTAGGATCTGGGGGAAGTGAACCTGTTCAGCAATAGTTCTTCATGGGTGAGCTTCATCTTCTCTGGCAGCAGTTATCTCATAGCAAACGCCAAATTCAACTCAGCAGTTGCAGGCTAGTCCTCTAGGCAGGCAGCTACTACACATCAACATCTACAATCCAGTCCTCTTGGCAGGTAGACACCAGGCAGGAATCAACACCTGTAGTTCAAGCCAGAAGAAACTACAAGGCTTGCCAACCAGCCTGGGGCAAGGCCATGGAAGCAGCAAGCTGCCACAGGAACCTCACAAGAAGTTTTTGGGCGAGTCTCTCTCAATGGTAGCCAGTGTTACCAGAAGTTGAGTTCAAAAGGACTATGCTGTGTAAGGCAAACCAATACACGCATGTAGTTAGCAAAGAATAGCGAGGCAGAGCAAACCAAACCAATGCTCAGTGCTTGTCTCTCACTGTCTGTAGGGTCATATTTATACTCCTTCATCACAGGTCCTTTCACATGTTTGTTATATCAAAACATTCTTTCACCTGTGTCTGCTTCAGCAAAACAACCTTTCATCTGTGTGGCCCAGAAAAACATCATTTGACATAACTGACTTTCCAAAGAGTCTAGAAGTTTCCACTTCAAAGCCATCCCATGATCTTTTGTCTGCAAGCTAGACAGCCAGTGGTGAAGTTCTAGTATGAGTCTAAAGGGACTGTTTCAATTCAGAAATAGTCAAGCAAAAGGTGCAAATTCTCCCTTACCCTAACTTTTGTTCTACTCAGCTCCTTTCAGATTGGGATAAGAAAAAGAAATACATCGTGTATAATATGTTTTACTTATTTACTTATTTAATAATTCAAGTATTAATATCAACCAGAAATAACTTCAGAATCACTAACAGAATGATGTTTAGCTAAATAGTAGGCATGCCATATCCCAGTTAGGGTCATACATAAATTGATCAGGAGGCCAGGGAAATCTCTATGTGGGTAAAAGTACTTGCAACTCAAGACCGACAACATGAGTTTGATCTCTGGAACTCACATGAAAAGACAGATAGTGTTCTACATCTATTATCCCAGCATTCCTATGGCAAAATATGAGGCAGAGATAGAAGAAACAGCCAAAAACTCTCAGGGCAGATGGAGTCCACAGCACAGAGTACCACAGGAGAAACAAGAAAGACCCTGCCTTAAAACAAGGTAAAAGGAGAGAACAGATAGATGAAAGGTTGATCTCTGACTTCCACATGTGCTCCATGCACATGCAATTCTACACACACACACACACACACACACACACACACACACACAAGCACACACACACAAGCTCTCTAAAATCACCATGTATATCAAAGGAGAATAGTTTCAAAATGGAATTATACACAGAAAGAATTCAAGATACTTACAACTTCAGAAAATTTTCCGCTAGCACCAATTTCGGGATATTCAGAAGGCACAGGCTTCAAACTTGAATAGATTCTACATTATGTTAGACATGTCCCATTCTTTGCTGACTTGCCAATGTACTTACTTGTTTAATGGAAGGTTGATGTTATAGAATTATATTTTGTTTTCTTCTTTGGTAAGAAAATTGGTCTATCATTAAGGATTAATTTGAAGTGTGTTAAAAAACACAACTTTTGTACTTAATTCTTTGCAGAGCTATTACTAAGACATTACTGAAGAACAAATGAATACAGAACAGCCACCAGGGGGCAAGTACACATTTATTACCTAGATTAGCTCCTGAATGCTCTCTAAAGAATAATCATATTTTCTGTGTTAACAAATTAATTTAAGACTGAACCTTGGGTTTATCTTGGCTTGAGACTAAATTCCGTGTTCTTTTGGGGCCAAGTGAGTTATGAGAAATCCTTCCACCGAAGATTTCTGGTGCCTAAAGAACGTCTATAGAACTGAAAATGGTAGGCAAGCACTGTAACTGGATCAAACTGGACAAGTTAATCTTCCAAATGCTGCCCAGAGGAACCCAAAACTGAGTGCTGATTCGTTTACAGCCCAACTGGGAAGTCACGTGGCTAACCTAACTCACAAAGATTTACATTATCAACCTCAGTCATCATATTAACAGAATTTTTAACTTGGTAAAAACATCATAAAATGTGTTAGTGGGAAATAATGCAGCATCTACATGTTTCTATATATAAAAGCACAAATGTATTCACAGATACTCAATTGTGATAACACAAATTACCATTTGGAAGGAGGTTTCCTTTAACTACAAAATGGAAGCTTTCCCAGTCTCATAAACATTCACCATTTCCATTTTTCTAAAACCACCATGTGAGTAGGAGATTATTACTTTTTACATTTTTTTGAGATTATATGACATTTACATCATTTCTCAATTCCCTTTCTTCCCTCCATACTTGCCCATATACACCCCTCCTTGTTCCCTTTCAAATGCATGGGCTCTTTTTTTATTAACCATGGCTGTTCCATAAATATGTATACATATTCCTAAATCCAACCTGCTCAGATGTATACTGTTGTTTGTATGTATGCTTTCAGGGTTGACCATTTGGTGTCGGATAACCAATTGTTGCACTTTTCTCTGCAGGAAAATAATTTCTCCCACTCTCAGCACTCCTTAGTTGCCTGTAGTTTGTTGTGTAGGCTTGAGACTTTGTGGGCTTTTCTTTGTCTATTTTCACAGTCTATAATTGCCCTTGTTCAGCTTTTGTTGTTTCGAATTCAGTTGTCCTGCTTAACTTTGTATACCTATCAGGCTTAGTAAAGTTGAAAATAGTTAAGCAAACCGCAAACAACAGCAACAGCAAAAGAAACAGTACAGTGTTTTACATTTTTCTGATGGACATGCATTGCTGAGCTGCTCACCATGAGGTGTTGGGGGGGTGGGGTGGGGAGGGAAGCCTAGGCTTAGTTGAATTTGGATTACCTATGCGAGAACTCAGTCAAACCCACGGAAACTGAATCATGGGAGTGGTAACAGCGACTCTATTGACAGGGAGCTTCTCTTATTGTCCAATTAAAATTTAGGAAAATTAAGGATAAAAATTAGTGTGCAATATTGAGAACTAAAATGATTAGTAATACCTTACTCTTCAGGGGTGTTTTCTCTCTCCTTGTTACCATAAATTTATACATTCTCAGAACATTAGAAACCCATATACAGATTATTTCCAAACTCCAATATCAAATTCAATCTTATTTCCCTGCTCAAGACTTATCATTGTGGGATTCAGACTCCACCTGCTCATTACTGACAACTAAATTCTCTACTTCAAATATTTCTGTTTTCTGCCTGTTCCCTTGTACTCTTATGTCCATGTTACATTACACTTGTATTTTATACTAGAAATCAAATAACCTTGTCCACTAAGAAATGATTATATCAGCTAATAAGTAGCACACACATATGTCCCATGACTCAGAAGACCTATAAGAGACAGAGAAAAGATTCAGCATGAGGTCTCTCATGGGAAGGTATAAACTGAAATAAAACCATTTGAGTCTGCTTACAGTATATTAAGGCATCTTAATAAACACATGCCATAATATCCTTATATATTTTCAGTACCTAAGACCCAGAAATGATACTGACATTTGTATGAGTGGAAGCCAAAGATGTTGCTAGACATGACCAATACACAAGCATCTCCTGCAGAACTAGGAATTACCTAGTCCACATTACAAAGTGGACAAATACCGTTGTAAGGATAAGACACAAGGCCCATACATTTTACCTGGAAGTCCTTGGTTATAGCAATGCGAAGAGCATCAATAAACCCTGATGGAAGAAATTATGCTTTTGATTCCTGGTAGTGATAGAGAGAAGAGAAGAAACTGGGAAAAACCCAAATGAGTTTCAGTAACTTCAGGCAAACGATTATTTTAAAAATTGTTTTTCTCAAAATTCTTTCTATATATAATGCCTGAACTGCAACATTGTTTTTGCTTGTTTGTTTGTTTTTATAATTACATTGATTTCCTTTGTGCATGGGAAGGTTATAGAATAACTTGTAAGGCTTAATTCTCAAATCCCATCATGAAGATCCCAGGGATTAAACTGTGGTATTCATAACTGCTAGCAAGGACCCTTACTTACTGAGCCTTTCACAGTGCTTGTCTCTCTTTGAGACAAAGTCTTACTATGTAGACATGTCTAGGGTAAAAGTCATTATGCAAACCAGGTTGTCCTTGAACTTGCAGTAATCCTCCTGCTTCTGCTGTTCAAGTGCTGGTAAAACTGTATGGCCAAACAGCTAGAGCTAGTAAGTTGTTTAATGTTATTCTCAGTTCTGTTTTTCTGAAATTTTAACTTAAAAATATATTTTATAAAATAACTGAAGCATTTAATAGGATGGCATTATTGGTTATAAAACTTCATTAGTACACTCTCCTGTTAAATTGTAAAAACTTGAGATGGTTTCAAAAGGTCAAAATAGTTTACAGCCTACTAATAGGACGATGTTTGTGATTATAAACACCATTTCTCAATCATTTGTTTAAGTTAACATGTAAAGACCTAACATGAGAAACACAGGGCTCATGTAGGCATTCCTTTATTGATGTCTGTCATTGATCACTGTTTCTCATCAAGCTATTCATACTAACTTTTGATGGCACAAAACTGCATTCTACGTTTTCTCTCAATATTTGTCTTCTACAGTAAATGAAAAGGCAAGTTTATATTCAAATTAACAAAGTACCTCATTATCTTTTCGGTCCTTTTTAAAATCATCCTTTCCATTGGCAGCATTTTGTTGCTTCTATTGTTTTTACAGCATGAAAATTAAATAAAAAAAATAGAATCAAGGTATATAATTTACTCAGTGTAGGAGCTGATTTTAGACTGACAATAGGGGACTCACTGACATCATTTTCATGGAGTTAGGCAAGCGGAAAAAGGTACTTTCTAAGTGAACACTATGACAAGATAGCCATAAGAATTTGAACTGGAGTGTTATCTGCACATATTCCTCTTCTGTTTATATAAAAAGAAAGAACTTTGGAAATATTGTTTCAGAAACAGCATATTTCCAAAGAACTCATAATTAGAGTATTGGAGAGCAGTTGTTATTCACACAGAAAGAGAAGGGTTTGCTGGATCAAATAGTGTTTATGGGAAAATAATAGCGTGGATACTGTCAGGTAGGTAAAAACCAGACCAAAGGAGATTAAATGGCATCCAAGTGTCATTTAGGAGAGTGGTACAACCTATAATCCCAGTACAAAATATAACAGATGTTAGACACTCCTAAGGAGTTAGAAAAGATCTCTGGATGTAGTTTAGTGGTATAGAGCTTGTCTTCCCTCCACAAAGCCATACATTTGATTTGCAGCATTGAAAAATTTCTAATTGACAGTTGATTAATTAAAACTAAACAGAAATCAAGTGCCTCCTCAGTGCTATGTGACACTGAAAAATCGTGAGTTTCAATCCTAAGTACTCCTCTCCCACTTTGTCTTATAGATACTACAGAACCAAACAATGAATTCATTGTTTGGTGTTAAGCAGTAGTTTTAGGATCAACAATAAGTGACTAAATCTGGAGAGAGAAAATATTGTAGGCTGAAATTTAAAAGTGGCAGTATTTTAGAACCTGGATTGTTCCCGTTCCCACAGAAGTGAGTTGGAGACCTATTGATTTAATCAACAAGCTTTAAGCACATTGACTGATATTCCTAACCCTCTATGCTATCTAGCTACTTCCCAGCCACATGCCTTGAGTTACTTGCATTTAGTCTTTCCTTGGCTCCCTCTGCTGTAGCTGTCAGTCCTCATGGAGAACTCCCTTGTTGATTCTGCCTCACGCCCAACCTCATTACAACCTTCTCCTTCCTCTAACTTGTGGCAAACTCCTTCTCTGGCTCTTCTCCCTGGGACCCCTGGCTGGCATCTCAAGTCCTGGCTTCCTATGTCCTCTGCCCAGTTATTGGCTGTTCAGCTTTTATTAACCAATCAGATATAACAGGGAGCATTCTCTACATTAGACTGATACATGAGATTCTTCAATATTCATGACAATCCATGTCTGAACTATAACCAGATCTCAGGCACAGAAATCAGCATCTGAATATGCAGTGCACAAGACCCTCCTCCAAGAGAACACCAACTATCCTTTGCCATGCTGCCAGTGCAAACAGTGTTCTGGGCTGAATTATTGCTACTAAATTATCTCATAATATGTGAACCATTTCTAAAATGTTTACATGGTGCTCAATCACCCTTTCCGGGAAACATCAGAAGGTGCTGTTCATTTACAGAATTAGGCAGGATGAAAAAGTCTGCGGATGCTTGTGCTTGGCTTGACATACCTTTACCTCAGGTACGGGCCGTCTTGCTTTCCAGACTGACTCTGCTGAGTGCCTACTTTCCCCCTTGTTTTTCTCCAATTGTTTTGATTTGGACCCTGGGATAAGGGACAGAGGACTAACATGCATATTTTACATATCAATGCAGACATCCTAGCCTCCAGGTTCTCCCTGCAACCTACCAGGCATACCCTGCCCCCAACTCTAAACTTTCCAGTCCAAGGACTGGTTTGCCCTTCCCCCAAAAGCTCCCCCCTATATAATCCAGACATCTTTGTCTCCCTTACTCTCTCCACTGTCTTCTCCCCCACCCTGCCTCCCTCTCTGCACATGAACTTTCTCTCTTTCTGGATTCTGTCTCCTCTCTCTCTCTCTTTCTCTCTCTCTCTCTCTCTCTCTCTCTCTCTCTCTCTCTCTCTCTCTCTCTCTCTCTCTCTCTCTCTCTCTTCCTATGATGACTTCCCTGATCTCCTTCCCTGGGGCCAGTGAACTCATCCAAGAGCAGCTTCCCAATAAACCTGCTTTTAATAATAATCTAATCTGGTTTGAATTGGCTCATTTCACCAGTGGAGAAATAACTTACTACACAGAGATCCACGTACTGCTAAACCCAACTTTGGTGGGTTTGTCAGCCACTGAAGCTGAGTTGCAGTGGAGGAGAGAAAGGATGAGAGTGTAGTTCCCAAAAATATGAATATAGGGGATTCAGACCAATTTTGATGACTTTTGAAGCAGACATCCAAGAGGTGTCTGGGGATCAGTTTCAGACCCAGCAGTATCCATCCATATTCCCAGTGTTTGCTGGGGACCTCAAGACTATGGGACTGGAATCCCATTCCATAGTCTGAAATCAAACTGTTTATATGGGGCAGTAACCTCAGATCAAACGTCTTTATAACACAAGTTCCCCCCAAACAAGAATCCAGTCTTTGAATAGGGCTAACTCTGGTGAGGCCACAACTCAGCAGAGAAAGCTCAAAGTGTCCTGGACCCAGAAAGAACATCTGGTGCTAGGACAAGGCTGCTGGGAGGTGGTTATTGACAGAGTCGGAAGAAGTTGCCATATTCCTCAGAGAAAGATGGGGCTGGGGAGAGTAGTCCCCATGTAGCTAGGAAAGAATGGGACATCGAACTGGGACTCAATTCCTCCCAGGTTTCAGCATCATTTGATAAGTCATTTCTCCACCAGTGAAATGAGCCAGTTCAAAGCAGATTAGATTATATTAAAGACAGGTTTATTGGGAAACGGCTCCCTTTTGAGTCATTGACCCCAGGAAAGGAGGCCAGGGAAGTTGCCATGGGAAGGCAGAGAGAGGAAAGAGAGAGAGAGAGAGAGAGAGAGAGAGAGAGAGAGAGAGAGAGAGAGAGAGAGAGAGAGAGAGAGAGAGAGAAAGAGAATGAATGGTGGGGGAGACCAAAATGTCTGAATTATGTAAGGAAGAGCCTCTGGGGGAAGGGCCATCCAGCCTTGGACTGAAATGTTCAGGGTTGGGGCAGTATATGCCAGGTAGGGACTGAAGGATGCTGGGAGAATCTGGAGGGGAGGTGGTTTGCTTTGATATGTAAAATAAGCACCTCAGACCATTGTCCTGGGGTCTGAAACAAAACACCAATATTATTGGTGAGGATGACAATATGAACTGGAATGGCTTTTATGAAGGAAATTAATATTTATTAGAATGTGTTAAGGGCTTTTTGAAAGGGTTATATACCAAATTGTAGAAACACAATCCTTTAGTCAAGAGCTAAAGTCTTTCTAACAAGAGCAAAAATGTTCAGAGGACTCCAAGAGACTCCCCCCCCCAAAAAAAATCCAGGGTGTAGCCATGGCCCTTGGTTTTCTGCCATAACTTAAAGATAAGATTACCCATCTCCCATACCTTACCCAGAATTTGTCTGCACTTGATAACCACAGACAAATTGAAAATAAAAACAGTTTTATACAAGGGAGTCTTAATGAGCATGCAAACCATTCTTAATCATTTCTCTCATGCTCCATTTGTCAGTCATGCTTGGGTTGCTCAGTTTTTCTCTTAGACTGGACATGTGGTATACCTTTAATCGCTCCACTTGTGAGACAGTATAGGACTCATACCCAGCAGGAGATGACAAAAATGAAATGAAGTCAGGGGCATCTTTGTAAGTTCTTTGTCTTTATCTTTATCTTTATTCTTTATCTCATAATGTTAAATCAGGGTATCATTTTTTAGTTTTGGTTTTTTGTTTTACTATGTATCCCTAGATGCACTGGAACTCACTATATAGATCAGCCTAGCCTTGAACTCACAGATATTGACCTGTTTCTGTCTCCCAAGTAGAGTATTAAAGAATTGCTTATGTACAAAATGGATGAATGTCATATAAGCCCAGATGAGAACAGGTGGAAGCGTAGGTCTGAAGCATATAATCAATGAACTGTAGCCTTCAAATTTTCCATGTCATGCAGAAGGAACGTTGCCCACGCTCTGCTGTCAAGTGGAGGGCAGCTATTAGGAAGTCACTTGGAGACCTTGACATGGGGAGGGGGTGGAGTAAGAAGGGAATTTCATCTAATTCTATCTGAATGCTCCATGTGAATGGAGAAAAAGAATAGAAGAAGCACAGTCCTTTCTTTTAATTAGCCTCAAGCCAATTTGAAATTTCTGATTATCATACTGTACTGGATATACTCATCAATACAAAAATTGTCTAATTTATAATTATTGGTGACTGAAGTACTATTTTATCGAAGAATGAAGAGACACTTCATCTATGTGGTTTTCTTTATATTTTAATTAGCAATGCTTTATATTTACATTATTATTCTCTTCTGTGTTTCTACATTCTCCACATAAATGCTTATTTGCTTTATATATAAAAGAAAAGGAACAATTATTTTTAAAATGGTATGCAATGCAAAGACAATATGAAACTGGAGAAAAGATGTTATCTAAATGTTTTAAGTACCTTCTACTTTACATAATAACTAGAAACCATCTTTTTCAAGTATAGTTTCCAACAAATGCAGAAGAAATTTCAAGTAAATAATGCAACACATCAAATCTATGAGGTCAATTGTAGCTGTGGGATTTTTCCACCTGGCCTCTTTGTTCCTAGAAATACTGACTCTGAGACATAATTATATATGAATAAATGCTTAGGCCACAAGTTTTGAATTGTTCCCTCATTAGCTCATAGCATAATTATCCCCATTTATTCTGTTCCAAGAGTTCCACACTGCTAGTTACCTCTCCACAGGTTTTTGTGACTGTCTGGTCAAATCACCCACACCCAACTATTTTTCCAGAACTCCTCTCTCTGCAGAACTCCCACCTATTTTCTGCCTCAGCTCATTGGCCATAAGCTTCATTATTGACAGGTGATGCTTCCATACAGCTCACAAGAGATTCTGTATACAGTCAATGATATTGCCCACATTTTATAGATGTAAAAACTACATTTCAATAAAATATGAATGCTTAATATCAAGGAGCCATTGAGAATCAGGGTCAAATATTAAATCATTTTCACTGCTTATTGGAAGAAAAATTCAACTGTGAGGTAGAGAACAGATCCAGCTATCTTAGAAGGCTCTTTATCAGCCTGATATGATAGTCTTTAATTCCATTAGATTAAAAACACAAACAGCCAAAGTCACATCTATGAAAGAAGAAAAGCACAGTAAAGGAGATAAACTTGCCTTGCTATATTTACATAGCATGTCAAATGCTTGCAAACAATTCAAGCAATGAATGGAAATACAGCTTTTGTTCACCTATAGACTGAAATGTCTATAGGTGAATGGAAATAACACATGAAGAATGAAATAAAGATGATGAAATTAAATGATGCATTTTCTAAAAAGAAAAGAGTAGCAGAAGCTTTGTCTATTTGTATGTAAATATAAATCATGTATTGATAATATCTCAACATCAATGGACCCAATTCCCCAATAAAAAGACATAGACTAAAAAATATTTTTCATGTAAATCTTCAATTTTATCAGAAAATGTTTGTAATTCCTCTTTCAATTAATTTAGTAATTTTTTTATGTCTACCATTTTATCTGCATTATTTTTCATGATAATCTTCAATTTTAACATGTTTTTCTATATATTTCTTCTATTTTATCAGAAATGTTTCCCATGTAAATCTCTGATTTTATCACAAAATGTTTTTAATTCCACCTTCAATTAATTTAGAAAGGTGTTTTTATGCCTGCCATTTTATCTGTATAATTTTCCATGAAAATCTTCAATTTTAACATGTTTTTCTATATATTTCTTCAATTTTATCAGAAATATTTTCCATGTAAATCTTCAGCTTTATCAGAAAATGTTTATAATTCCACTTTCAATCAACTTAGGAATACTTTTATGCCTACCATTATTATATCTATATAAAATTTTCCATAATAATCTTTAATTTTAACATGTTTTTCTACATTTTTCTACAATTTTATCAGAAAAGCTTTCCACATAAATCTTCAATTCTGTCATAAAATGCTTCTACTTCCTTTTTCAATTAATTTAGCAATGTTTTTTTTTGTCTACCATTTTACCCTTTAATTTTCCATGAAAATTGTCAATTTTAAAGTGTTTTTCTATATATCGCTCCTATTATATCAGAAATATTTTCCATGTAAGTCTTTAATTTTATCATAAAATGTTTTTACTTCCTTTTTCAATAAAAGAATATGCTTTTCAAAAAAAATTGTATGTCCTAATTTAATATATATTTAGTGTTTAACCATCTTTATAAAAGATAGGGGTTTCTGCTATTTCTTCTTATGGAATGGGAGGTGTTGGAAATAGCGTTAAAAGCCATTTTCATTTTATACAACCAATCTGAGGCTGTGAGTTAATCAAAATCTCTAGTATTGTGATTGAACCTCTAAAGACCACTGAAGAGGTAAAATTTAGTTTACATACAAATCTATTTTCCACACTCCATAATTTAATCAGAACAACTTAGTTATAAGCTATAGCCCTTAAATAACTATGATTTTTTTCTGAATATTGTATGATCTGAGAGACAATGTATAGATTAGGAAGAAGAATACAAGATTCACACCTAATTATAACTATGTAGATGAATCTTTCCTTTATCAAATAATGCAGCTGCATGATGTTCTTTGTGTTTCTAGAAGAATGCTTTAAAAAAAAGCATGGCTTGGCACAAATCAATTTAGTCCTCTAAAAAAACATGAAAATAAATATAATATCAAATATCAATAACCTCAAGTATTGTCAGTATCCAGGTCTTGTTTAGGCTGCCATATTTTTGTAGTACCATAAATTTTAGCTTCCCTGTTATTTCTAGGAGACACAGTCTCACAGCTGATTTTGATCTTCTGGCTCTTAGATTCTTTCTAGCTCCTCCTGCACAATTTCTCCTAAGCTTTAGGTGTAGGTTTTGGGTTGTAGATATATCCTCCCACTGTGGGAAGTTTGTAGTGTTGATCTCTACCTGCTTCAAAGAGAAGATCCTTTAATGAGGGGGTGACATAATAATATAGTATCTTTATATAATGATTTATTATAAATTGAACTCCATTTAAACATATTTTCACTGAGAAAGTTAGTAGACTTACATTTCAAGAAGTTAATTTTCACATTAGAGCTGAAGAGTCGGGAGGGAATCCTAAATGCAGGAGAATGGTTAGATTTTCCATCTACCTGTTGCCCGAAAAGTTAATGATCAGCACTGTACCCACTGAGTCCTCAGAGATCCACTTATATCTTACTAGTTTTGGGTGTTTTATTTTTTCTCCCCCTTGGAAGAATGTAGACAAAATTCAGAAAGTACATATGACGTCAAATAATCGTATTATTCACTATTATATGCTTTGAAAATGTGCTTATTAAGAAGATGAATTTTTTATCTCAATTAATTAGTAGGAATGATGAACAATCAAAGGATTATCAAATTTATTCGTAAAGGAAATATAAATCGAGCATAGTAATACATGCCTTTAATCATAGCAGTTGGGATGCAGAGACAGGTAAATGTCTGTGAATTCAGGGCCAGCCTACTCTACACAGTGAGTTAGTTCCAAGACCTAAGAGCTACATAATAAGGTATGTCTCAAAAACAAAAATAGAAAACACAAGAAAATTTCATAAAGACAAAAATTTGGAATGCACTTTAAATAACAAAACAAAAGGTATTCTGAGCCACAATATGATATCAGAAAAATTGTTATCTGATCAGAGGTTTATGTGAAAGAGTCCCATTGATCATAGTCATTCTTGTTGGTATGTGACTACCAGAAAGGAGATTACATTTATATTACTTATGAATCTCAAAATTGTCCTGGTTCTGATGGTCAAAAGATATTGTAATTCTACTAGTAGGAAACATAGATAATTTGGGTTACTGAGTTCCTCTGAAGCTAGGAGAGCTTCAGCTCCCTTTCACAGCATCAATGATCTAAACTACCATAGAGCTCCTACCTCCTCAAAGAAGATAATACTAGGAGCCTTGGAAAATACAGGAGTTCAATGATCCTCACACAACATATATTTTATGTCTTACTTCTTCCTCCTATATCCTCAGATTTTATATTTTATAACTAACATTTATTTTTCTGATGTAATTGTCATCTCTGAGGCCACTGACTCTGTCTACTAAGCTAGGTCTAGCCCTGGACGTTTTTATTCCCTGTACGATCTAATCTAGCTAGGCCTAGGTTAGATTTGTCTCTGAGACTTACTGCTGAATAAGCTCACTCTTTCTAGCTCTTTCTGAATGCTGGGTGGCTGGTCAACTCAACTGTTCTGGCTCAAAAGTCCTCTCCCAAGCTCATACTAACATTGTCAAAATGCTGTAACCGTCTGGCTCCTCATTCTCTGGCTTATTTTGTCTCCTCATGTGTTTAGCTTGTTCTCTGATTATAATGGGTCTCTGCTTAACTCTTCTGGGACAACTGACTCTCTGTCTCTGTCTGCCTCTGTCTCTGTCTCTGTCTCTGTCTCTGTCTCTCTCTCTCTCTGTGTGTGTGTGTGTGTATGTGTGTGTGTGTCTCTGTCTCTCTCTTTCTGTCTCTCTCTCTGTCTCTCTGTTTGTCTCTCTCTCTCTGCCCTGCTCTCTCTGGAGTAGCCTACTTTTCCTCTCTCTTCTTATGAGAGTTGGGCATATCCTATTCTGCCAAATCTTTCTTGGATTTGTCTGCCACTCACTCAGACATCACTTTTAAACATGGGTGTTTCCTTCTACAGACAACTTTACCCTCATTGTTTGGGATTAAACAAAGTGTGTACTAAGAGCGTGTTTGTGTTTCAGCCAGAGAGGTATTAAAGGTATGTGCTAAGGACTGAGCTACACCACAACAAGAAACAGGTTTTTGTTTTGTTTTCAGTAAATAATACAATATTGGGCTTCACACTGTGGTCCAATATTCTGCAACCGTATTTGCTTAATCTGAGGACAAGATAACCTAGATCTTAGCTTATGATTCTTAGGAGATGGATTAAGTTTTCTATCCTAAGCTCCACAAATGCAAATGAGTGTCTCTTCTATGAGTTATAAAATACATTTTCAAACTCAGAGCCAAGTTTGTCTTTTCCTCCAATACTATTTCTTCCATAAGATATTTCCTTGTTACAACTTGAGTCTAAAGAGATCATTTTTTTTCCTTAAAATATAAGATGTCAGATTTAGCTACCACAGTACAGAAATGATCATGTTAATAATAACTATACACATATACATGCATATACATACATATATTTAACAAAAATTAATGAAAAATAAGAGGTCACAAATTTGAAAAAAAAAGATCAAGGAGAGGTATAATGAAAGGTTTAGAGGAACCTAATTTATCACATTATAATCTCAAACAATAAAAGACATAATTCTATTAATAAGAACTATGAGAAAATACAGTGTATGATAAAATATTGTTCTACATATTTAAAATATTCCCTTGTGACAATGTCTTACTGATTAGGCCTGTGTGTGGCATTTTGTTGTGGATGGACTGACTATGATTTGTCTTTGTCCTTTGGGTATTATTCCTGAAGAAGATCCAGAAAAATGATAGTTGCATGTTCTGTCAGGCCTATGGAGAGCAGTCCAAGGCAACGTATTGTTACTAGAAACTAACACCAGAAAGCAAGGTCCTAAGATCCAGAGGCTCTGCACAGCAGAGATCTGCTCTTCAGTCTAGACTAGGAACACGGGAGGAAATAGAGCAAAAGAAAGTGAAAAAACCTACGTGGAGTATGTGAAGGAACAGTTCAAAGAGTGAACTTGGTGAAGAAAGAGGGGCTGGAGAGAAGGGGAAAGGGCTCATAATGCTGGTGAGAAAAGTTGCTATATGTACTCTCTAAGGGAAAACTGAAACACATCATACAGTATCGTTACTGGTACAAAGAGACACATTCAGTGGCTGTTTATCCTTACGTAGAATAATGGCAAGGAGCATTTTCTGTCCTGTTAGGCCCGACTCTGAGGTGAGCCCAAATCTGACTTCACTGCTATTCTACTCCACCCACACTGCTACACCCTTAAAAATCAACACTATCAGTCAATCCCAGTCATTACATTTCTGTTTTTTTTACCCTTGTTGTTTACACTTCTGTTTACTAATGTTTCTCTTATCCTGTGGCCCCATTGCCTTACGTAGAAGTATGTGGCTTATTAATTTCCTGTGTCTGACCGCTGTTATGCTAAATAGAAAAATCTCCCAGAAAGGTAAATGACCCCATTAAATTCACATCCATTTGCTATCCTAATCTAGTAACCCAAAGAGCAGAGTGTATATTTTATACTGGGAATTGCTAAGCTCTCTGCGTGAAGACACTCACAGAAAATCCCTGGAAACATCAATAGTTTGAGCTTTCAATGAGAGCAAAGAGACTGGCAGGCTTCCTCTACAAGTGTTATCTGCCATTTGGGATTGTACCGGTATCCTTCTCCATTTACTGCCTCTCTCCCACCCAGCAATCTACAAATCTGACTTTGAAAAGTCTTGCACACTCCACCACATAGTGGTTGAAGTGATCTTTTCTAGAACCATATTATTTTTCCCCTGAAACAAACTGCTCACTGTTAAACAAGCTTTATATCTGCTGCTCCTTAATTGAAATGGTCCCTGCTCTGGGTGGGCAGAGTAAATTTTATATATATATATATATATATATATATATATATATATATATATATAATGTTTATGTTGCATTCAGAAAGAAGTTCCGACCTGCCTCTCACTGAAAAAACACATCCATGTGCCATACAGGGTACCATATGTTCCATACGTTCCCTGTATGTATACAGGGTTCCATAGAAGGTAACAAATTTATTTTGAAAGTGTATCTTATACCCACAGTGACACAGTGATAGAAGGGAGACTTAAAGAATAAAAGTAAAATGAATATCTGTAAAACTAGCCTGTCAGCCTGTGCTCTATTACAATATATTATACCATATATGAACTAACAAGGCATAAATCAACACTCCAAATATAATAAAAAAAAATAACAGTGAGGTAGAATACCACTACATATGGGGTAGAATGGCTAAAACCCAAAGAAATATATCGATCTGGTTAAGTATGCAGAACAACGTGAATTTGCATTATTTGGTAGAAGAAATGAAAAATTGTATAACCAATTTAGAGGCTAGTTTGATTGCTTATTATATCATGCTCTTACTGTGGTGGTTCAAGTGAGAAATGTTTCCTATACTCAGCATTTAAATATTTGGCCCCAGTTCATGATGCTCTTTGAGGAATTGCAGTGTTGCTAGAGGAGGTTTGTCACAGGGGACAGGCTTTGATAGCAAAAGTTTCTTTCTTGTTTGTTCTCTGCTTCATGCTTGAAGTTTAGCATATGAGCATTCAGCTTCCTGTTCCTGCCACCATGCCAGCTACCAGTTGCCATTCCTCCACCCTGCCATCATGGATTCACCCCTGTTGAACTTTAAACCTAAATAAACTCCTTCACTTCCTGAAGTCAGTTACAGTCATTGTGCTTTAATCACTTCAACTGAGTAGTAATTAATACACGTGCTACTCAAGTAAGCATGTGTGCTCCTTGGTATCCACCTAAGTCAGCTGTAAACGTATATATACTAATAAGTTTGCACATACATGTTTATCACATTCTTCATCTTTATCACAACTGCCAAAATACATAAGAAACCAAGAGAATTTTTCTTCAGTGACCTGGTAAATAAACTCTGCCATATCGGGAAAATGAAATATTAGTCAACAATATAGGGAAACAAGTCATCAAGCTCCAAAAACAAATGAAGGAAATGTGGATACCTATTATTAAATGAAGGAAGAAAATCTGGAAAGGCACACACATATATAATTTTATTTTGAAAAAGTGAAGGAATATAAATCCTATGAAGGCACACCTAATTATATAGCCTTAAGGTGTATGAAGAAATAAAAGGAGAGATGAAAAATGTATTTATAATAGTAAAAGAACTCATGATTTCAGCCATAATGGTGGATCTACATTGAACGTGTCAAAGGTCTTAGAACATCATAACAAGAGTGCACACAAATGTACAATATGGTGCTTGGGTAACATTGTGCCAGAACTGATCTATTGACTATAAAATGTGAGCACTCTGGTGTAAGATTGAAGAGACTGTGAATATAGGAATCTATTAAAATCTCTAGACTTTCCATTCATTATTGCTATAGACTTAAAATTACTCTGAAAAGTAGAGTCTACATGTGTTTGTAGTCAGAAGGGTTTCTACTTTGCTAAAAGACAAAAACTGTCTTTAAGATTTTTTTTAAATATTCCATAATATTTTTATCAATATATATTGAACCATGTGTTAATGTCTAGAGAATAAGCTTATAGAGATGAGAGACCAAATAATCCCATAGTTTTGTGATCTTGCTATACACTAGACAAGTATATAACCCTATCAGTCTTCCCCCATACAGGCTTCTGTGACAACAGGATGGAAATGCAATAAAACACCATCAAGGTGCACTAGATTTTTTTTTTTTACTATAGCTGGTGTCCATTTTATACCTTCAAAATAAAATGTGCAAGTTAAAAAAAAAAGCACAGGTAAAATGGAAAATTACAGGATGGAAAACTGGAGATTCAATTTCTACAGTGACACCTTTTGCTGATAATTTATTATTTTATTCCTTGGAAATACATTGTCCACCAAGTAGATAATTTTAAATGCTTTATACACATCACATTGAAATATACATAAATCCTCATAATATCCTTATAATAAAGGTAGTGGGTAGTAATGGTGGTAGTATGTGTGTGTGTGTGAGAGAGAGTGGTGTGAAGAAGGAAGTTTTTATGCACATGATTGACTCATCCAGAGTGAGTAGTATCAATGGAATGCTAGCCTGCAAATAATTATCTTCATCCCTCCTCAATCTTCTGTTTGCTAATCAGTGTGGTCTCACACTTATAGAAGACAAGCTGAAATGTGTGGTGATTAAGTGACTTATTTGAGGTTCGAGTTAAAGAACGTTAGATTGGCATATCATCTTGAAGGATCTGACAGTATCATTTCTCTGTAGACATCATCTATTGTAGACATCAGCTATTGTATACATAAATAGGCACAGATGGAATCACTTCTATATTTATCAGAACTGAGGCCAAGAAACAGAGGGAAAACAGATATGGGGCCCACAGATATTTCAGACCCCGGGGAACAGCACTGGAGTGCAATTCTAACTTTCATTGTTCAGTACAAAACTTACATACAGCTTTTCAGCCAATAAGGGTGTGTGTAGTGGGTTTGGACTAATGCTGCTTATGTTTATTTGGGTCCCCAAAGTTGTTTATATGAGAATCCATATGTTCACATTTAAGAGACTGAGGGACCCTGTCCCCAGTTGGTTCCGAATGGTAAATAAATTTGCTAAGCAGCCAGTGACTGAACAGGACAGACAGAGGCAGGACTTTTAGAATTAGACCTGAAGGAGAAGAAGAAGATCTGCCATACTGGGAGAAAGAATTAAAATGCCATACCTGAAAAGGTTTGGGACAGAGAACATAACCACCATGTAGGAGCTGGAGAAAAGTAGTCCAAGAGGGCTGCCTGACTAGGTGTAGGGCAGTAAAGATGGAATATAGATCTTAGTAAGTAATAATATGGGAATATCAGAGGGAGATGGATTAGCCACATGGAGGTTAGGAAATGGCCTGACCGTTGAACTGATTAAGGAATATCAAATTATAAATGCTGTGTGTGTGTCTGTGTCTTTCATTCAGGAACCCAGAACACTGGGTTGAGTAGAGAGGAATGCACAAAACTGCCACCAGGATTAATGTAAGGTTTCAACTGGGTAATACAACAGATGTGGTTACACAAGAGCCAAATAAGGGATTACATGTGATGTCCCACTAAATCTAATTCGCTTGCCAGAGACTCTGTGGGGAGGAGGACGTCAATCGCCCAGAGGTATTTCTATGATGACAGAGGAAGCAGCCATTGCCCTGGGCTCTGGTCCCTTATTCAGTCTCACCAGTTTGCCAGGAACTACTTCAGGCTGTAACCAGCCATTCCGGATTCCTTGAGCAGGCACAGGAGACATCCACCACACATATTAACCATCCTACGGTTTCCAACTAGAAGAGAAGCAAGATACATTTTAAGTGAAAAATTTTTATCCGTGCAATATATTCTGATGATGGCTTTGCCTCCCCTAAGTCTTTGTAGATCATCTTTGCCTCCCAACATTCCAGCCCCACACCTTTTTCTTTCTTTGTCTGTTTAGAAAACAAGTAGAAAGAATAAATAAAAAGTAACACACACACACGAACAAAACAACAACATAAAAACAGGAAATGAGAAAAGCAAAATATGCAAGCAAAAGACCAGTAAGACAGCAAGCAACTTCTATATAAGTAGTATCTGAAACTCATTAATAATCTGCCAAAAGCATTTAAAAGAAGTATTTTGTCCTTTTCAACATAAACGAATGTAGAAAGAAATATTGCAAAATTCGAGGAGCTAATTCAACTCTGCCGAAGGATAAACAGGGTTCAGGAACAACAGGAAATAGAAGATATCCAAATTCTTTCTTCCAAATTATCTTCAGTGAAAACCAACAGAATATCTTCAGTTTTAGAGATTTTAAGCCTAAAACCCATATGAAGATTTTAGTTTAGGTATTCTGAAAGTTCAGAATCTTCCATCTAAATACAATAAAAACAAAATAAAACAAAACAAAGCAAACAACAACAACAACGACAAAACAAACAAAAAAAAAAAAAACCTAGATCACATGGTGCAGAGAAGCCACCCAGCCACCCAGGTATGATTCACAAACATAACTCCTGAGAGAAACATAACCTCTTCTTGTAAAATCAAGAATTACGGTCTCAAAATTACTTTTTATTAGCACCATAATATTTACTGTAGAAGTAAATAAAAATATATCCTCCTTAACTTTTAAAATAGTTTCTATCCCTTCAACATATGATACATTTTATACAATATGTAGTGATCACACCTATCCAGCACTATCTTCTTCCAACTCTCCTTTATACCTCCTTCCCAGCTTTATATACTCTTTTTATTTTTATTTCATCATTAATAACCCCCTACATTCAATTAATGTTTCCTATATGTATACAGTTATGCGTTTACCCACTGAGGCATGTATACCTTTCATCTTTTCAAGACTTACTTTTAATGATGGTTCTTAAACACTTTACCCTCCCTTTTATCCCACCACCTATGAGAGATAGTAGAAAAGAAAGGATACCGGGGAAATGGACCTGCTTAGAAAGGTTCTTTGGAGCAAAGTGTTGTCTGGAAACCAGAAGTTCAGTTCACAGGTTAGCAGTGGTATCTTGATCTACTCCCAAACACTTCACAGATTCACCAGCAGTCCAGTTAGTTGGGTAGAGTCGGGATAACAAACTTCAATCAGCAGTGGTGTTACTGCCTAACAGAGACAGACAGACCTCAGCCTTAGCTCCAGTCAGCAGGAGGCACCAGGAGGAATGCCAGGAGTTCTCAGCTTTGCCTCTCTTAGTGAATCGAAGAACCGCAAAGACAAGAGACCAACAAGCATTGCCCAGCTAGTTCTATAAACAAGCCCGAATCCTATTCATAAGCTCCAAACATCACAAGGCCTTCACCAGTCTTACCTCAGCACGAGTCTTGCCACAGCACATGTCTCGCCTCAGCACTTGCGTCTGTCTCAGCTGACGTCACCCTGCCAATCAGCCTGAGTTTGTGGATGTGGCAAGAAACTGCAGTACACCACCAAAAGATTTTTGGTGCGTTTCTCTCCATGGAGTCCTGACAAACTCATCTCAATTACACAATATAAAGCAGGACGATATGTGTGTGTGTCCTTATGAAGAATCCTTCACCATGTGTCTTTCCATGTGCTTGTTTTAGCTGAACATCCTTCCTCCTGGGTCTGCTTCAGTGAAATGTTCCTTCACGAGTCTGCCTTAGTCTTTCACCTGTGTCCACTTCAGGAAAACACTCCTTCACGTGTTTGCCCCAGAGAAACACTTTCCAACACAACTGACTTTCCAAAGAACTCTTCAGTTTCTACTTCAGCCCTGAGCAAACACCAACAGTACTATCCCAAAAGGAAAGTCACTGTGCCTCCCCTTAGCGGCAATCAACTTACAATAACTCATCTGGTAGGGATGGGAGTTCAGAGGTCCCTGAATGATCCAAAATGGAACACTCTTTATAGTGGCTGTGTTCAGGGTTAGCCCACCTCAACTTCATCACCTTTCTCTTCAATTACCTATGTTATGCTTTTTATTTATAGATCCTACCTACATTCAACTCCAGTCATGAAATAGCTAAAGTTTCTTTCCATTATTATGGTTCTATCCTCTTGGTGTTCTATTTCCTACATTTATTTAAAATTCTTACAATAATTCTTCTCAAAAAAATCGTATTCTAGATATCCATTTCTAAATATACTCATTCACAGAACTACTCAGGGGACTATTTCATAGCCTATATCTACACATGACTTTTTCAAGTATTGAAAGAAAATGTTCAATGTGTCTTAAGCATTTATTCCCACCTTATTTGATTCTCATATTCATGGAGAAATTATATATAGAGGAGCATCTGGTCATAAAATATTTTGTTTTCCTACCCTTTCTTATATGGATATTAGAATCAAAATCTTTGAGCAACACCACACTATTATCCTCTAATTCACATTTTTCTTATTTGGAAAGCTTTAACACTGGGTAAATACTTTTAAATGATGCTCCTCCTCTTATATTCAACAAAACAGCCATTGGAAGAAAAATCATGTAATAGTAAATATTTGTGCCACTGCAAATTAATAGTATCCATTTTCTGGAATATCAGTATTCTGACCCAATAAATTTTAATGTTTTTCAAAGCATTTTTTATTCTTCTTAAGCTCTAGAGTTGATGTTTGTTCCACATTCTGTCAAAAGACTTTTATATCCTGCTAGGGTCATTTGGTACAACCTCTGCCAAGTCATACCTACTACTGAACATGACCACAAACATATATTCTTACCAACTCTTTTCTAGCCTCAAATGAAATATCTTCTTCTCAATGCGTAAGACAACTTTGGTATTTGAACTTAAGTGCTCCTGACTCAAGTAACTGACGTATGTCTAAATTGACAGCTATGCCTCTTACCTTGCCTTAATAACTACAGATTGTATTAATGTGTTGTGTTGTCACATTGTAGTCTACAATCACTTAAACTTACTATATGTTGATGGAAAACATATAAAAATAATATCTATCTGTCTATATAGTTTCTTGAAGTATATGAAAGCATGGGTGACCTTGTAGGACAGGAAATAATACCCAGATTCTAGCAAAGGAGTTTAGCTCTAATAAGTTTCATGAAGGAAACTTAAAACAAATTTCAACGATGGACATCTGCAAAAATGGCTTCACCGAGCATGGTACATGAAGGTTTAGTTCCCTATCCCATTGTGCAAGGAGATTGCAAGTAGCTAAAAGAGACTTTTTTTACCACTTGGTATTTCTTTCTTTTTTTCTTATTTTTTTTATTTTCTATATTTTTTTTATTTACATTCCAAATAATTTCTCCTTTCCCGTTTCCTCCCTCCCTGAAAGTCCCATAAGCCCTCTTCCCTCCCCCTGTTCCCCATTCAACCCCCTCTCGCTTCTCTGTCCTGTTATTTCTTGTTTGCTTTTTCTTTTTTATTCAAGAATTTCATACAGCACTGTCCTATTTAAGTTTCTATTACTGGGACAAACACCATTACCAAAGGCAACTTGGAGAAGAAAGGGTTTATTTCATCTTACAGTTTATAGTCCATCACTTAGGGGAGTCAAGGCAGGAACTCAAAGAATAAAGCAGTTGTAAGAACTGAAGCAGAACCACGGAGACATACTGCTGCCTGGCTTGTTTCTTATAGCTTGCTTAGCCTACCTTCTTGTAAAACTCAGTACCATCTGCCCAGAAGGGTACCACACACAGTGAGCTGTGCCCACCCACATAACTATTCATCAAAAATATGCTTCCAACACACTTGCCTACATGCCAATCTAATGAAGGCATGTTTTTAGTTGAAGTTACTTCTTTCCACATGACCCTAGCTTGTGCCAAGTTAACAAAATATTAACCAGCACAAACACGATCATCTTCACCCTTCCCTCAACTCTTCTCAGATCCATGCCCCTTCCGTAAACACAAAACTTTGGTCCTAGTTTTAAAAACATATTAAGAACAACTTCTGTTGTCTAAATACTCTTGGATGGATGGTCTTCTACTGCAGCGTGGTCACAGTTGACTCTCTGTCCCAACAGCTAATTGTCCCAACTTGTCAATAGCTACTCAGCTAAGGGTGGGGCAGGGTGCCACTGCCCTTCCCCGTGATAGGGTTTGGTCAGCCTTAATCGTGCACCAGTCTTGTGCATGTTGCCATAACAAATGTGAGTTCATGAGGACAGTTTTCCTGTTTGATCAGAAGTCAAAGTTTCCTAGTAGTCATCCACCACATCTAGTTCTTTTTTCTTTTCTTTTTAAATTGGATATTTTATTTGTGTACATTTCAAATGTTATCCCCTTTCCTAGTTTCCCTTCTGAAAATTCCCTATCCCACTTTACCCTGTTTCTATGAGGGAGCTCCCTCACCCATCCACCCACTCCCACCTTACCGGCCTAAGATTCCTCTACACTGGGGCTTCAAGCCTTCATAGGACCAAGGACTTCCCCTCCCATTGATGCCAGATAAAGCCCCTTCGTCTCCTTCAGTCCCTCCTCTAACTCCTTCAATAGGGTCCCTGTGCTCAGTCCAATAGTTGGCTGCAAGCATCCACATCTGTATTGGTCAGAATCTGACAGAGCCTCTCAGGGAGCAACCATATCAGGCTCTTGTCTGCAAGCACTTCTTGGCATCAGCAATAGTGTCTGGGTTTGGTGTTTGCATGTGGAATGGATCTCCAGGTGAGGCAGTCTCTGGATGGCCTTTCCTTCAGTCTCTGCTCTACTCTTTGTCCCAGTATTTCTTTTAGACAGGAGCAATTCTGGATTAAAATTTTGGAGATGGGGTGGGGGCACGCTTAACCTCTGGATATGGTCTCTACAGGTTCTCCCTCCCCTTTGTGGGGATATTTCAGCTAATGTCATCCCTGTGGGGCCCTGGGAGGCTCTTGCTTTCCTGGCATCTGTGACTTTCTGGTTGCTACCCCCTGTTCCCCACCCCCTGTTGCTTTGTTACCTCTGTTCAATTTCCTGACTCTCTATACATCTCCTCCATTTCCTCCCATACCTGATTCTTCCCTTCTTTTTCCCCCTCCTCCTCTTTCCTTCCTCCCAAGTCCCTTCCACCTACTTCCCTTGATTATTTTGTTCCCGCTTCTAAGTAGGACTGAAGCATCCACTCTTAGGTCTTCCTTCCTCTTGAGCTTCATGTGGTCCATGAGTTGTATTGTGGGTATTCCATGCTCTGCCTAATATCCACTTATCAGTGAGTACATACCATGTGTGTTCTTTTGTGACTGAGTTACCTCACTCAGGACGATATTTTCTAGATTCATCCATTTACCTGCAAATTTCAAATTCCACCCAGAGAGAGCTGGTCTCACATATAGCTCTAATACTCTTTCTACCCACTCTTCTGCAGTGATCCATAAATGGGCAGAGGGTGGATGATATAGATACCCTATTTAAGGATGGAAATTCCACACTCTCTTATTCTCTGCATTTTGACCATTTGTAGATCTCTGTTAATCTATCTAATTCAAACAAAAGCACCTTCGATGCATGCAGCTGAGATATTTATTAATCTATATTAAAACAATAAGCTATTAGTAGTTGACTTAATATTTTGTCCATGAAGTTGGACAATAGTACTAAGTCCTGCCTTAAGACTTATAACACATCCAGTCATAGCTTCTTGACACAATAATGCCATTTGAGATTTATGATAGTGAAAGCCAACATGTTCCCTTTCTTCCACAGAATATTAATTTCCTACTCATTCTGTGTACTCTCTTTGTTCCTACTACCTACATTTACATTTAGAAGGAAACTATTACAATAAAATATATCAGGCACTTACTACATTTACATTTAGAAGGAAACTATTACAATAAAATATGTCAGGTTTCTATATCCCTTTACCTGTGGTTTTGTTTCTATCTAGCATTTTAGTCAAATCACCCATATCCTTTCTTTTATAAGCTTGATTAAATACAAAATCCTGACTTTTGAAAGTAAACAGAGGCAAGCAGAGCATTTGTTGGAGAGAAGTGTTAGACAACTACCTACTCCACTGAAATTCCAAATACTCAAGAAGTCATTAATTTCCCAAGTTCTGCTTTAAAATACAATACAAATATGTAAAGCATAGTTATTTTCATACTTAAAACCTTGGAATATTTATTGATTGCTTGTTTATTGACTTACTTCTACTGGCTCACATTAAAACTTAAGTTACAAGGATACAGTTGAACCCCACAGTATGAAAATATTCAGTACATATTTTCAAGTGACTAATTAAATTTTAACATCTGTGTACTATCTTAAGGAAAGTAATGCTGGTCTACTTGTATAAGAGGTGTGATATTAATAAAGATTTGGTAAAAATATATTTTTAAAATAAATAAAATTCTTTTGCTTCCATAGCTACACTACTGTTCATGAAATTGAGGATTATGATAAACAGGAGAATTTCTAGGTTTTTCATTGCATTCTATGATTCTTTTGTATAGTTGATTAATAATTCATTCAAAATAAATGTGAATATAATGGCAGACAATATAACTGGTGTGTGCATATGTGTGTGTGTGTGTGTGTGTGTGTGTGTGTGTACAGACTGTCAACTGCCTACCTTGTGACATTTACTAAGACTTTGTGGGTAGCAGTTCTTAACTGAAAATCATCATCCTGACATTTAAGCACTAGAATATGAGTGCTTGGAACAGAAACACACACGAAAGCACAAAATGCCGATGAAAATAGAGACTAACACATGCTATCATCATGGTGTAGCATAATTAGCTTGTTTCAGACCTAATGCTTAGAGCCCATGCAGTAAGTGAAATTCACTGAGAAAGTCTATTTTTTAAAAAGCTTAAATTGTCTGAAAATCACCTTTAGTTTCTCAATTTAAAAGATGGCACAGTATAAAATTTGAATTAGCAGTAAAGCCAGACTTTTCAGAGTTTAAATCATGTAGTGGTGCTACAGCCAAGCAACTTTGGGTCCAGGAAATTAAATAACAATCCTGTGTTGGTTCTTCTAAATGAAAACTAATGTAACAGCTGTTTCTTTCACAAAAACTATTAATATAAAGATAGAATGTTTGTATTTCCTCACTTTAAATATTGATTTTTTTTTCACCTCACTCATCAAGTATACCATACTCATTTGCTATTAGATAAATTTTCTATCACTCTAAATATACTTACCTCAATATATTACATAGAATTTTATTAACTTTTTCAGGTACCATACAATGAAACTATGTGACTAGCTTGCCAGTTTCTCCCACTCTCTGCCTATTAAGCATGTGACACTACAACAGGAAACAAAAAACACAAGCCCCCATAATGCCCCATAATGCCTTCTGTTTTGGACATTCAGAATGACTGTACCATGTGTTCATGTGCTCATTCCACCGTGGACAAGATAGAAAGACATTTCTCAGACACGTTTGTGGTTATATAAATTAACAGATGCATTATTTAGAGTAAATGGAATGCCTTAATATTTGAGTTACAAAACAAGAATTATCCCTTATAATTTGTTCACACTAAAGCACTCCTACACATAAAAATGAAAAACTTGCAAAGTTTAAGAAGAAAATTTGAAATTGAAACTCAGTCACGTGCAGTTATCCATAGAACATGTGGTTATTGTTGCCTGGCATTCGGTGTGACACCTTTCACTTTCTAGAAGCAAATAAACCGTTGGCAAGCTCAGTACCCCTGACTCCAGGAATTGTGCCTGTGTCTGACACTGAACAATCAGTCCCAGACCTACCCGGCAGAAACCTCATGGAAGACATTATCTCCATTGGTAATTACCAAGATCTATCTCCAGTGATACCAGCTACCTACTTATCACATTGGAAATCCCAAGAAGTGTTTGTCTAGCAACAATCAACAGGAGACAGAGAGTGAGTGAGTGCCAATGTTGTCATTAAGGTTTATGTTTTTCTGATCTCTACCAAAGACCTGCAGGTATCCACCCATGCACTTTTTGATTGAGTTAGATTCAATCATTTCCCACAAATAATCCCAAACTAAAAGACTATTTTTAAATTAATTTTTTCTATTTTAAAATTCAATTTTATTGTTTTACTTATTCACTTTATAACCTGCACACTGCCCCCTTTCAGTCACTCTCTCCCATAATCCTTCCCCTATTCTCCCATCCCCTTCTCCTCTGAGGTGGTCGGGGACCCCTGGGTATCAACCCACACTGATCCTTCAAGTATCTGCAAGGGTAGGTGCTTCCTCTCCCACTGAGGCTAGACAAAGCAGACCAGAAGTAAGCACTCAGGCTATGAAAGAGTGTGGAACAAAGCTTTGGGGAGAGATAGACATGAGTTCAAGCCATAGCTTTTTCCATCTTTTCCATTTAGGAGAAGTATGACCTTGACATGACTAAACTTCTGTGATTCCCTGTTTTCTTCTCCATAAAATAGAAACAGTAATAGCGTAGGCATAACACAATTTCTATAAAGTTTACATGTGTTCTCAGCCTTAAGAGGTGAGTCATCCTATCACTATCATTTCCATTGAGAAGATAAGAACATTTGAGTTCAAAGAGGCTGTGATTTCAATAAGCTTCAAACCCTGTTTGATTAACAACTTGCCATTTCTTTAAACATATCCAACTGCCATAGGAGACAAGGAAGAGAGAAGAAAGATTAGAAGACAAATGAGATAAAAAGGTTTGTATTTTATAACCAAAATATCATGCTTAACATGCTTTTTTTCCCTAGAATTATAGCACATAAGATACACAGCTCTTTAGAATTATAAAACTCATACTAAAAAATTCCCTTTTGTTTGAGTAAATGTTAAGCAAGGTGAATATCAGTTCTAACAAAGAAAGGTATAGTTGGAGCCAGAACATCAATAGAGGCAAGGCCGATAAATAAATGTATCACTTCTAGTGTTTCCATGCTTACCTCTGATGTAGTATAAGCAACCTTATTTCTATGCATATCTGACATCACAATGTGCAGGCTGCATCTCTATTCGCATCAACATGCAAGAATGTAGGCTTAATTGTATTTTGGAAGTATTCAGGAAAAAATAGTTCCCCAGCATGGCTCTGAACAGTAAAGTCTCTGGAGTGGGAGCGCCCAGCATTGGCTCCAAGTCTTCCACAGGTGGCTCACAACCACCTGCAATTACAGTTCTAAAGGATCCAACACTCTCTTCAGGCCTCTGTAGGCATCAGGCACGCATACATGCAGGCCCTCAGATGTACACATAAAAATAAGTAAATCTTCAACACTCTTCTGGATTGTTACCACTTCATTCTTTTCATTTTCTTCAGTGTATGACTGTATTTCCATCAGAAGCCTCGTGTGTGTGTGTGTGTGTGTGTGTGTGTGTGTGTGTGTGTGTGTGTTATAGGAAACAGTTATTAAGGGAAATTGCTATAAGTAGATTGATCATATATGGTATCACAATAAAATAGAACTTTTATATCAAAATGACCTCTTCAAGACAGCATACCGCTACATTGTTTTCTAACCTGCCCCCAAATTAGTCAAAGTCAGTTGTTAAGTTGATTCTTTAGCTGGTATCAGACTGTGAAAAATAATAGCTAGGAGTTATTTGCTTATGAGATACTACAGTAACCAGGCCTTTGATATTTAGATTTCACCTAAATCCTAGGATTAAAGTAGATAGGTTCATTATTTTCTTATAGCCAAGGAGATTTATAAACACAGCATGGGAATGATTTGCCTGGCATAATGGAACCTTTTTCCAAATGAGATCCTCTTCTGATGTCATTCATCTCTTCAGTGGAAAAGCTCGGCACACAATTCTCTAAATGAAGAATGTGGTTGTGGGTGTAGCTCAACCCAGAATCCCCAAATGGCCTTTTTATTTGAGCTTCACCTTGACTAAGTACAGGTGTCACTTTTGGCTTCCAGCAGGACATCACTCCACATTTTATAAACCCTGCCTTTCATTAGTTCCCATCATCCAAGAAGATAGACAAGAATTGTAAAAGCAAATATTTTAAAAATTAAGAAAAAAGGTATAGTAAAATATTCAAAAGGATTTGACAGAGAATATAAAATGAGACTTTTCTCCAATTTCCCACAATTTTAACAAAAACCTCAGAAAGTGAGAACAATAGACGATAATGCTGCATTCTAATGGGAGACACCAAGAAATCACCAGATGCCTCTGTCTTTTCAGTTTTCTCAGAATAGGTCAAAGTGGTTTTTTTTACCTGTACTTCCATCCTCACGTCTTAATTAAAAAAAAAATCCATAACTTTCTCTCTTGTAAGTTATGAAGTAGCTGCATCTTGCCTTCATCTCCCATGAAATGAAAGGAACAACTCAGGGTAGAATATCATAGGTTTAAAGTAGATCATACAAACAGACTAGGGCTACAAACACTTAGTAGACAGTTCACTACACTAACTCTGGTCACTGTCCAAACCAGCATAGGAGAAATCAGGTTTACCCCAAAATTTCTAGTACAAACTGAGGGGACAGTTTATGCTTTGCTTGTGTCAATACAAGAAATTGTCCATATTCATATTTCATTAAAGGCAGAGAGGAAGTAAGGCAACATACTCTGTCCTGTTTCCATGGAAACCAAATACATGGAAGCTGTCTGAAGATGAAGTGGATAAAGATTGAGCCAATTTGAAGGCATCTCACTAAAGAAGCAACTCTACTAAGGGTTTCCAGCAGTGGAGGCCTGTAACTTGCCAAAACATCTCACATAGAGTAAATCACCTAATTACAAGACTATTCACAGGTATGTATGTGCAACCAGTGACCAAGGCATGGCTCTAAAATATTCATGTTTAGTTCCAGAAAATAACTAGAGATTGATCACCATCTTAAAGGGACAATAGTCTAAGAATACCATGTACAAAATGATACCCACGTTTTCCCTGATACCTTCTTCCCCATTTCAAAACCCTGAATACATAAAAGTGGAGAGTTTCAGAAAAGCACATTTTCTTCTCTGTAGATGCCTCTTAATCCATATGTCAGGTTTACTGGGAGTAAGGAAAGAGGTTTCTAAAAGCTGGAATAGAGATTGAAGCGTTAATGGAATGGTTTTTTTTTATCTTTAAAATTGGTCTTCATTGTTAAAATGAGACATCTTCATAGTTGAATATGACTGAAAGACTTGACATTTGTGTGGACCCAAAGTTTTAAAGGGAGAACAGAGAACTCAAAAGATTTTTTAGTAGTTGATAAGTTAAAGAAAATTTTACTTATATTGCTTATATATATGCACATATATATATTGCTTATATTCCATCTAATTCAACTGAGACAATGAAATAATTATTGTTCAGTTGTTGTAATTTGAATATTTGATACATTTTTAGCAGTTGTACTGTAAGGCATTTGAATGTTATTTATATGTTATTTTGACCTCTTGTGCTCATCTTACTATTATATATGATGGAGTTCTTTAAAGTCCTTCATAGTGCTCATTTATCATTTATGACTTATTATAATTGTGTTCATCCTGAAGATTTTTGTCTCCTTTTGTTGTAAGGAATAAACTCACTGGATATATAGTAACTGGATTGGCAATTATATCTCTTAAGTTTTGAAAGACATAATTATTATTCTCCTCATTTGAGAATGTCCATGGTGTGCTACAATCCCCAAACCTCAAAAAAAAAAAAAAAGATAGCACAAGGTGAAACCAATGTATTCCCCTGAAAAGGGGAAATAGAATAGACATTATGGGTGAATGGGGTTGTGTACTGAAAGGAGTGGGGTAGGAATGAGAATAGAAGAGAATGATAAGGGGAGGGGAGGTAGAGTACAGAATATTTGGAGAGATTATTACTATGGGGCATGTCTGAGTCAAGTTAGAAAGCTAAGGCAATAGAAAAATCTCATAAATATATGAGGGCGATTTTAGCTAAATCTCCTAGCAAAGGGGGATAGAGAGCCTGTAATATCCATTTCCAGAACCAGTCAAGTTTTCCAAGGTAGGGATTGAGACAGCATCCCATCCACAAAACTTTACACTTTATCCTGCCTAAAGATGTGTGAGAGTAAAGATGGAGCAGAGGATGATGGGATAGATAACCAATGACTGGTGAAGCTTGAGAGACAGCCCATAAGAGAAAGATTACCCCTGGTGCTGGCAATAATATTCTGTTATACTTGAAGGCAAGAGTTTAAAATATCCATGATGAGAGAGGCATCATTCAGGAACCGAAGGAAGCAGATGTGGAGGTCCACACCCAAACAATAGGTTGAGCTTGGGGAATCCTGAACAGGAGGGGAAAGAAGGAAAGTAGGAGCAAGAGGTGTCAGTGAAACCACAAGACAAACATCTCCCCTCCACTGCAATCATGATTTGATCCCCACTGGTACAATCAATTACCTCTGGTCACTTTTCAATTGTGCTATCTTTGTACTGATCTTGGAAATAGAATTTATCCCATTGGGATTCTCCTAATAATTTTCATAAGTATCTCCCTAAGTAGACCATCAAGACAGATATTTACCTCATTTTTCTGTGTACCCATAACTGAGATATAGTGTTTTTACTCTCATAGAAGGCATGCATTGCTCAACTGTTAAATTCAAGAATGTAAAAAGTCCATCAGATTACCAAAATATAAGATTTACAATTTTACTTGAAATTAATAAAAGCAAATTAAAGATTTCTAAGTTTAATCAATATGACACTGGTAGAGTGACAGAAACCTTCCTGACACAGTTTTACAAGCAAGAAAATGATGTCTTTGGGCTGTGCAAGCTTAGCATTGGAACATTTGACTAGCATGCACTAGGCCCTGGGTTCTGTCTCCTACCCTCACCTAGCCGGAAAAGATGAACAGAGCTCATATTTCAGTATCAATGTTTATAATGTTTTCTGTGAAATGTTCCTCAGAAAGACCACATTTAATATATACCACAGATTTGTTCTTGTACATTATTCAATTCAAAACTGATATTTACATTAAATTCAAAATATATTGAGCTAGAACAAATCCTTCTGACAGCTTCAACACTAGAGCCACTGAGAGCAGTGTGTGCTCTGAGCCAAGCCATCTGGTCTCCTTTTTTTTTTTGAGAAGCAGGAAATTGTGAGAAATAACCATGACTTAGAAAAATTTGTGTGGGTGGCATCCTTGGAAGGATCCAGGAACAGCACTGTTTATTATAGTATTATGATCCAGCATTTCCAGTGGGAACAGACCTGAAACCTTCCAGAGAGTAGAGGCAGCAAGAAATCAGGTACAATTCACAAAGCAAAAACAACTGAAAAGCACTAAACCAGGCTTAAAAGGGTCCAGAGAGGCTATTATTCAAAACTGTAAATACATATCTTCTTGATGTCTGATCTAACGTCTATCAACTTTCACAAGACGCAGTGTCAGGTAAGCAATGAGCTGTCTCTGTCTCTGGGCATATATTTAGACAACACATTTGGGGAGGGGTGCTGATTTGTTTGTTTAGTTTTGGTGGGTTTTGGGGTTTTTTGTTTCGTTTAGTTTTGTTTTTCCTTTTTTGCTTAATTTTTCAGTCCCCAGTTTATCTTGCAGAACATTTTTAGTTTTCCCTCACTAGTAAGATGCACACGTCCTGTTCAATTGAAACCAAAGAGATAGACAGGCAATAGAATAGAATAGAAGCCTTCTCACATAGGAAATTGTATTAAATTCTTAATCTGTGTGCTGCATAAAGCCCTAGGACATTGTTTGTTCATTTCAGGGGAAAAGTGGCTACTGTGCTGCTACCCTGTTGATCATTGCACATCATAATACATGCATATTTTCCGCATAGCATTTATTAGTCTTGGTCCCCAGAGAAAGCAAGGATAGACCCCAGTTTGGAGATTTAATAACCTATCATTTCATACACCTCCACCATGGGATTTGAGAGCTCTCTACTTAAGTAAAATGAGGTCTGTGCTTTCTCTCTTGTTGTGACTTTGGAATTTATTAATCCGTTTAATGTTTAATTCACATGTAGTCTGGTTTGAATTTCACTTAAAACTACCCTCCCCTCATCCCCACCACCCTCCAGATACTTATTATATTGCAAAAGATTAGACCATGCACATTTTTTGTGCTATGTATTGTTTCTGCATCATCATAAAAAAATGAAGGTTTAAATAATCATGGTGTGGATGAGATCCAGGCAACACAATAATATGCTGTAAAAGGAGGAAAAGAAAAAGAGAACCCTGAGGGCCGTGGGAATGTAAGGAGGACAGACAACATTTACCCAACAGGAGCAAGGTGGCAGAGAACAAAAGCATCACTTCAATTATTTGAGTCCTACCCCTCTCTCTGACACTCTTGATTTTCCTTAAACAAGGGGTAAAAAAAAAAAAAAAAGCATGTAGGAGGGAATGCAGTTGAGACACGGTCCTGGCTTCCATTCAGCTTGCAGACTCATTGCAGAGTCTTGCCTAACATGACACTCATATTATGTATGACTATATAATTATAAAGTCCCCTAAAATGCACACTTTGGTAATTAGATCTTTCAACTAAATTTACTTAATATTTTTTGTTCTGATTTCTGATCAGCTGAAAGTTGATATATCCTGCTGCCCAATGAGTGGAAATAAAATTTTCATATCATTAGTTCATTAATATGTAACCCTTTAAGAGTAACAAACTCACTTTTTAGTTCAAAATCTTTCACCAAATTCAGTGATTGTTTCTGATATAAAACCAGGAGTTAGGGACAACACCAAAAGCAAAGGCTTCTGTTAAATATAACCAGTTTTTGGTGAACCCTAAGTTAAAGTCTAGATTCTAAGCTTGGGCATCATGTCCAAAATTTAAGTTTAAATTTATCCTTATCTTCCAAATCTTTTGTGATGTAAGATATCAACTTTGATCCTGGCATAGAAGAACCCCCACTCTCTAGTCCCCATTCAGTATTCTGGACTCATCTGTCAGGAAACCTTTCTCCCTTGCTAAGGAGAACTATCCAAACTTTCTTCTTTTTTTTTTTAACCCTCCAAATGCCTTCACCTAAGACCACTTAGTCTTCCTTCATTTATCAATGTCTTTCCTGTACGTTGATTCAGGTAAGTTGCAGGTTTCTACTGCTTTATGTAGGGAATTCTTTGTCATTTTTGAGATCTAATTGTTGTGATTATAAAAAGAGAAAGAGGTTTAGAGAATGCGGTATATGGCGGTGTGGGGGAAGGGGGTGACTAGGTGGGCCCATGCTGAGGCATCCCTTTCCCCAGTGACCAGACACACACAGGCATAGTATAGAGTTTATTTAGGGCATAGGACGGTAGTTAAGGGGGGTAGTAGACGCAGAGCAAGGCAGAGAGAGGGAGAGAATAGAGAAGCAGAGGCCAGCCATGACCACGGGGAGAGAGAGGGGAGGGGAGGAGAGCCCAAGAGGGTCAAGAGAGAAGCTAAGAGAGTGAAGGAATAAGAGAGAGAAGAGGGAGGTGAGCAGCCCCCTTTATAGTAGGCCAAGCCTACCTGGATGTTACCAGGTAACTATAGGGAGGGGCATACCTGGCTGTTGCCAGGTAACTGTGGGGTGGAGCTTAGAGAGAACCCTCACACTAGAGGTCCATGTGGATAATTAGAACCTCTGCAGTGGCTGAACTATTGTGTGATAGATTCCATCAGTGACTGAACTGTTGCATTATATTGACCTCTCATATTTTGTCTCTGACTCTCAATTTCCCTGCTGACATCAGTTTGTACCCTTTCCTAAGTTACCCTCTACCAGAGAAACAGTAGTTTTTCAGGCCATGCCATGCTCTGAGACTTCATTCTACAGACAACTTTAGACTGTATTTTGAGCACAAATGCCAAATGATTCTATACTTTGTTGAATATTCCATACAGCATCTATCTAGCACCACCCAGAGGTAGAGATTGACTTGTAAAATCAGAAAAGTTGCAACGTTATAAATTCATCAAAATCAATCGGAACTGTAGAATTATATAGGTATACTAAAGTGAGATCATAAAAACTAGACACAAAAACTGGTAGATGCAATAGACAAAAAAGGGAGGGAATGCCTTCACCAACACTACATACAAAGAGCACTACAATGGCAAATGATCCACACATCTGACTTCTGACTATCCAATGTGTGTCAAGGAAACAGGATTTATAGGCAGAGGACTCCAAGTACCCAGGGGCCTCAGTTGGGTTCAGTCCCCACAGCCTACTCCAATTATTGTCCATCAGTCTGTCTGTGTAATGAGACCAAGTATTGCTCTTTACCTTAACAGCTTCTCTAAACCTGTACTAAACTTCTGCAGCTAGACTCAACCCTGAGTCAAGGCTCCAACCTGTCACAGTGAATCTACACCTGCTGTTTTAGCAGACCCCTAGCACGGTTGCTTATCTAACTACTGCTACCCCAGAGATTTTTGCATCTCTCGGGATCCTAGCTGATGCCAATTAGATCTATTTGAAATTCTTGAAACCTGCTATGGCTTCCCTAACCCTTTCTAGACATTCTGTTAACCTACATGTATACGTATATTTACTATTTGGTGTGTAATATATGTTCACTGAGTTAAGATTTATATCAAAAATTTGCCGGGAAAGGGGAAATGATTTGGAATGTAAATTTAAAAAAAAAAAATTTGCATCTGTCTTAGCTGGCTACCAAGCAAAGCAAGACTCCTGAACAAACTGCTGCCTGGAAAATAACTGTGGCTTGTGAATATACTGTTATTCTATAAATTCTAACATTGTGGGAAGACACTAGTATATTCATTTATGTTGCTGGCATAGTATTCTCCAACTGTAAACCAGCACAATGAACATCTTTAAATTATGAGATGGTTTTAAGAATGAACTAAATTGGGCTGGAGGGATGGTTTAGCAGTTAAGAGCACCAACTGCTCTTCTGAAGATCATGGGTTCAAATCCCAGCAACCACATGATGGCTCACAACCATCCATAATGAGCTCTGATGTCCTCTTCTGGGGTGTCTGAAGACAGCTACAGTGTACTTACATATAGTAAATAAATAAATCTTTTTTTAAAAAAAAAGAATGAAGTAATTTGTAGAAATGTACCCTATTTGCTCGAAAGTATGGTTGACACAAATGGAAGAGAAGAAAAATCTTTTTTTCACAAGTTGTTACTTCTCATATTACCTGTGTATTAACTTTTCAGTTGTTTAAAATAAAAACCAAATTGATTTTCTTGGTGGCATTCTTACAGGGCAGTTTGAAAGCACTCTTCTTGGGGCTGCAAAGATGGTTTAGTTGTTAAGAGTACTTGCTGTTATTGAAGAGGGTGCAGATTGTATTCCCAGAACCCTCAAGGGAGCTCACAAACATCTGTAGCTCTTATTCCAGTGAACACGTCTTCTGGCCTCTGTGAACAATAGACACAGATGTAGATGTGGCATACTTGTGTACACCCAGGCCAAAACAAAAAACAAACAAACTAAACCAAGAACCCCATACACCTAAAATGAAAGTAAATAAACTATTAAAAGCACTCCACTTTTTGAAGCCTCTTCATGACTTGGAAACCTAAGGTTGTTTCCATGATGTTATTACAAAGGATAGAGCAATGCTGCAACAATGACTATTCACTCAGAAGATCCACCCAAAGCAGTTTCTCTCTTCCTGTATCCTGTGATGTCACCAGAAAAACTGCAAGTTCAGTTGTCAGAAAGTACAGTGCTTCTTGGGTATCCAAGGCTGTATTTGCTGATCTTACACACAGCGTTGGGATCTTGGTATCCAGAGACAGCTCAAGGTCATGACCTAGTCAGTTTATTGACCTTTAGAATCTTTGGGCTACTTTTAAAAGATTCATTAAAACTTTATCACATATACAATATACAATAATATTTTTTAAAAAAATGTATTTATTTTGCTGCGTTTAGGATTTGGGGTTTTGCTATTATTGGCCTAAAAGAAGGGCATATTTGTTGCTATGGATAAATACAAACTTTCAAGCCAAAACTAACGTCATGTCTTAAGTTTGCCTTTGAGGGAATGTTTCATATTCATTTTCTCCAAGTGAGCATATCTCCCATCTGGGAAGTACTATGGATGCTCTAAAGATAATTTTTATATTGGTATGAAGTAAGTCCTTCAAGAAGTCCTACTACTGTCTCTTCCTGTGTGCTATGTTATAACTTTTAAGCTAGTCAAAGATTAGTTCATCTTTAAAATGGCAATTTCTAATCCATAAATAACACACAAAAAAATGTGATACTGACAGTATAGGGAAAGAGAATTGTATAAAGGGTATGCAGAACACAGAGCAATATCATCTGATTTCTTTTTATTCCCAGAAGCTGTTTCCCCATTCTGAACTAGGAAGAAGACAGGCAACTAAAGGAAGAATTGACCTTTTTACCTGTGCACACATTATTTCATTTACTTTAAAGCCCATACAATGGTAAGTGCTCCTAAGCACTTCAGTAAACAACCGATTATTTCTTGGATAATAAAAACTACCTGTACTGATCAGTCTTTTAAACAAAAACAGTATAATCCAGTCTACTGGCAATAGTAGCCTAAAGGAATGTCGCATGTTTAATAAATGTGTGGATTAGGCAGTTATCCAATGGGTCATGATTTCCTTATAAATGCTTTACTACTTATATTTAAATTGTTTCTCACAGCTATAATGAGGAAGTCTAGGATTAAGAAATGCCACCAGAAGCAGGAGGTCTGTGAAAAGCTCCCAAGAATCTCCATTAGACACAAAGACCTGGGTGATCTGGGTTTTTGACCTACAGATTTTTGTTTGCAGGTTGTTTTTTTGTTTGGATCGGTATTGGATTTCTTTTCTTTACCGTAGTTCTTTGGTAGATGAGAAAATCAACCATTTGTTTCCAGCAGGTCCAGTGAAAAATAACTAGATAATTCCATTAGACATGTTTGTCCTGCTCTTTCTGGGGCCACAGGAGAATCAATTATCTTGCTAATGTGTATTAGCAGCTTGGATAACTGCCAAGGAGTAAAAAGACAAAAGGTCTAGAATATGTTATCATCCAGAAAGAGCACACTGAGGTCTCACTGGACATTGTACACACAAGGAAGCCTGTCTAGCTGCAGGGTGTTGATTGTGTAAGTTAATAAAGTGTTGCCCTATTACAAAATACAATAAAAAAACCCAAAGCAAATAAACTAACTAACAAACAAACACACAAACCATGCAAGCCCAGCACTAAAGTCACCTTCTGTCTTCACAGAGATTCTAGTTTATAGATGTTTACTTTTAAAGGAGAAAGTGAGGATTATGAAGTAAAAAGTATCTTATAGGGAATTAAACACACTTTTTTTTTGTATTGTCTGTCAAAGTGATGGAACTCAAAAAAGGTAAGTTAGATATGTAGATTGTAGACCTTTGCAAATTTCCTGAAAAGAATAATATGCAGCTTTCTCCAGTTGTATTAAGAATATGCGAGGAGCTGAGTGCTATAAAGCACTCTCCTCATTGATACAATCAGAACACATTATAATGTGACACAAACTTGAGGGACACAATATAAACGTCAACAAACCTCCCTTGGCAAAGTCCTGCTTCTCTCTATGTCTAGTTTTAGTGTTTCATGAATTCAGGTTAGTAGTGTCTTTTGGCTTCTGACACTTGCTTATCTGTCCAAATTTTTCAATAAGATGTCTATTTTACAGAAAACTCTTTGTCAGCTTTCTTATTAGTTCAAATTATCACTGCCTGCTTGTAATTAGAAACAAAACCATTAGAAGAAATAACTATACTACATTACGTGATTTCAGTGCCGACACCTAAGGGTAGACAAACATAGATAGTGAAAGGAGGGAACAGTGAAAATGTCTTATTTTCTACTCATAAACAATGAATAGGAAATTATTTGTTTTATTATCCCCAAGCTTTTATATAACTCAGATAAATTTTCAAAAAATAAGATTATAATAATGTTTCATAGAGGAAAGGATAAGGGGAATGTTACAAAGACTGCTTCTGATCAGTGATGGCAGCCTACAGTCAGACAAGCACTGATCAAATGTCCAGGTAAAATAAAGAATGAGACAAAGCTTGGACCTTGTCTCTCAGCCCTTCCTCTGGTTCAGCTTGATAGTAATTTATACAAAGACACTTAATAAGTAGACAACTACTGGGACCTACAAGGGATAAGGTTGAAGAACTTTACTGACAGTATTAAACTGCAGCTAGTAATGACAAAATTAACACAACACATAAACTTCCAAACATGGTAAGCAGGAAACTACACTTTGTGTGTTATGTTGGACAAGCAGGCTTGACAAAGACAAGTTTTGGTTTTTTTTATGATACTGAGTTAAAAAGTTTGGACTTTGGATGATAAGCAGTCACATGTTAGGGGGTATTGCTATTAGACAGATCTCTCGATACAGCTTACAAATTGCTTATTTCCCTTTTATACTGAGTACATTGTTCACTTGGACTCTGGCATTCCTTGAAGCCCAATGAGTGACTCTGACCATTTCTTTGGGAGAAAGTTGTTTATTTTTATCTCAAAGTTCAAGATGCAGTCCATTGAGGAAGATAGTCAAGGCATCAGGGACTTGAAATGACTTGTTTCACCATACCTAATCATTTCTAACAGGTATTCTGCATCAGACTTTTCTGTCCATGTATTTTTCCATTGTCACTATCAATAAGACTGCCTAATACCAGTACTTGAAATCTTAACATTTACAGTATCAATAAAATAATGAAGAGAAGACATCAGGAAGTAGTGGAAGAGTCCAAGGAAACAGCATCATCCAGGAACAACAGGGCTGATGCACATACGAACTCATAGACACTGTGATAGCACAGTTAAGATCTACATAGTTTCAAGCAACATAAAATCTTAGCATGGAGAAAGGGAAGTGGAAACAAAGACCCTTTGCTAACCAAGAAGATATTTATAATTAATACTTTCTGTGAAAGGAAAAATCAGTTTTATCCAATGGAGACTCACTGAGTATATCAACCCCATTCCAGGACAGGTTCCATGTCCAGTAGTAGTTGGCCAACACCAAAATGGACTCCATGTTTGCATGGTTGATTGTAGGTAATCCTATGTTTTCTTTTATTAGTTTTTTTTTGTTTGTTTGTTGTTTTTACTTTGTTTAGAAAAAGAGTGAAAGCAAGAGGAAGTGATCCAAAGAGAGAGTATGAAGTTGGGTTGTAGGGAAGCGGGTAGGATCTGGGAAGATTTGGGAGAGGGGGAACATGATCAAGATATATTATATGAAAAGAACTTGTCATAATAAAACAGTTGAACCCACAATATAAATGGGAAATGTAAGTTCCTGTAGAGTTGCATCCTCTTTATCAATACAACATGAACTTTCCATTAAATAGAACAGCATATTAAAAGAATGAATTCCTTTCATTAATATTATTTGTACAGTGATATATATCCAAACAACATGTCCATATACTAATAGTTGATGTTAGATCAGGCCTTTGAAGGAATGAGTTCACTTGGAGGAACCTCGTATTATCTGTATTATAGGAAACCACACCATTAATAAATCTGAGTTTCTCACTTCAGATAATGTTAGGATAATACTGGGAAATGAGAATGTGGAGACATAATGCAATATAAATAATGAAAACAATTTAAAGGATTTTTTTACATTTCAATTCACATACCCTTACTTATCTTGCTTATTTTTATGTCAACTTTGTTACCTCAAATCCTACTGACTTTCACAGTAACTACAAATATCTATTTAAATCATTCTTTATCAAATAGATCATTTTAGAGGCATAAATTATAAAATTTGATAAAACCTAATTAACTATTTTATGGTTTGGGTCATTTATTTTAAATTTATATTAAAGTCAAAGAAAACATAAAAATGTACATATTAGTAGTGTGTCATTTTGACAATGAATACCTGTATAATCTTTAAATAAAGTTAAACATATTGCTATCTTTAAATATGGTTCATATATTGGTAGTATAGAAAACAACATTTAAATAATGCAAGCATATTCTTTACAACATGCATAAAAGCATTACTCCAACATTGTACCCATTACTCCCTGATAGTTCTTCAGTAATGTGGGGCCTCATGCACTCCTCCCTCAAATGTGATGAGAGAATGATTGCTCCAATCATGTACAGGTCTTTTGCAGTCAAACACAACTGCACTCAGCTTGTGAGTGAAATGACCTCGGCATGGTCATGACAGTATTTTGTAGCATGACTCTCCAACCTCTAGCTATTGTATTCTTTTCAATTTAAGTTTTAAAATACATTTCACGTTGAAATAGGATTGTATCACCCCTCCCAACATACTCTCCCAGTTACCCTCTCTGAAACTTCTCCCATGTCTCATGTACTCTCACGTTGATAACTTCTTTTTCTTTTATTATTATTGATTATATATATGCATATTATGTATAAATATCAACTTCTGAGCTTGTTTGAAAGCCTTTTTCCTGTGGTATAGTTTCTATGGTTCCAGGAAGCACTGGGCAAGCTGCCAGAGGAGTGAAGAAGGAAGTACTTTCCAGGAGCAACACCTATGAGACAACAATTAGCAGCATGGCAAGATACGTATAAAAGTGTAATGAGTGGCACCCACATGTCACCCACAGGTCAGTGGCAACAACAGCTGTCTAATTGTACCTATGGCTCACTATTTTTGGGGGGGGGAGACACTTCTTTTTGGTCACCTCTTCTGAAGTGGTCCCTAAGCCTTTAGAGGGGGCAATATCAATGTCCAACTCAGGGACAAGCACTTCATAGCCATTTAATTTCTGCAAATTGATCAGTTGTGAATCTCTACATCAATCCTAGCCCGCTGAAACAAGAAGCTAATCTGATAAGGACTGAGAGTACAATTGATCAAAAGGTATTAACAGGAGTGCTTGGAAGGCAGTTTGATAATTTGCTCACTTAGAAAAGTAACAATAGTAAATACTCCCTTTAGGATTTTTTGGCCTCTTTACCCATAAACGTTTGACCAGGTTGATAGTACCAGGCAGAGTGCACCTCAAGTTCAGCAAGAAAGCAGTTGGTTGTCCCTATAATAGCCATGCCCCGATTGCACCAATGGGCACAACTTGCTAGACAAATCATTATTGTAGCTCCTGGAGTCTAGGTAGAGCTGTTGATGGCTTTTCTCCAACTAATGTTTTATACATCACATTCCAGCACCATGAAATCGGAACAGCAGGACAACTTCCAGCTTAGACATACCTAACTGCAGAGTGTCCTGCAAGTCAAGTATATGTTACCTTCACCAATAGGGTCATACAATTTACTTATGATAGGCAACCAAGGCTGTTACCCTATAATGCTCAGGAGGTTCTCTGAGACCTCCTTGACCAATGACTGGTAGAAGCTTCATACATTTGATACTTGGATTTTCATTTAAAAAATATTATGCTTCTGGGAGGATTATTCTCAACCTATGCAGGGTGCTTCTATTCAATCACTTTTTTCTCAATAGACTTATGTAATGTAGGTTTCCATAGGGCTTTCCTTCACTTACTTACTTTTGATGTATTAGTTCCCCAACATCTCTCTACACTTTCCTTATCTCTACACTTTCCTTACCTCTATTCCTAATCTTTGCTCCCTCAACAACCTCCCTCTACTTTTTTATTCATTCTTCTTTCATATGTTACATGCTGACCTCAGATTCCCCCTCTCTCCACTTCTTTCAGCCTCCACTCCACCTCTTCTACAGATCCACTTTCTTTTTCCTTCGTGAAAATAGTAGGCTTCCCATTTCCTCTACTTTAAATCACATGAATTCTACCATCTCTTCTCTCTTAAGGCCTCTATTTAGACTCCTTTTCTAATGATCTCTTTCTAGATTCCTGGACTATGTAGGCACTTCAATTAAAACATGCTGCTCTAAAATGCAAAGCTGGGACTCATATATGAGACAAGCAAATCATGTTTTTCTGACCCTGAGTTGCTTCATACATTAAAAATTTTTCTAGTTCCATCTATTTTCTTTACAATGTCATTATTTCAATTTTCTTTTGTGCTGAATAGAAGAACAGATTTTGTCATATCTAATGACCACATATTCAGTATCCAAATATCAATTACTGAGCATCTATGTTGGCTAAATTTCCTGACTATTATAACTATTAATAATGAACATGGAAGAGCAAGCATCCTGTACTAAGATACAAAATCTTTTGAGTATAGGTTCAGGATAATTGACTATTACCCAGGATGATCTGGGTAATAAGAGAGATCTATTTGGAGCCTTTTAAGAAGTTTTCGAGTTGATTTCATAGTGTACCACTTTACAATTCCACCAACAATGAAGGAGAATTCACCACATTCTCACCTGTAGTTTTTACAATCTGCTTTATTTTTAGTAGCCATCCTTACAAGGGTAAGATGGGGGGGGGTCCCAAGGTAGCTTTAATTCGAATTTTATTGATAGCTAAGGATTCTGAATGCTTTACAAATATTTGCTAAATAGCTTATTTGAGGGAAATCCATTAAGAATATGTATAATCTTCTTCTGCTACATATTATAAAAGGTATTCAGTGGACTTTTAACTGAAACTATGATTTGCTTCAACTGTGTAACACAAAAACCCCACAGAATTGTATTAAGGAATAGCCTCTCTTTTTATGCTTGTCCAGTTTTGTTGATTTTTCTTAGTTTTATATCTATTTGTGATCCTATATGAATCCTTATCTCTATTTCTTACTTAAGGACTATTAATTTCAAGCTGTTATGCGTTTACTCATTCAGACTATGCTTTAGTCAAAATCTTCAATAATTCGACCGGACAGATAAAGGTCACATACACAAACAAACCTGTAAATTTGTAACATTAGAGTCTGCACACATAAGTGCAAACACTAAGTGACTCTAATTTTAACACACAATGGCAAGGATATGGTTTTATACTTTTACTAGGCTGAGTAGATAAAGGACTTCCTCGCTACAGACAAAAGGATATGTAAATGATTACACTTCCTGAAGAGGCTTCTTAGCTCTAGTTCACGTCATCCGGCATTAGCTTGCATTACACTTGCTTTGGCTCAGTTTACAAAATGCCTTCCTTTTAGTGAGAGATATCAACCTCGGGAGCTACTGATGTAAGCCTCAGAATACAAGAGATAAAATAGAAAATCTCAGGTGTAGAAGATACCTTAGAAGATATTAGCACAATTGTCAAAGAAAATTCAAAACATAAAAAACTCCTAACCTAAAACATCCAAGAAATCCAGGACACAAGGAAATGACCAGACCTAAGAAAAATAGCAATAGAAGAGAGCAAAGATGCCCAGCTCAAAGGACTCGAAAACATCTTCAACAAAATCATAAAAGCAAACTTCCCCAACCTAAAGAAAGAGATAGCCATAAATGTACAAGAAGCCTATAGAGCACCAAAAGAAAATTCTCTCAGTAATAATCAAAACACTAAATGCACAGAACAAAGAAAGAATATTAAAAGTTGGAAGGGAAAAAGACTGAATAACATATAAAGGCAGACCTAACAGAATTACACCAGACTTCTCAACACAGCCTAAAAGGTAGAAAAGCCTGGACAGAGGCCATGCAGACCCTTAGGGAACACGAATGCCTGCCTAGGCTACTATACCCTGCAAAAGACTCAATTACCTTATATGGAGAAACCAAATATTAGATGACCAAACCAAATTTAAATAATATCTGTTTACCAATCCAGCCCAACATAGAATTCTAGAAGAAAACTCCAACACAAGGATGATACCTATACCAGACAAAAACCAAGATATTGATCATCTCACAACAAAGTCAAAAGGAGAGAATCACATATACATAATGCCAACTACTAGAACAAACATAACAGGAGCTAACAATCATCTGTCTTTAATATCTCTCAACATCAACAGACTCAATTCCCTAATCAAAAAACAAAAACCATAAGCTAACAGAGTGGATATGCAAGCAGGGTCCAGCATTTTGCTGAATACAAGAAGCATACCTCAATGACAAAGACAAACACTACCACAGAGTAAAAGGCTGAAAAAAAGCCTTCCAAGCAAATGGTCCCAAGAAACAAGTGGGAGTTGCCATTCTAATATCAAACGAAATCGACTTTCAACCAAAAGTTATCAAGGAAGATGGGGAAGCAGATTTTATGTACATCAAAGGAAAAATCCACCAAGAGAAAGTCTCAATTCTGAACATTTATGCCCCAAATGCAAGAGTACCCACATTCAGAAAAGAAACTTTATTAAAGCTCAAAACACACATTAAACTCCATACAATACTAGTAGAAGACTTCAACACCCCACTCTTATCAATGGACAGGTCATTGAAACAGAAACTAAACAGAGACACAATGAAACTAATAGAGGTTATGAACCAAATGGGTTTAAATGATATCTACAGAGAATTTCACCCTAAAACAAAAGAATATATCTTCTCAGCACCTCGTGGTACCTCCTCCAAAACTGACCACATAATCAGTCACAAAACAAGCATCAACAGATACAAGAAGATTGAAATTATCCCATGCATCCAATTAGATAACTTCGGACTATGGCTAGACTTCAATAATAATAAAAACAATAGAAAACCAACACATCCATAGAAAGTGAGCAACTCTCTACTCAATGATAACTTGGTCAGGGAAGAAATAAAGAAAGAAATTAAAGACTTTCTGGAATTTAATTAAAATGATGACACAGAATACCCAAACTTATGGAACACAATGAAAGCAGTGCTATGTGGGAAATTCATAGCACTAAGTGCCCTTGTAAAGAAGTTGGAAAGATCTTACACTAACAACTTAACATCACACCTGAAAGCCCTAGAACAAAAGAAGCAAACACACACAAGAGAAGTACAAGGTAGGAAATAGTCAAAGGGCTGAAATGAACCAAATAGAAACAAAGAGAACAATACAAATCAACAAAAATCAAGAAAACCAAAAGCTGACTCTTTGAAAAAAAAATCAAGAAAATAGATATAACCTTAGCCAGACTAACTAAAGGGCACAGAGACAGTATCCAAATTAACAAAACCAGAAATAAAAGGGAGACATAACAACAGAAACTAAAGAAATTCAAAAAATCATTAGATCCTACTACTAAAGGCTACACTCAACAAAACTGGAAAATCTATAGATTATTTTCTAGACAGACACCATGTACCAAAATTAAATCTCAAGATCAGGTAAACTATCTAAACATGCCCATATTGCACAAGGAAATAGAAGAAGTCATTAAAAACCTCCCAAGAAAACAAACAAACAAACAAGACCAGGCCCAGATGGCATTAGTGTAGAATTCTACCAGACTATCAAAGAAGAGCTAAAAATGTTCCATACAATAGAAACAGAAGGAACACAACCTAATTCATTCTATGAAGCCACAATTACTCTGATACCTAAACCACACAAAGACCCAACAAAGAAAGAGAACTTCAGACCAATTTCACTTATGAATATGCAAAAATATTTAGTAAAATTCTAACAAAACAATTCCAAGAACACATCAAAACCATCATTCACTATGATCAAGGAAGCTTCATCCCAAGAATGCACAGTTGGTTCAATATAAGGAAAATCCATTCATGTAATACACTATATAAACAAACTCAAAGAAAAACTCACATGATCATCTCATTAGATGCTGAAAATTTTTGACAAAATACAACACCCCTTCATGTTAAAAGTATTGGAGAGATCAGGACTTCAAGGCACATACCTAAATAAAATAACAGCAATAGACAACAAACCGACAACCAATATCAAATTAAATGGAGAGATACTTGAAGTGATCCCGCTAAAATCAGAGCCAAGGATGCCCATTTTCCCCTTATCTATTCAATTTAGTACTCGAAGTTCTATCTAGAGTGATAAGACAACAAAAGGAGATCAAGGGAATACAAATTGGCAAAGAAAAAGTCAAGGTATTATTATTTGCAGATGATATGATAGTTTATATAAGCAACTCCAAAAATTCTACCAGAGAACTTCTACAGCTGATAAACAACTTCAGAAAAGTGGGTGGATACAAAATTAAATCAAATAAATCAGTAGCCTTCCTTTATATAAATGATAAATAGGCTGAGAAAGAAAATAAGGAAATAACATCCTGCACAATTGTCACAAATATTATAAAATATCTTGAGGTAACTCTAACCAAACAAGTGAAAGATCTGTATGGCAAGAACTCCAAGATGCTCGAGAAAGAAATCAAAGATAACTTCAGAAAATGGAAAGATCTCCCATGCTCATGGATTGGTAGGAATAACATAGTAAAAATAGTCATACTACCAAAAGCAATATACAAATTCAATGCAATCCCCACGAAAATTCCAACGCAATTCTTCACAGACATGGAAAGAGCAAATCTCAATTTCATTTGGAAAAACAAACAAAAAAAATCATAGTGAAAACAATTCTTAACAATAAAAGAACTTCTGGGGGAATCACCATCCCTAACTTCAAATTGTATTACAGAGCAATAGTGATAAAAACTGCATGGTATTGGTACAGAGACAGGCAAGTTGATCAACTGAATAGAATTGAAGACCCAGAAATAAAACCAAACACTTATGGACACTTGATTTCTGACAACAAAGCCCAAAATATACAATGGAAAAAAGAAAGCACCTTTAATAAATGGCCCTGGTCTAACTGGCAGTAGGTATGTAGAAAAATGAAAATATATCTATATTTGTCACTTTGCACAAAGCTCAAGTCCTTGTGGATCAAGGACCTCAACATAAAATCAGATACACTGAATTTCATAGAAGAGAAAGTGGGAAAGAGCCTCGAACTCATTGGCAATGGGCAAGGGTTCCTAAAAAGAACTCCAATGGCTCAGGCTCTAAGATCAAGAATTGCTAAATGGGACCTCATGAAACTGAAAAGCTTCTGTAAGGCAAAGCACATAATCAATAAGACAAATCGGTGACCTACAAATTGAGAAAAAAAATCTTCCTTAAACCCACATCCAATAGAAGTTAATATCCAATATATATGAAGAACTCAAGAAGCTAACCTCAGAGAAACCAAACAACCCCTTCAGAAAATAGGGTATAGAGCTATACAGAGAATTCACAACAGAGTAATCGAATGGCCAAGAAGCACTTAAAGAAATGTTCAAATTCCTTAGTCTTTAGGGAAGTGCAAAAACAGGACCCTGAGATTCTACCTTACACTAATCAGAATAGCTAAGATCAAAAACTCAGTTGTCACCACATGTTGAGGAGGATGTGGAGATAAAGGAACACTCTTGGATTACTAATGAGATTACAAATGGGTACAACCACTCTGGAAATCTATCTGGAGGTTACTCAGAAAATTGAAAATAGATCTACCTGAAGACCCAGTTATACAACTCTTGGACACATACCCAAAATATGCCACACCATACAAAGGGGCACGTGCTCCACCATGTTATAGCAGCCTTATCTGTGATAGACAGCAGCTGGATACAATCCAGATGTCCGACAACAGAAGAATGGATACAGAAAATAAGGTTCATTTACACAGTGGAACACTATTCATCTATTAAGAACAAGGACATCATAAGTTTTGCAGACAAACAGATGGAACTAGAAAATATCATCCTGAGTAAGGTAACTCAAACCCAAAAGGACATGCATGGAATGTTTTCCCTAATAAGCGAATATTAGCCAAAAATGTACAACATTTGTAGGCTACAATCCATAGATCTTAAGAAGGTTATCAAGCAGAAGGACCCAAGTAAGGATGCTTAAATCCCACTTGGGAGGGATTAAAAAGCAATCACATGAGGCAAAGGGAGGGACTTGGGTGGGAGAGGGGAATGGAAGGGGAAAAATGAAACATGATCAGATATAGGGCAGGGGGAGACAGGAAAGAAGCCCTGAAGTCCCGCAGAATGAATGGAAATATGCAACCTCAGTGGGGGAGGGGGAACCCTCAAGAAGCTACCAGAGACTTGGGAGGTGAGAGACTTTTAGGACTCAGAGGGAGGAATCTTAGACGAAATGCCATCAGAAGGGAGAGGGAAATGTAGAGTACACCCACAGTAGAAAGACAGGACATCAAATGGAGAGATGGGATTGCCATCCCACAACTCAAAAGCTGTGACCCTGAATTGTTCCTGTCTCAAAGAACTGCAGGGACAAAAAATGGAGAAGAGACTCAGCAAAAGAAGGTCCAGTGGCAGGCACAACTTGGAATCAATCACAAGGAGAGGCTCTAAGGACTAACACTACTACTGATGGTTTGGTGTGCTGACAGAAAGGAGCCCAGCATGACTGCCCTCTGAGAGACCCAACAAGCAGCTGACTGAATCAGATGCAGATACTTACACCCAACTATTGGACTAAAGTTGGAGACCCCTGTGGTTGAATTATGGAAAGGCTAGAAGAAGCTGAGGAGTGTTACTCCATAGGAAGACCAACAGTCTCAACTAACCTGAATGGAAGATCTCTCAGACACTGAGCCACCAGCCTGGCAGCAAACACCAGCTGGTTGGATGCCTCTGACACATACATAGCAGAGGACTGCCTAGTGTGGCCTCAGTGGAAGAAGGGCCTAACCCTCAAGAAACTTGAGGCCCCAGGGAGAGGAAAGGTTTGATGGGGGTTAGAGGGGAGCACACTCTTGGAGACAGGGGAGAGGAGGAATGGGATTAGGAACTGTGGGAGGGTGGTGGACTGGGAGGGTTGTAATGACCAGGCTATATAAATAAATAAATAAATAAATAAATATAATAGAAAACAAAAACTAAAAGAAAAAAGAACATAGGAATTACCATTGTATTAAGACTATCTACAGCAAACTTGATATTATAATTTTGACATAGATCATTCTACACCAAGAACACTCACCAGAACTCACTATCCTCATTTTGCTCAATCTGTAAACATTTTCCACACCCCAAACATCAATTATAATATCAGGGTAGAAGTCTAGCAAACTTTTCCCTGTCTCACTCCTAATAGTAATTTTATTATTTTAATTATAAATACTGTGATGAGGGAAAAGATCTCTATTTCTTAGTCTCAGATTCTCTGGTGGATTGTTGTAGGAGTCTTCTGTTTTGTCTCCCTATCCTTACTTTACCTTTTGTTCCAATCTATATTTTACCTCTACAATAGTAAAAATGATGTATTCTTGACATACTTGTTTGGTTTGTTTGTTGGTTGGCTGATTGGTTGGTTGCGTTTTCCTGCAAGGACACAGTTAAGGGTAAAGAATATCAATTTTTTTCAGAGCTCTTTCTGCAGGTAATTCTGTCTCATGTAACATTTCATTAGCTTCGTCAAATGGTAGATTAACTATTAAAATGTAGTTTAATTTGCATCACAGCTCAATATTAAATTTGATACTGAATTTTCTTGTCTTTAGAGACCCTTAATTATGTTCATTCCAAGCATAGGCTTACCAAATTTATCAATAAATTTCTATTATTTTACTAATGCAAAGTAATTGTCCTGCGAAAGCTTATTCATCAGTATCCAAAATTATTTAAATACAATAGGCTAAATTATAATAGGAATAAAAGTTAATTAATTATAACTATATGTCTACTAGGAGTCAGCATTTCATAATTGCTAATTAGCTTTGAAAACTTAGAATTATCAGGTAAAATATCATACCTATCTTATTCATACAGCCAATAATTATTTGCTATTTGTGATTAATATATATATAAAACAAAGGATGTTATAACATTGTATATACTACATTTTAGTATACTTTTATGTTGAAAGTATTGTATATACTACAATTTATGTAAAATGCTATTCTCGTTGTGGCAAATAAAATCCATATGTATAAATTCCCAACTCTCAATCAATGACTGCCACTGGTCCTTTCCTGAATTGTAGTAATGTCATCTCCAAGTAGTAGTTTAATATCTTGCTTCCAAAATCCTTGCTTTCCCTTTTAGCTTCTATTTGACATCATTGGAAATGTAATCAGCAAAGTCCAGTGTTCTTAACAAACATTTATATCAAGTCCTGTCTCTGCTCCAAAGTAGCCATTACAGTGAATAATTTTCTAAGTAGTTTGAGCCCAAAGAACCCTAAAAGACCCATTATAGCTTATTGTGTCAAATAAGCTTGCAAAAGAGGCCCTCAATTTGATTTTCAAATGCAGAGTGAAATCACTCCCTAGGATCTATGAAGTGCATGTTAAGACTCTCTCAATACACCAAGATATGAGTCGTTTTATTCTAATTTATCAATGACGCATCTTGTTCAAAAACTAACCTAGTCAGAGTCAAGAACATTTCCTTATTGATTGATATATCACTAACCCTCTAGCCTTAAAAACACGTAAAAAGAAAATTTAGATTTGGTAATTTTCCAAAACCTACTTAATTTGTGGCACCCCAAAGATGCTCTCAGCAGTGGATCTTATCTACTAAGCCTTAAATTGTTTTAATTTTGGAGCAAGCAGTCCATTAGCAACAGAGAGTCATATATTTTCTTGTGAAATACCCTCAATGGCATAACTTAGTTTATCAAGTTGACAAAATTAATGCCCTGGCATTCTTCATGAGAGCATTTTGAAACATAATAATTCTAGGAGGGAAAAAAGAATAAACTTACTGGTAAAAGAACTATAAATAAAGCATTTAACCATGTTGCCCCATTTACAGAGTACTGACCTATTGTAGAGTATACTGACAGTACTCCAGCTCCAAATATAAACCCCGATATCTAAGCCTTCTAGGACATTTGTAGATTCAGGGGATATGAAATATTCAATCTAAGCTGACAAAAACATGAGCTCTTATTGATATGATGGATAGTATAAGAGTAGCTATATTAGGGTTCTCTAGAGTCACAGAATATATGGGTAGTCTCTATATAGTTAGGGAATTTGTTGATGACTTTCAGTCTTTAGTCCAACTCCCCAACAACGGTCAGCAGCAGTTGTGGATGGAAGTTCAAGGATCTAGCAGTTGCTCAGTCCCACGAGGCAAGCAGGCAAAGAGTGAGGGAGTCTTCCTTCTTCCAATGTCCTTATGTAGATCTCCAGCAGAAGATGTGGCCCAGATAAAAGACGTGTGCAACCACACCTTTATTCCTAGATGACCTTGAACTCAGATATCTACCTGTCTTAATCTTCTGGAATTCATAGCCACTGTGCTTCAAAATCTCCATGCGAAGATCCAGATCAGAAACCTGTATCTCTCAGCCTCCAGATTAGGATCATAGGTGAGCCTTCCCATTCTGGATTGTAGTTCATTCCAGATATAGTCAAGTTGGTAACCAGGAATAGCCACTACAGTAGATATGTAACTAAATGATCTAATCATAATAGTATAGCATTGTTATTTCTTGATTAGAAGAATATTCCTACCTAAATGGAGAAACCACTAGTTTAAATGGAAACAAACAAAAGCCAAACAACTATAGAGACTTTGATTGCAGTCCTTTTGTAGTCCTGAGATATATCTGCCAAGAGATGAGGTCCAGAAGAGAACAGCCTTGAAACGAAAGCATGTGAACTTAGTTATGCTACCTCAATGATGTAAAAGAGCTGAATTTTCAGTCTAGTCATTTCAATTATGTCCCAAGTGGATTTAAGTTTTTCATTCTCCTTCCATCAGAAATCTCAGGATACCTTTTATAGTATCATATCATTAATGGAAAAGCTGAAATTATCACCGTTTTAAGGCTGATAATTAATGGATGACATAACCACTTTAATCTGTCTCCCAAAATGGTCATAACTGTTAACTAGCATACGACTGAGATAACTGGGCATTGTACTGAATTCTCTGTGAGCACATCATGAGGCACACTGAAATTAATTCAGCCCTTTTCAACTTCTTTAAACCAGTGGCTCTCAACCTGTGAGATGCAATCCCTTTGAGACCACTGGAAAATACAGATATTTACATTACAATTCATAACAGTAGCAAAAATTACAGTTGTGAAGTAGCAGCATAAATAGTTGTATCATTAGGGTCACCACAACAAGAGGAACTATATTACAGGGTCTCAGCATTAGAAAGGTTGAGAACTGCTTCAAGTCTAAGTACTTCTGTGTATTAAAAATAATGCACAGGTGCACTTCTCTGCTACAGAGATTCTGGAAGAGAAAAGTTAGAAGTGCTACCCTACCCTTGTCTCTGTTCCAAAATGATTGTCTTTTTTAACTCTGTTAGAGAGGCACAAAGCTATTATAGGAAATCTCTTTTCTGTGGAAAACGGCTACTCATCTTTCTTATTTATGCCTGCAATTACCTGATGCTTTTACTGAGATAAAACCCTTGTGAGAGTCAAATAGGGTAGATCCCAGTGACTATTCTCTATCTGACCATTGAGATAAAAGAGGAAGAAAAAATGGTTGGTATTTAACAACTACATCTTAATAATACTCCACAGTAGCAAATAAATTTACCCAAGATAGAAGATATTGGAGCTTAAAGCTATATTATGTCCTTAGACAACATTATAGCTTGAATGATGTAAATCTTTGCCTTCTCACAAAAGAGGCAGAAGCTAGAGAACTTTAATAGTTTGACATCTACAATTGAAGGCGCCCACGCTGCCATGGTACTGAGTATCGAGTATCGGGCGTAGATCTGGGGGATTAACAGAAAACACAGACTCGGGTCATTCTGGTGAGGAGAATGCCAAAGCTTTACTGAGGAACCAGCAATATATAGTAGAGGCCGGGTGAACAACAACAGGAAAAAACAATCATAGCCATAGGTCAGGCACCTGACAAGTCCTACCACACCGGGCGGGAAGACAGAAATCAAGCTAAGCCGCAGGATGCTCCGCTCTCAGGAAACCTGTGTCAACAGCTCAGCTGGGGGAATTGAGCTAAGCTCGCCGATGCCCAACATACAATGTTGTCTTGGAGTAGAGGTAATTGTAATATCACTTGTCCAGGTTTACAGTTGTTGAAAACATTTTACAAGTAAGCTAGGCTAGATAAAACATGCTAAATCATTACTAAATTAACTGGGGATTAGACAAGAAAAAGAAATGGAGTTATTGAACAAATGAAGTCTAAGCTAGAGAAAGAGGGATAAACATGATTTAAAATGGATAAAAGAACAAGTTTTTAAATTTAACACAAAGCTTAAACACTCCCTTGAACTTGCTGTGGAATACAGTCCATTCAAAACTGTAGAGCTAGACACAGGTCAGTAATAGAAGAGGATACTTGCAACACTGACGTTTCCAGCATACACATGAAATTGTTCTCACAGTTCTAGACAAAAAAAAAAAATAGTAGCAAGTTCACCTGTATGAACAGTGACAACCAAAGCATCCTCCTGTGAAGAATCTAAATGTTCCACAATGTACTGAAAACCAGTAAAGTCATGGAGAATTGTAATGCCTATTGAAGTCTCCAACTGATTATTTTTTTTTGTTTTGTTTTATTTATTTTGTTTTTCTGTGACAGGGTTTCTCTGTGTATTCCTGGCTGTCCTGGTATTTTCTCTGTAGACCAGGCTGGCCTCATATTTAGAGATCTGCCTACCTTTGCCTCCTGAGTGCTGGGATTAAAGAAAATTAAATGTATTTGTCATCATTGCCTAGCTGTATATGCTTCTTAACAGAGACTAACATTTGAAAGCCTAAGGCACAAAGTGTTAATTTATCAAAAGGCGAGATGGTACTCATCTCAGATGTTGGAAAAGAGATAAATTTCAATGATTGTCTCAAACTGATAAAAAGGTATTGTCCCTAAAAAAAAAATTATTGACCTAAAAATCACTGGTAGCTTCCTGGCGTATGAAACTGCTGATTGCATACATTATTTTCTCAAGATTTGTGAGTGATGTTTGTTAGAGGGCAACACACTACAAAACTTCTTTCTTGTTTTTAAAATCAGAATCTAGAAAAGTGATCCAACCTAAAGTAGGTCTTAATTATCTGATTTTTGTTTTTGTGACTTTTCAAAAGTGAAGCATCTACGCCTCTCTTCTGTTTTTTGAAAACCCAGCTTTAGCAGTGAGATTCTCTGCCCCAAATCCATGTAATTCTTCATCAGTCACTGATGAGCCCTGGCTCTGGGCAGGACATTCTGGTTTTGTCTGGAGCCAGGTTGGGCACATATTTCTGGTGCCTTAAGCCCTTTCATTAATGCAATCACAAGTGAAATCATGGAAAATTTCAAGGTGTCATAACTTACTGGAAAAAAGGCTAAAATGTTCTTCATCAATAGTCATGGTAGAAAGTGGTGAATCAGAGTCTGACTGTATGTCTAGCAAATTTCTTTTATGAAGTGGAGATTTCACACCTTGTCTGGATCCCTTGACTTCTCCCAGTTGTCTCTCTTTGAGGGAGGAATAATAAAGAAGGTAATTGAACAATCTCTTAAAATATTTCATGATGCCACACAAAGCACATTTAGGCAGAGTAGGGTAGAGAAAGAATCCTTTCAGATACATATTTGTTAATTGAATAATTGTGTTTTACCTAAATATTTCAGATACTTAGTTATCTTTTATTTATTTCCTATAAATTAAATTCTTTATAGTATGCAAATACCTTCATCCAACTTGAACCATAAAATACCATAAATAGGTGTGTTACACACAAGGGAGAAAATATGACTCACAGTTCAGGATAGCAGCATACTTGAAGGCAGGCAAAAATCTGTTTCCTTAAAATAATGTCTGCTTCCCTCATAGGGCAAATAACCAATCCCTTTCTGAAGAGCATAATCTCATTCATAAAGCTTCTACCCTCATTATCTAACCAATTCCCCCAAATACCCCTATTCTGCCATCACGAGATTTCAACAGATACATTTTTTTGAACTTTTTTTTTTATTTTTTTAATTTACATTCCAAATCACTTCCCCTTTCCCGTTTCCTCCCTCCCCGAAAGTCCCATAAACCCCCTTCCCTCCCTCTTTTCTCCATTCAACCCCCTCTCGTTACTCTGTCCTGGCATTCCCCTACATCCAGTCTTTCCAGGACCAGGGGTCTCTCCTTCCAACAGATACATGTTTTTAAAAGACACAGACATTCACACCCTAGCAGAAAAATGAAGGAAGAAGAAAAGAACAAAGCCACTTGGAATTCTAAGGGCTAAATACTAAGTCAGTTCCTGGTTGTTGTACATTTGTCTAACTGAATCAATTTATAATATGAAATTCATTTTTTATATTAAAAATTTATGGTAAATCCAATGCAGAAAATTCTCAAAATAAATAATTATAAAAGCATGCTATACAACCTCAAGAAGAATCTTGCTTGGTGGTGTGATAAACATATGAAAAACTATTAAAATAGTTATACATACTAGCATAATAAACGTTACAAACCTATAAAAGAGACTGTATTCTTACATGGAGGAGCCATTACTACATACTGTTGAATAGAAAATTTTAAAAAGTTAAAATTTAACACACCAAGTTTCCTTTTATTAAAAGATGATTGTGAAGTCGGTACACCCTCCAGTATCTAACACTCAGGGATGGATGTATTGCTAACTGGTAGAGCACCTCCTTATTTCTATGAGAGCATCAGTTCAAGCCCAAAAGAATTCAAATAAATTCAGGCTCCAGAGTGATATGTATTTTTACATTTTTCTAAGTAACTGAAATTGAAATTTATCAATTCAAATTTGTTAGACTTAACTATTCCCATCTTAAAGCTTTCTGAGGAATACATAGTGAATTATTCTAAAACTTAACCTTTCTTCCTCCTAATTCGCAACTGAAATTTTACTTCCCCTTTGGCCTATCAGCACTTCAAGTTTTAAAAGGCAATTGTAGGTTATCTTTCCATTAAAAGCAGGTAATTAGGCTATGTGTGGGTAGGCATTTGACCCAAGTAGCTTCTACCAGTACCAAGTCTTCAGTACTCCACATGTTCTATGTATATTCAGTTCCTACAATGGAATGCCATGACTAAGGCAATTTATAGAAGAGTTTATTTTGTCTTACATTTCCAGAAGGATGTGAGTCCACCATGGTGCACCAAAGTCATGGTAGCAGGAGCAGGAAGCTGAGGGTACACATCATGAAACATAAGCATGAAATGAGAGTGTACTTGGAATGGTAAGAGTCTTTCAAACCTCAAAGTCTTCATTTCATATAGGACAGGAAGTTTTCCTTACATTACAATAAACAATTTCTACTATTTAATGGATGAAATAGAGAAATGGCTATTTCTTCATTACTCAACTCCTAACTTCCTAACTAAAACACTTACTTTAAAATTTTCATATTCATAAATTTAAAGATGCTGTTTAACAAAGCCAACAAATGTTGGGTTTTCTGAATTTGATATTCAGGATTCTCATCTATGACATGGGATGAATGTGTGACAGTAGATATGCACAAAATAGAATATCCTCCAGAAAAGTTAGCTACACCATGAGTTCAGTGTGCAACTATCACCTGCTTCCAGGTCCCCTCTGAGTATTCTAGTACCTTCCATGGGAGTGTTGGATTTCCCAAACCTCTCTTAATCTAGAGGAGTTCTGTGGTAGTCTATCCACTTGGAAGTCACTAAAGTAATTCACAAATAAACAGAGTCAGTGGCCCAGCTCTGTAGCTTGCTAATTAGATGAATGTAATCAAATAAAAATGAATCATCTGTAGAGTAGGAATACTGTTACCTATGTAGGTACATATTCTGATACACAGGAATAATATATATAAAGTATTCAATACCAATACGTAGAAGTAGCAGTTATTTTTTTCTGTGTGTGCTGTCTATGTATAGATGCATGCTTATATGTGGGTATACACACCTACACACATGTATGCAAAGGCCAGAGGAAGGCATTCAGTGTCCTTCTTTATCACTCTCCATCTTATTCCTTTAAGACAGGGTCACTTAAAGGACCTGGTTCTCACTATCTTTGGGAAAAGCTATATTCTGTCCCAATTAACCCCCAATACTGGGCTTACAGGCTCATGCATAGTCATGCCTAGATTTCCATGAAGATGCTTAGGATCAAAACTTATGAAATGTTGATCTTTCAATTCTCTAATCTTATCATTATTCTTTATAAATTTCCTAGCTGTTATAATAAAGAGGAATACTTTTATGTCAATCATGCAGGTGAAATATATTGAACTGAATATCTACTGACAAGCATTACAGAAGAACACTGAAATGAAGAAAAAATATAGCTGAAATAAGGAAATATGAGATGCTGAATAATTAGTATAGGCTTCTTCACCAAATATCAAATTTATAGGTTGCATAAAATATTTAAATAAAATTATTTCTATGTTAACTTTTCCATGGTGTTTTACTTGGCTCCAGAAGTGACATCAATAGAAGCCATTCACTATGCCCAATGGAAATAATAATAAGAAATGGCATGTTAATTTCCACAGTGCAATCATATTATCTTAAAGTAACAGAGAGTGGCCAGACAAAGCTTCATCTTTGCAGTATGAACACTCTTATAAAATCAACACAATTTTTTCTTAACATCAGCAAGCAAACCATTATTCCAGCCAGCTAATAGTGCTTTATGAATACACTTTGGATAGACTGATAGCCTCAACATGCAGCTTACAACAACCAGAAAACACAATAATCTTTTAAAGCAGCTGCATTCTTTTCTCTAATATAATATGCCTGTCTCAACCATTTAATTCAAGCTGAATTTGGGCTTTAATAAAGATTTATTTGGCAGGATACTGAATGCCATTTTTAGCATTTGTTCTAGATTCAATCAAAAGAAATATAGTAGCCATAGCAAGGAGGTTCATACACAATCCATTATTGTCTCTATCATATTTTATACTTGTACTTGCCAGAAATTCTTAAATAAATATTCAGCATTAGAAAAATATTGTCTAATTCATTTTTAAAAAAGATAGAAATGAGTTGATTCAAACCTTAAAGTCTGGGGTCAGTGGTTAAAAGCACTTGCTGCTCTTGCAGAAGACTTGAGTTTGGTTTTCAGCACCCACATCACAACTATCAACTACATCAACAGTAAATCTTAAGTACTTATAGTTTTCATAGAAGGTAAACATCTGGCTCACAGGTCAACAATTTTATAGATCTGGAAGTGCTAATTGGCAAATAGTTTAATTTAGTGGACCATATCTCAGTCTTGGCTATTCAGCTCTACCACCATGGTAAGAAAGAATCCTAGTCAATACATTTTTCAACTGGGCATGGCTGTGCCACCATGACATTTATTTATAAAAACATGGATTGTCAAGGCTTAAAGTGCAGTTTATGGGCCCTTGAAATAGAAAATGGTTCACTTTCAAAATACAGAGAACACAATTCATTCTGTAGAATACTCTGTACAAAATTCAAGATGGAATGATACCAAACCCACACCTTAAGCATATTCTGTATCCAAGAAAAAGTATTAGGTGCTATGAAGGTGCAATAGTAATATAAGATCAAGATTTTATCCTCAGGAAACTCATGATTTGCCAGGGAAGCCAAGATCTGAACCGAATATATTGTCAGCAATACTAGACATTATGTAATGAAGTGTTAGGTGGGTAAGTTTAAATTAAGCTTGGGTCTTTCAGGACTCCACTGGAAAGAGACATTAATATATATAACCTAAATAAGTTGAGTGAATTACACTATTAACTCTGGAAAAGAAAAATCAGTGCCTTCTTTATTGCTTAACCTGTTATGCATAATTACCTATCATTCTCTATATCCACTTTCTTGACATTCTATCATGAAAATTTTTTTCAAACATCTACTTAGGGATATAATGTAGGAAACTTAAGATTACATTTTAATGATGTTAGGGAAAGATACATTGTTGCCATTTATATTCGGATAATAGATATCAACTTCGGAGACATTTTAAATTGGTCTTGTAAATTAGCTTGGGTACAGAGGCCTAAACCTAAAAGAAATAATGCCGGAAACGATTTAGAAGTATGACGAGTGTTATTTGAAAAAATAAAGCTGTGCTTATATTCGTTTGTCTCCTATCATATCCATTGGTAATTAGCAACAAAAATTAGTTAGATATTAAATTTTTAATCTGCTCTGGAAAAATGTGCAAAATAAAGTGAGTTTTAGGTATATTCATGTGAGAATCATTACAATTATTAAAAGTATTCAAAGTTACATCTCCAGAGAAGTAGTTCTGCCAAGGTTTTTATGTCCAGGGCCTGATAAATCCTTGTTCTAAAACACAGGTTATGGTGATTTATCAAACAAGAAAGAGCTTGCAACATCCTTTTCCCACATTTTGAACTTTGAAATTTATGAGCTATTGGATAGCCTTTCTGTGTGTAGCCTGCTCTGTCTCTTTTGGAGTTTAAAAGTTAGAATTAAGTTTCTAGAACCACAGACAAAAACTCCAGTACCAAGCAGGAGAAAATCCATAAACAATAGAAGCTATTTCTGTTGCTGTGGTTACTCCTCAGAGGTGGAATGTAAGACCCTATTGGGAGAGACAATGGACACTTAAGTTTCAGCATTTCTATGATTTGAGATGTGTCTAACCTGAAAGTCTTCCTGTGGTCTAGCTCTCATAGTATATGTCTTAGTCAGGGGTTCTATTCTTGCACAAATATCATGACCAAGAAGCAAGTTGGGGAGGAAAGGGTTTCTTCAGCTTACACTTTCCACATTGCTGTTGATCACCAAAGGAAGTCAGGACAGGAACTCAAGCAGGTCAGGAAGCAGGAGCTGATGCAGAGGCCATGGAGGGATGTTACTTACTGGCTTGCTTCCCTGGCTTGCTCAACTTACTTTCTTATAGAACCCAAGACTACCAGCCCAGGGATGGCACCACCCACAATGGGCCCTCCTCTCTTGATCACAAACTGAGAAAATGCCTTACAGTTGGATCTCAAGGAGGCATTTCCTCAAGGGAGACTCCTTTCTTTGTGATAACTCCAGCCTGTGTGAAATTGACACATAAAACCAACCAGTACAGTATCATAAAGTATTATTCAAACTTCTAATGCAGAGAAGCAATGAGAAGCAATTAAAGAGTCCTTCCCAGCTGTGACACCTATGAACCACAACAATGGCAGGATATCTGTAAGAGTGTTGTAGTGGCACTCACATATGGCAGTAACCAACAGCAGTCTAATAGGACTTAAGATCTATCTAACAGGAGACAAATATTCCTGGTCTTGCTAGTGAGATCATAAATCCTAAGAGAGCCTACTACTGCCATTTTACTAGGCCAGTATAATTCCTAGATATATTCTAAATATATACAGATTATAAAAACAAACAAGCATCTTTAGCTATTGCATTTCTCATCAAAGAAGCTTCTCTTTACATCAAATTAAAAGCATTATAGAAGAGCAAAATTGGTTGCATTGCAGAGATCAGTGGGATCATAGGGAGCCCAGTCTCAATGGATATATAGACATCACAGCTTATGTGCATGAATGGCTGAAGGAACATCAAAGGAAAGGAGGTTAAAGGATTATAAGAGCCAAAATATCAGGAATTTAACTGTGAGACTGTCTCTCATAGAAATGGCTGCATAAGCAGGACTCAAACAATGACATTATCAGTAGCCATTGAAAGGGAATGTTTACGGTGTCCTATCCCTACCCAAAGATGTGGAGGCAACTAATGACTGCTGAAAGAGGGGGAATCAACTCTCTCAGGGATAAACATCCTAACTGTCTATCCAATACAAAGTTGTCAGTTCCCCAAACCACAAACATACAAACAACAAAAATGGAGTTAGTAAGTTTTATTTATATATTGGTGCATATATGTCACAATAATAAAGAGAAAGAGGCTTTCAATTTCAATGTGGGTAGTATAAAGGAAGGGTTGGAGGAAGAAACATGAGGAGAGATGGCGGAAAGAAAAGGAAAGGGAGAAGTAATGTAGCTAGATTCTAACTTGAAATGTACTTTAAAAGAGTTGGAATTAAATGGAGAGTTGTACCATAGCTCTAACATGCAATCCTAAAGCAGGAGTGCTGTCATGTAACTTCAGCCACTGTCTGAGGAAAATGGAGGTCAGCCAGGAGTCATGTGATCTTTTTGATGGCTGCCACAGACACCAAATATGTCTGTTCACTTACCCATTAACATGGGGACACCTTCAAACACTCCTGCCACCACAGTATTTTGCCTCTTTCTTTGGGAAGCCCTTAGCAGATTTCTTATTAAGTGAACCCCACTACCAACCATGTAAGAATGTTTTTGATTCTCTTTATGCAACAAATGCCACAGAGAGAGCCTAGCTTTCCTTTCCTGTCTAAATACACCTCAAGAAAATATTGAAAGCTGATGGAATTCCAGTACATAGTTTCTTGAAATGTAACACCTCAGCCCTGAAGGAAACAATAGAAACTCCATCTTGTGAAAACAAGTAAGGTCACACTCTGACCTTCAGCCCCCATCACTCTCTGTCAGGTCGTGGGATGCTATTGGATACATGCTTTCAAAAACCTGAGAGAAAGAGACAGCCTTCCTTCTGAGCATGCAGGACAAATGAAGACTGACTCTACAGTAGATTAACAGTGAAATGTGTTTCTAGCCTCCCATCATATGCCCAAGAATACTAATCACACCTTAGCATAAAATCACACACACACACACACACACACACACACACACTCACACACACACACACACTCACACACCCTAGTACTATATTTATATATTTTTTTATTTTATTAACAGGCTTTGCCATAGAGACCTAAGCCATTAACTGAGGTTTTTTTGTTTTTTGTTTTTGTGTTCTGTTTTGTTTTTGTTTTGCCATTAACTTTCTTTTTTTCTTCCTTTTCTTTCTTCTTCTCTCACACTACACATCCTGACTGTACCTCCCCATACCTTCCCTCCCCCCAGTCCTCTCCTCCCTACCTCTCTTCTCCCCCACATCCATTGCTCATTCTGTTTCTCCTTCAGAAAAAAAAAAAAATCAGGACTCCCAGTAAATCAAACTCTGCTTATCAAGATTCAATAGGACCCTCATATCAAGGCTGGACTAGGAAACCCAGTAGGAGGAAAAGGTTCTCATGAGCAGCAAAAGAGTCAGAGATTACCACTCCCCACCCCCACCCCCGTCCTCCCCAACTCCTTTTGTTAGGAGTCCCACAAAAACTCCAAACTACACAACCACAGCTTGCGTGCAGGCACTATGATAGCCACTCCAGCCTCTGTGAGCCAGTACCAGCCCTGCTTAATTGATTCTGTGGGCCTTGTTCTCCTGGTGTCCTTGATCTCTTTGGCTCTATCCTCTCCCTCATATGTACACTCACCTTAAAATTGGAAATTATTTGAAAACTATTTAAAGATTCTTTTGTTAGAAAATTTAAAATTAATTAGTAATGGTGTTCCCCTGACATTTCTTCTCTTAGGAGTCCTGTAGGTTTGGTGAAGTATGCTGAGACAGTAGCAAGTGAAAGGGTCTTTGTTCTGACCTCCAGGACCACACAGGGAGGGGAAAATCAATTAAAGGGCTTTGGAGGCAGAAAAAAAAAATGCTTATCTGTAACGATATATTCTCATTCTTTAATTTGCATCACCCATTCAAAACATCAAGCCAGCAGTTATGAAATGACAAAGTACTTTTAAATGGTTCCAACTCAATTCATAATAATACAAAGTAAAATGTTTTCTTTGTTACATTATCATTTAGTCACATAAATAGCCCATCAGACACCAGTAACATTTTAATCAATGTAAGTATTGAATGGCTTCAGCTTCTTTTGTATTCTATACAGTTCTCTCATATTAAAATTTCTGCTCCTACACCTTACCTCCTTAGCTCTATTCACATGGAACTCAAATTAATAAGACACTTAAAAACTATCTGCAGAATGTATATTGCATAATTATGTGCCTAGCTTTCAGGAGATATTTTTTTCTTCTATGATATATGGAAAGAATAATGTAAAATAAAAGATCAGATTGCTTTAGTATATAATTTTAAATATTTCTCAGGTGTTGTTTTGTATATGATTTGCTCCATTTCATGAGTTAGAAGAATCTGCTCTAGTAAGAGTTGCTTCTCTTTCCTGTTATACTGCAGGCACAGCTGGGAAACAGCTTAAAAGGAGGTCTTGAGTCTCAGAGCGTGTTCAGCTAATTTCATTCTTTTATTTCTTTTCATAACAATAGACACTTTACTATCTTTATAGTGCACAGAGAAGTCAGAGGCACAAAGACTCTCAATAAATATTTTTTCAATGAAGTTGTCTACTTAACAGTAATAGGTTATGTTATTTTAAAATGTATTCTTTTTCTCAAAGCAAAAAAAAAAAAAAAAATCTCTTCTGGTGGGTTCCAAGGGAGTCAATTACCTTTTAGTTAATTCACACTAAGAAAGTTCAATACATAACATGACATTATGAACCTTTGTTCCAAGTCCTGCTGTTTTTCTTTTTAAATTAGATATTTTAATTATTTACATTTCAAATGTTATCCCCTTTCCTGGCTTCCCTTCTGCAAACCCCCATCCCATCCCCCTTTACCCTGCTTCTATGAGGGTACTACCCCACCCACCTTCCCACTCCTACCTCATTGACCTAGCATTCCTCTACACTGGAGCATAAAGCCTTCATGGGATCAAGGGACTCTTCTCCCATTGATGTCAGATAAGGCCCTTCAGCTCCTTCAGCCCTTCCCCTAACTCCACCATTGGGGTATGTCTTTATCAGGGTTTCTATTCCTGCACAAACATCATGATCAAGAAGTAAGTTGAGGAGGAAAGGGTTTATTCAGCTTACGTTTCTACATTGCTGTTCATCACTAAAGGAAGTCAGGAAAGGAAGCAGGAGCTGATGCAGAGGCCATGGAGGGATGTTTCTTACTGACTTGCTCCCCCTGGCTTGCTCAGCTTACTCTCTTACAGAGCCCAGGACTACCACATAGCCTTCTGAGAAAAAAAAAAACATTTGTGACTATAACAAAACTGACAGGAAAGAAAATGATACAAACAAGGCTGAACCAATGTGTGCAGAACAGAAAGAACACTTCTTTAAATGTATCCATTTTACTTATCTTTTCTATGTATATTGATCACATTCCACATGTACCCATATTCAGATGACTGGCATATGACAAACAGTTACTACATAGGAAGAACTATTTCAGCAAGTATAAAATATGAGCTTAAGCCCTTAGGAAGATGTTATATCAAATTTCATTCACATCTTGCCCCATCATCCTCGGTAGTAGATAAAAGTATGTAGTGTAAATAAAACCAATCTTAAATTAAGCTGTGACACTGAATTTTAGAGTCAATCTTTTCTCCTAAAATGGGAATACTGTTTTCTCACTGGTGAGGAATGATTTTCAGTCATTTTGCTTGTCTAAATAATACTGACATAACTTACTGGATATTGGTTTTATACACAGCCTTGAACTTAGGCTCATTTAGAAAAATGCATTAGCGCTCTATTCTATGTTCTGTGGAACTGGACTACCCATGAAAAGGAGTAAATCCATCATGGAATAAGCTAGACTTCAAGTACATTTTGGATTCAAAGGATTTCTCCAATTTTACATCTCCAAATTTACAATTTCGTATGACTGTTCTTTGTGTCGGTTGTCTGTCTGTCTGTGTTTTCCAGAGGAAAAACTACAATGATAGAAAAACTGAAAATTTAAAGTATTTCAACTTGTTGAAAAAAAAAGCCTTCTTTTCCACTGTCTTTCTGATACCAAAGGAAGGAAAGTGAGCTCAGGAGACATAGACTAAACTTGAAGAGTGTCCTGCTTAGTAACTACTCACTGGCAAGGTGACAGACACTTTTAGAATGAACTTTCCTGTTGGTAAGTTTGGATACTCATTCCTTAGCTGACCAGGTTGTTCTGTGGATGAGTAGTTTTAATGAGTTTTGGAATGTGAGAGCACATCTATAATTTTGAATACTTCCACCAACATCTGAAAACCAAAACTTTCAATAGCTATGCTCTGGTTCTGTAACACTGGGTGTCCCTAAAAGACCTGAACTTGGTTTCTAAAATGAATGTGGATTCTGAAAACCAGTCCCCTTCCAAATAATTCCTGCAAATCATTCTCCAGGACCTACTAATTAGACTCCATTCACCTAATTAAAGCACACATTTCTTTTTGAAACCATGAAAATCCAATCTGAATGATATACAATTTCTAGTGCCAACTGAGAGACCAGCCAAGATTAGTAACACCATAGCCATCTGTGCACTTACAATCTCTAGAAAAGGGTTACCATACACTTTCACCTGTAAGAGTGTGTGTCTCCAGAGAAGTTCTAAGGGTTCTGAAGAAAAGCTGCTAGTGTTCTATAATGTGGAGAGGCTTTATGACTAATGTGTATAATATACTGTCTAATCTCAGGATAAAATAAAAATATTTTATTTTTGCACACCATTTGAAATTTCTAATGTAGTTTTGAAGATTCTGTATGCAAATAACTGTATTAAGAAGGCTGCATTTTTTTCTGATAAAAAATAATTATTGTGACTACATATAGTGATGCGTACCTAAAATCTCAATGTTCAGGAGGCTGAGGCAAGAGGATTATGACTCTGAAGCCATCCTGTACTGCAATAAATTCAAGACCAACCTGGGCTACGTTGTGAAACTATCCCAAAAGGACAAGACCAAGATAAGCTAGCACTGCCACACAATAAAACAAAGCTTTAAGTCAGTCTCTCTCTCTCTCTCTCTTTCTCTCTCTCTCTCTCTCTCTCTCTCTCTCTCTCTCTCTCTCTCTCTCTCTCGCTCTTGCTCTCGCTCTCGCTCTTTTGTTAGAGGCCCTTTGAAGGAGTCCCACAGGGAGGAAGGTCTGGGGTGCTGCTTGAGCTTGGGGGAAAGATATGTACAAGAAGGCTGCATATGGAAACCCAGGTGAGTGCTCATAGCCTGCTACCTCTGATTGCTCAGGTAATGAAGGCATTACCTTAACAGGCTGCACTTTTCATTTATCAGTCTCTTGGTTTTTTTTAAACTTTTGGGGGTGTTTTTTTTTCTCTCCATAAAATATATGGTCCCAGACAATGAGAATGCAAGCAAGAAGTGAAACTCTGTGGGGAGCCAATATCCCATATAAAGATATAAACAAACTGAATGTTGGGAGAAGAAAATGTTAGCTAATGTGTATTGAGATGTGTCTTGCAAGCAAATATGAAATGCTAAATTGGACCCTGAATTTGTCAGCTGCAGCTGTTATAGCAAAGTGCCACAGCTGGGGTGGTTGGCAAAATTCAGGACTGCATAAAGTCCTGTAACCTGGGCTCTCACTAATTCAGTGAGTGCCTTCTGACACATAGAAAAGACAAAGATGAAACAAACTCTCTTGTCTCTCCTCATGAGGTCACAGATTGCACCATTGACTACTCACACCTATGAACTTATTTAATTGGAATTGGTTCCCAAAAGGCTATACCCCAATAATATCATTTCTGATGTTAAGAATTTGACACAAATCTGGGCAATAACACAGTTTAGCCCATGGCAGGACTCTAATCCATCCAGGGAACCTAGAACCAGTGCTTGCCATTGGAATATGGACGTAATACATGACACAGCTGATCAATGTGTCCTTAAGTGACTTTCTTTCTTTTAACATGGAAGCAATAGCAATAATGATAAAAATTAAGGCTGATTCAATGCTTCTACTGACAGTGTGCTGCAACGGCCTCATACCATGGTTATATTATGATAACCAGGCTGGGTAAAGCCAATTATACTGTGTGATGAGAATGTTTACAGAATTTTGCAAACCCCATGAGTTATAGCATCTGCTTCAAGAGCCAGCTATTAACTTTTACCAGTACCTAGTATATGTATGGTATGGCTCTATTCTAATTACTTCACATTAAGTTTAAAACCATCAAATGAGGCAAATGTTATCAATTCCTACCATTTAGAGTGAAGACATAGTGAATAATAAGGGACTGCCCCCAAATTAAAAGAACGTGTATGTGAGAATCAGGATCAAAATAGATGCCAACTGATTCCATAGTCTGTTAGGAGGTTGCCTGTTCAGGCTCCATATCCTCCTTTGCTGGGAGTCACCCTCAAGATTCCTGGAAGTTTCCATTGTCCTAGGATTCTAGCTCTTCCCAGAAATGACCCTGCAAGCCAGTTGTCTCTCCCAGTATTCTCTCCCTCCATATTCACCCAAACTGGTCCATCCTGTTTCCATTCCCACCCCTCCCCAACCCATCCTCCTCCATTCATCCCTGATATCTAATCTATTTCCCCTTCTCAGTGAGATTCAAGCATTCCCCCCTAGGCCCTCACTGTTTCTTAGCTTCTTTGGGTCTGGGGATTTAGCATGGTTATCCTGTACTCTATGGCTAATATCCACTTATAAGTGAATAATACCATGCATGTCTTTCTGGGGCTGGGTTACCCCATTCAGGATATCTTTTCTGTTCCATCCATTTGCCTGTAAAATTCATGATGCCATCATTTTTAATAGCTGAGTAATACTCCATTGTGTAAATGTACCACATTTTCTTTATCCATTCTTCAGTTGAGGGAGTTGTTTCCAGTTTTTGGTTATTACAGATAAAGCTGATACGGACACAGGTGAGCAAATATCCCTGTGATATAGAGGAGAATCTTCTGAGTATATGTGCAGGAATGTTATAGCTGAGTCCTGAGGTAGAACTAATTCCAGTTTTCTGAGATACTGCCAAGTTGATTTGCAGAGTGGTTGTACAAGCTTGCACTCCCACCAGCAATGTTCCCCCTTGCTCTAGGTCCTCACCAACATAAACTGTCTCTTAAGTTTTTGATCTTAGCCATTCTGACCAGTGCAAACTGGAATCTCAGAGTCATTTTTATTTGTGTTTCCCTGATGACAATTGAACAATTCTTTCAGTGCTTCTTGGCCATTGGAGATTCCTCTGTCAAGAATTCTCTGTTTAGATCAGAAACCCATGTTATTTTTTTTAATTTTTTTGTTTAGTCTTTTTAAGTTTTTAATATTTATTTTTAATTTATTTATTTTTATTCTTTAATCTTTTTTTTAACACTATAGACTTCATCCCCATCCTGGTCTGCCCCCCTCGGACTGCAACCCATCCCATATCTCTTCCTCCCCCCACCCTACCCCTTTCTCCAAGAGGATGTCCCTACCCCTCACCCCCACCCCACCAAACCTCCCCACTCCCTGGGACCTCAATTGTCTCAAGGGTTAGGTGCATTTTTCTCTCACTGAGGCCAGACCAGGCAGTCCTCTGCTGTATATGTGTCAGAGGTCTCCCATCACCTGGTGTTTGCTGCCTCTCCCCACTGTAGAGCACTTCATCCATGGTCTCTTCCTTTGAATCCTGAGAGTCTCTCACCTCCCAGGTCTCTGGTGTATTCTACTAGGATCCCGCCCCCACCTTCTACCTCCGGAGGTTGCCTGCTTCCATTCTTTCTGCTGGCCCTCTGGGCTTCAGTCCTGTTTCCCTACCCCAATACATGATCATGTTATCCCCTTCCCCTCCCTGTCCCCTCTCTCACCCAGATCCCTCCCATCCTCTGTCCCCGTGACTGCTTTCTTCTCCCTCCCACTTGGGACTGAGTCATCCTCACTTTGGTCCTTCAGCTTGTGGAACCCATTTTTTAATTGGGTTATTTGGTTTGTTGATGTCAGAAGGGGAAGAAGAATTGAAGGAGCCAGAATGTTGAAGGAAACTTTCAGAATCTACTAACCTGGGCCCATAGGAGCTAATAGAGACCGAACCACCAAACAGAGAGCATGCATAGGATTGACCTTGGCCACATGTAACAGTCTTGCATCTAGGTCTTCACGTAAGACTCCTAAAGCTGAAGCAGAGGCTGTCCCTTGCTATCTTGCCTGTCTTTGGAGCCCTTTCCCCTAACTTGACTGCCAAGTCTAGCCTCATTATAGAAGATGTGCCTAGAATTACTGAAACTTGATATGCCAAAGCTGGTTAATATTTATGGGAGACCTGCCCTTTTCTGAGGAGAAGGGAAGGGGATGAGAGTAAATAGGGAGAGGGGAGGGGAAAAGGTAGACTGGGAGGAGAGGAGGGAGGGGAAGCTACAATCAGAATGTAAAGTAAATAATTAATTTAAAAAATAATCTTGGCCATCATTTTACAGGGTAATAATACTCAGGAATCTAAATTAAGTAGGTTACATTAAGGTGGGCAGCAGTAGCTTCTTATAGGCAGGTGTTCCATTATCAATATGTTCAGGGTACTCTGTGGGCCATTGATGTCAAGTTCACTTATCTAAAACACAAACCTCTGAGTCCTTTATCCATGTATGTCCCACAATTTCAAACATATATATTTGAACAGTTCAGAATCAGTGATATATACCCATATTTATGGTGGGGCTTGAAATGCCAAAAAAATCCTATTCCAATTTTTATATTTTCCAGTAGTCTTATATGGCCTACAGTTTATTTGTACGGTAGTGACAGAAAGAGAAATGGGATATGGATGGCACTGACTAAGTTTTGGAGAAAGTGATATTAGAATATATTAGGGCTATTGTAGAAAAGTAAGAATTTGACTACAAAGAAAAAGATGGAAAATTAAGCACTAAATAAAATTTTTAGGCTTTGTTAGTGAAGGTAATAAGAAAGCTAACCTTACAGATTTATAACATAAATTTCTAAACATGAAAATTTCTGATATCATTCTAATATTTGTAAAATGAACTAATTTTGGAACAAATATTTATTTTTCTTGATTAAAGCAATCATGATTGTTTCTTATATAAATAAAGTCAAATGACATCTCTCCATGATTTTCTTTCTTCCCTTTTTTCATTGTTATTTTTACAGGAAATTATGGGATGATAATTTTCCAGAATATCATTCTAGAAAATCATTTGATTGAACATTAAGTTAACTAAGCTGAAACAGATTTCCTGTCATACTCAACAATGTTACTGCATCATTGACAAATGTCTCTCTAGTATGTGTGAGGACTCAGAAAGCTGTCCAACTTTCAGGCAGCTCCCACTGAAAAGTTTCCTCAGTCATTGCTTGCTACCTTTATTGCCTTGGGGAGGTGTTCTGTGAATCTTGCAAATGTCTGAGATTCCTTCACATTATAAATCTCATTGGCTTTCAGAGTCTTATGATTCTCCTTCCCATTTTGCAAGGGGACATTGCAATTTGCAGGAAAGAGCTTGCCTCAGTTACTGTTCTACTGCCGTGAAGAGACACCATGACCAAGGCAAACTCTTATAAAACCAAACATTTTATTGGGGCATTGAGAGCTATTGTTAGATCTGAAGGAGGGCCTTCTGCAGAAAGATCCTGTGATCTATAGCTACATAATTATCCTCAGGGAATGACATTTCCAAGAATTCCCACCCATTCTAACCATGGACTTGTCCACGTGATTTGCTGTGGCCATCAGAACACCAATCAACAATACTTTGGGATGAAGTATTTATAATTTCTGATTTTATATATTGGTAATTCTGTCAATACTTCTGTGTATTTATAATATTGTCAATTTGATAAGACATTCCTGCCTTCTCATCTTGATTGCAAGTTTATATACTCTGTTGGTAAGTTTGTCTATCATGCTGCTGATATCAGAATCCAACCTCTTCAGCTCTCCAATGTAAACTGAAGACCCAGAAGATCGATAGGAAAACCTGCTAAGGTATCTAGCCTCATGTGCATGTACTAAGTCTGTTCTCCATCCCTCTGCTATGAGACAGCCATTGTTGGATTACATATATTAATCATGTAAGTCAATCTAGTAAATGTCCTTGAAACATAACTCTATCAGTTCTGTTACTCTATAGAACTCTACTATCATATTCTTGTTGGTTTTTTATTACTTTGTCTCATTTCTGATTTCACTTAGAATTATTAATTGTCTTAATAGCTATAGCTCTTTAACTTTATGAAGTGTAGTGATTGCTCAAGACTTCAGAAGATACAGCTTTACTTTATCAAATAGCCTTCAAATGGCTATATGTCATTTTGTTTGTATAGTAAGAATATCATAACAATACATTCCCACTTAAACTCAAAAAAAACATCGCTTCTATTACTACTATATATTTTATTCTGTAATATATTTTACTTTTTATGTACTTATCACATCTCTAAATATTCATTTTATAAAAATTAAAAATGAGAAAGGATGCCTTTTATAGGTAAATATTTGCTAACACAATGCTATTTACTCATGTCTAGAATCAATTTTGCCATCATTTTCATTAAAGATGGCATTAATTAGAAATAGAGGGATAAAAGAAATAATGTAAACACTTGTGACATGGAGCAGAAAGAGGATCATTTGAGGGAAACAATGGTGATGGGTTGGTGAGGCAGAGTGGACCAGTAGGACAGAGGGGAGGAAGGATGAATAAGAACAAAGTATATTTCCAATCTGCTTCTCTACCCAGGCCAGATGAGTGGACTGATACCCTCCCATACCCTACAGCCTGTCTGCCTCTCAGGAGGTCTGCAGTTACTAGGGACATAGCCTGTCTGTCTCCCAGGAGGTATACAGTAACCAGGGATGCAGGTGAGACTCTTGTCCAAATACCCACACCAGCTGAGATTCCCACAGAGCCTAGCTGACTCGGGACCTACCCTTCTTCCTTCTTGCTCCATCTTGCTTCTGTTTTGTTTCTCCACCTAAGCCAAATCAGCAGGTCTGATACCCTTCCACAGCCTCCAGCCTGCCTGCCTCCCAGGAGGTCTGTAGTAACCAGCGACACAGCCTGCCTGTCTCTCAGGAGATCTGCAATAACCAGGGACACAGGATGTCTGCCTTAACCAGGGACATAGTCCTTCTGGTTTGTACCTCCATGTGCAACTGTGCAGATCCTGCCCCTGGAGCCCAGAAACTTCCTGTATCCCAGGAGGTTTGCCCTTGTCAGGAACACAAGAGGTCTGCCCTAACCAGGAACATAGGAGGTCTGCTCTAACCCAAGACAACAGAGGCCCACCCTACATGGATTCAGCACTGCCTATGTCCCAGGAGCCTGGCTGTAATCCATGCCACAGAACTCTACCTGCCTCCAAAGAGGCCGGCTCCAGTCAGAGACACCCAGGCCAGTTAACACAAGAGATAAACAGATGGTGAGAGGCAAGTAAAAGGACATAAGCAACAGAACTCAGTCCAATTCAGCACCACCAGAGCCCAGTCATCTCAGCACAGCAAGTCCTGGATACTCTAACATGTCTAAAAATCAAGATTCTGACCTAAAATCTCATATCATGAAAATGATAGAGGCCTTTAAGAAAGATATAATTAACCTTAAAGAAATACAGGAAATCATGGGCAAACAAGTAGAAGCACTTAAAGAGGAAACAAATCCCTTAAGGAAATACAGGAAAATACAATCAAGCAGGTGAAGGAATTGAACAAACAAACAAACAAACAAAAAATCCAAGACCTAAAAATGGAAATAGAAACAATAAAGAAAATGCAAATGGAGATAACCCTGGAGATGAACAACTTGGGAAAGAGATCAGGAGCTACAGATGCAAGCATTGCCAACAGAACACATGAGATAGAAGAGAGAATCTCAGACATAGAAGGTACCACAGAAGATATTGACACATCTGTCAAAGAAAATACAAAGTGTAAAACCCAAAATATCCAGGAAATTTAGGACACAATGAAAAGATCAAACTTAAGAATAATAGGAATAGAAGAGGGTGAACATTACTGGCTCAAAGGGCCAGAAAACATCTTCAACAAAATCATAGAATGAAACTTTCCTAACCTAAAGAACAGATGGCTGTAAATCTATTTTGCCTACAGAAGACAAAATAGATCGGATCAGAAAAGAAAATCCTCTTGTCACATACTGTCAAAACACTAAATGCACAGAATAAAGAAAGAATATTAAAAGCTGTAAGGGAAAAGGGACAAGTAACCTATAAAGGTAGACCTATCAGAATAACAAGTCTTCTCAAAGGGACTCTAAAATCCAAAAGAGCCTGGAAAGATGTCATCCAGACCCTAAGAGAACACAAATGTCATGCCAGGCTATTATACTCAGCAAAACTCTCATTCACCACAGAAGAACAAAGATATTCCATAACAAAACTAAATTTAAATATCTTTCTACTAATACATGTCCACAGAGGATACTGAAGGGAAAATTCCAACACAAAGAGGATACCTACACCAAAAAGAAAAAGAAAAAAAAAACATGAAAAATTTAACATCTTAAACCAAAAAGAAGTGAATTACACATAATGCAACATAAAACAACAAAAATAATAGGATCTAACAATCACTGGTCTTTAATATCTCTCAACATCAATGAACTCAATTCCCCAATAAAAAGACACAGGCTAACGTTAGACTGGATATATAAACAGGATCCAGCACTTTAATGCAGATAAGAAACACACCATAGTGACAAAGGAAGATACTACTTCAGAATAAAGGGCTGGAAAAAAGTTTTCTAAGCAAATGGTTCCAAGAAATAAGTTGGAGTTACCATTCTAATACACAATAAAATAGACTTTCAACCAAAAGTTACCAAACGAGATGGGGAAGAATATTTCACACTCATCAAAGGAAAAATTCTCCAAGAGGAAGCCTCAATTCTAAACATCAATGCTCCAAATGCAAGAGCACCAACATTTGTAAAAGAAATTTTACTAAAGCCCAAAACAAACATTGAACATCACACATTAAGAGTGGGCAACTTCAGCACCACAATCTTTCCAATGGACAGTTGAAACAGAAAATAAAAAGTCACCGTGAAATTAAAAGAAGTTATGAACCAAATGGTTTTAACAGCTATCTAAAGAACATTTTACCCCAAAACAAGAGAATATACCTTCTTCTCAGCACCTCATGGTATCTTCTCCAAAACTGACCATGTAGTCAGACACAAAACAAGTCTCAACAGATATAAAAGCAATTGGAATAATCCCATGCATCCCATCAGATCACCACAGACTAAGGCTGGTTTTAAATAACAACAAAAACAACAGAAAGCTCACATACTAATGGAAACTGAATAGTTCTATACTCAATAATAACTTTATAATAAAGAAAGAAATTAAAGAATTTCTAGAATTTAATGAAAATGAAGGTATAACATACCCAAACTTATGGGAAATAATGAAAGCAGTGTTAAGAGGAAATTTATATCATTGAGTACATTCATAAAGAAACTGGGGCGTTCTTACACTAGCTTAACAGCATGTCTGGTCTGAGCTCTAGAACAAAAGAACACACCCAAGAAGAGTAGATGACAGGAAATAATCAAACTCAGAGCTGGAATCAACCAATTAGAAACAAAGAGAACTATATAAAGAATTAACAAAACTAAGAGCTGGTTCTTTCAGAAAATCAACATGATAGACAAGCCCTTAGCCAAACTAACTAAAGGGCACAGAGACAATATCCAAATTAACAAAATCAGGAATGAAAAGGGAGACAACAGAAACTGAAGAAATTTAAAAAAAAAAAAGTCATCAGATCCTATTACAAAATCCAAAACAAAACAAAACAAATCTGGAAAATCTAGATAAAATGAATGATTTTCAAGATAAATGGAATCCAATAACACATCAAAACAATCATTCACCCTGATCAAGTAGGCTTCATCCCAGGGATTCCAGGATTGTTCAATATGCAAATATCCATCAAAATAATAAACTATATAAGCAAACCCAAAGAAAAAAGCCACATGAACATGTTACAAGTTGTGGTGAGGTCAGGAACTCAAAGCACATACCTAAAAATAATAAAAGCAATATACAGCAAATAGCCAATATCAAATTAAATGGAAAGAAACTTGAAGTAATCACCCTAAAAATCAGAGACAGATCAAGGCTGCCCATTCTCTCCCTAATTATAAAATATAGCACTCGAAGTTCTAGCTAGAGCAATCAGAAAACAAAGGGAGGTCAAAGGGATAACAATCAGAAAAGAAGAAGTCAAGGTATCACTATTTGCAGATGGTATAATAGTATACATAAGCGACCCTAAAAACAACAAAAAAAAAAATTTACCAGAGAATTTCTACAGTCTTAGTCAGGGTTTCTATTCCTGAACAAACATCATGACCAAGAAGCAAGTTGGGGAGGAAAGGATTTATTCAGCTTACACTTCCAAATTGCTGTTTATCACCAAAGGAGGTCAGAACTGGAACTCAAGCAGGTCAGGAAGCAGGAGCTGATACAAAGGCCATGGAGGGATGTTTCTTACTGGCTTGCTTCCCCTGGCTTGCTCAGCCTGCTCTCTTTTAGAACCCAAGACTACCAGCCCAGAGATGGTACCACCCACAAGGGGCCCTCCCCTCCTTGATCACTAATTGAGAAAATGCCCCACAGCTGGATCTCATGAAGGCACTTCCCCAACTGAAGCTCCTTTCTCTGTGATAACTCCAGTTTGTGTCAAGTTGACACACAAAACCAGCCAGTACACAAACATCTTCAGCAATGTGGCTAGGTATAAAATTAACTCAAGCAAATTAGTAGCCTTTCTCTGTACAAAGGATAAATGGGTTGAGAAAGAAATGAAGGAAACAACATCCTTTGCAATAGTCACAAATAATGTAAAGTATCTTGGTGTAACTCTAATTAAGCATGGGAAAGTTCTGTATGACAAGAACTTCAAGTCTATGAAGAATGAAGTCGAAGGAGACATCAGAAGATAGAAAGATCTCCCATGCCCATGGACTGGAAGTAAAAATGGCCACCTTACCAAAAGCAATCTACAGACTTAATACAATTCCCATCAAAATTCCAACTCAATTCTTCACAGAGATAGAAAGCAATTCTCAACTTCATGTGGAATAATAAAAATCTCAGAATATCCAAAACAATTCTCAACAATAAAACAACTTCTGGGGGAATCACCATCCTTGACCTCAAACTATGTTACAGAGCAATAGTGATAAAAACTGCATGGTATTGGTACAGTGAGAAGCAGGTAGACCAATGGAATAGAACTGATGACACAGAAATAAACCCACATAACTATGGTCACTTAATCTTTGACAAAGAAGCCAAAACCATAGAGTAGATAAAAGACAGAATTTTCTTTTTTTTTTCTTAAATTTCTTTTTATTGGATATTTTCTTTATTTACATTTCAGATGTTATACCCTTTTCCAGTTTACCCTCTGGAAACCCTCTATCCCATCCTCCCGCCCCCTGCTTCAATGAGGGTGCTCCCCCACCCACCTACCCACTCCTGCCTCCCCACCCTGGCATTCCCCTACACTGGGGCATCAAGGTTTCTCAGAATCCAGGGCCTGTCCTCCCATTGATATCCAACAAGGCCATGCTCTGCTACATATGTGTCTGGAGCCATGTGTTCCTCCATGTGTCCTCTTGGTTGGCAGTTTAGTCCCTGGAAGTTCTGGGGGGGGGGGTCTGGTTGGTTGATATTGTTGCAAACCTCTTCATCTCCTTCAGTCTTTTCTCTAATTTCTCCATTGGGGACCCCGTGATCAGTCCAATGGTTAGCTGTGAGCATGCACCTCTGTATTTGTCAGATTCTGGCACAGTCTCTTAGAAAACAATTATATCAGGCTCCAAAAAGCAGCATTTTCAACAAATGGTGCTGGTTCAACTGGTGGTTGGCATGTAGAAGAATGCAAATTGATTCATTCTTATCTCCTTGTACAAAGCTCAAATACAAGTGGACAAAGGACCTTCACATAAAACCAGATAGACTGAATTTAATAGAAGAGAAAGTGTGGAAGAGCCTTGAGCACATCAGCATAGGGGAAAATTCCCTGAAGTGAACACCAATGGCTCAAGCTCTAAGATCAACAACTGACAAATGGGACCTCATGAAACTCAAAAGCTTTTATGAGGCAAAAGATACTTTCAATTGGACAGAATGGAAACCTACAGATTAGGAAAAAATTCTTTACCAACCCTATATCCAATAGAGGATTAATATCCAAAATATACAAAGAACTCCAGAAGTTAGACTCCAGCAAAGCATATAACTCAGTTTAAAAATGGGATACAGAACTAAACAAAGAATTCTCAACTGAGGAATCCTGAATTGCTAAGAAGCACCTAAAGAAATGTTTAGATTTGCATTTCCCTAATGACTAAGGATGATGAACATCTCTTTAGGTGCTTCTCAGCCATTAGATATTCTTCAGGTGAGAACTCTTTGTGGAGCTCTGTACCCCATTTTTTAATAGGGTTACTTGCCTCTCTGGAGTTTAACTTCTTGAGTTCTTTGTATATCTTGGATATTAGCCCTCTGTCGGATGTAAGGTTGGTAAAGATCATTTCCCAGTTAGTTGGTTGCCGCTTTGTCTTTTTGACGGTGTCTTTTGCCTTGCAAAATCTTTGTAATTTAATGAGGTCCCATTTGTCTATTCTTGATCTTAGAGCATAAGCTATTGGAGTTCTGTTCAGGAAATTCTCCCCTGTGCCCATATGTTCAAGGTTCTTCCCTAGTTTCCCTTCTATTAGTTTCAGTGTGTCTGGTTTTATGTGGAGATCTTTGATCCACTTAGAATTGAGCTTAGTGCAAGGAGATAAGGATGGGTCAATTTGCATTCTTCTGCATGTTGACCTCCAGCTGAGCCAGCACCATTTGTTGAAAAGGCTATCTTTTTTCCACTGGATGGTTTTAGCTCCTTTGTCAAAGATCAAGTGACCATAGGAGTGTGGATTCATTTCTGGGTCTTCAATTCTGTTCCATTGATCTACATGTCTGTTACTGTACCAATACCATGCAGTTTTTAACACTATTGCTCTGTAGTACAGCTTGAGGTCCGGGATACTGATTCCCCCAGAGGTTCTTTTACTCTTGAGAATAGTTTTAGCTATTCTGGGTTTTCTGTTATTCCAGATGAATTTTTGAATTGCTCTTTCTAACTCTATGAAGAATTGAGTTGGGATTTTGATGGGGATTGCATTGAATCTGTGTATTACTTTTGGTAAGATGCTCATTTTTACTATATTAATCCTGCCAATCCATGAGCATGGCAGATTTTTCCATCTTCCGAGGTCTTCTTCAATTTCTTTCTTCAGAGACTTGAAGTTCTTGTCATACAGATCTTTCACTTGTTTGGTTAGCGTCACGCCAAGATACTTAATATGGTTTGTGGCTATCGTAAAGGGTATTATTTCTCTTACTTCTTTCTCAGCCTGCTTATCCTTTGAGTATAGGAAGGCTTCTGACTTGCTTGAGTTGATTTTATATCCGGCCACTTTGCTGAAGTCGTTTATCAGCTGTAGGAGTTCTCTGGTGGAGTTCTTTGGGTCGCTTATGTATACTATCATATCGTCTGCAAATAGTGATAGTTTGACTTCTTCCTTTCCAATTTGTATCCCTTTGACCTCTTTTTCTTGTCTAATTGCTCTAGCTAGAACTTCAAGTACTATATTGAAAAGATATGGAGAGAGAGGGCAGCCTTGTCTAGTCCCTGATTTTAGTGGGATTGCTTCAAGTTTCTCTCCGTTTAGATTGATGCTGGCTACTGGTTTGCTGTAAATTGCTTTTACTATGTTTAGATATGGGCCTTGAATTCCTGATCTTTCCAAGACCTTTAGCATGAAAGGATGCTGAATTTTGTCAAATGCTTTCTCAGCATCTAATGAGATGACCATGTGGTTTTTTTCTTTGAGATTGTTTATGTAGTGGATTACATTGATGGATTTCCTTATATTGAACCATCCCTGCATCCCTGGGATGAAGCCTACTTGATCGTGGTGAATGATCGTTTTGATGTGTTCTTGGATTCGGTTGGCAAGAATTTTATTGAGTATTTTTGCATCGATAGATTCCATCTCACACCAGTCAGGATGGCTAAGATCAAAAACACAGGAGACAGCAGTTGTTGGCGAGGATGTGGAGAAAGAGGAACACTCCTCCACTGCTGGTGGAATTGCAGGCTGGTACAACCACTCTGGAAAGCAGTCTGGCGGCTCCTCAGAAAACTGGGCATGACACTTCCGGAGGATCCGGCTATACCACTCCTGGGCATATACTCAGAGACTTTACCTGCATGCATTAAGGACACATGCTCCACTATATTCATAGCAGCCTTATTTATAATAGCCAGAAGCTGGAAAGAACCCAGATGTCCCTCAACGGAGGAATGGATTCAGAAGATGTGGTATATTTACACAATGGAATACTACTCTGCAATTAAAAACAATGAATTCACGAAATTCCTAGGCAAATGGTCAGAACTTGAAAATATCATCCTTAGTGAGGTAACCCAATCACAAAAGATCACACATGGTATGAAGTCACTGATAAGGGGATATTGACCCAGAATCTCAGAATACCCTAGACACAATCAGCATATCAATAGATTTCTAAAAAGATGGAAGGAGAGACCCCTGGTCCTGGAAAGACTGGATGTAGGGGAACGCCAGGACAGAGTAATGAGAGGGGGTTGAACGGAGAAAAGAGGGAGGGAAGGGGGCTTATGGGACTTTCGGGGAGGGAGGAAACGGGAAAGGGGAAGTGATTTGGAATGTAAATTAAAAAAATAAAATAAAATTAAATTTAAAAAAAAAAAAAGAAATGTTTAACACCTTTAGTCATCAGGAAAATGCAAATCAAAACGACCCTGAGATTGTACCTTACATCAATCAGAATGGCTAAGATCAAAAATTCAGGTGACAGCAGATGCTGGTGAGAATGTGGACAATGAGGTACACTCCTCCTTTGCTGGTAGGATTACAAGCTGGTACAAAAACTTTGGAAATCAATCTGGCAGTTCCTCAAAAAATTGGACATAGTATCACCTGAGAACCCAGCTCTACCACTTCTGGGCATATATACAGAAGATGGTCCAACATATAACAAGGGCACATGCTCCACTATGTTCATAACAGCCTTATTTATAATAGCCAGAAGCTGAAAACACCCAGATCCCTCAGTGGAAGAACGGATACAGAAAATGTGGTTCAGTTACACAATGGAATACTATTAAGCTATTAAAAATGCTGACTTTGTGAGCTTTGTAGGCAAATGGATGGAACTAGAAAATATTATTCTGAGTGAGGTAACACAGACACAAAAGGACATACATTATGCTCACTGACAAGTGGATATTAGCCCCAAAGTTCAGAATACCCATGATACTACTCACAGACCATATGACGCTTAGCAGGAAGAAGGAACAAAATAATCATAGGAGGCAGAGGGAAGGAGTGATCTGGGTAGGAGAGAAAAGGGGGAGGGAAAAAAGGGAGTTGAGCAGGACCAGGTGTGAGAAGAGATAGGAGATAAGTCCAGAGTAGCCGTGGGGGATTGTGAACTTGGGGAAATCACCAGAAAGTCTCAGACACCAAGGATGCGAGAGGCTCCCAAGACCCTGTGGGGATGACATCAGCCAAAATACCCAACAGTAGGGCGGTAGAACCTGAAGAAACCACCTCCAGTAGATAGGCATGACTCTCAGTGAAGGGATTGGACCATCCAACCATCTCAAAATTTTTAACCCAGAATTGTTTCTGTCTAAAGGAAATGCAGGGACGAAAATTAAGCAGAGACTGAAAGGCCAACCAGAGACTGCCCCACTGTGGGTTCTATCCCATCTGCAGACACCAAACCCTGACACTATTGTTGTTGCCAATTTGTTCTTGCAGACAGGAGCCTGGTATGTCATCCTCTGAGAGTCTCTGCTAGCATCTGACTAAGACAGATGCAGATACTGACAGCTAAGCATTGGGCGGGGCCTGGGGACCCCAATGGAAGAGTTAGGGGAAGGACTGAAGGAGCTGAAGGGGATTGCAACTCCATAGGAAGAACAACAGTATCAATTAACAGTACCTCTCAGGGCTCCCAGGGACTAAACCACCAACCAAAGAGTATACATGGGCGGGTCCATGGCTCTAGCTACATATGTACCAGAGGACTGCCTCATCTGCCATCAGTGGGAGGGGAGGTGCTTGGTTCTGTTGAGGCTGAGTCTTGATTTCCTTGAGAAGGGAGATGCTAGAGGGGTGACAGGAGAGTGAGTATGTGGGTAGGGGAACACCCTCTTAGATGCAAAGATGAGGAGGATGAGGTAGGGGCATTCATGGGGAGACCAGGAAAGGGGATAACATTTAAAATGTAAATACATAAAACAATTAATGAGTAAAAAAGAACAGTACTGATTATAGATTTCATATTCCATTGCACATTCTACAATCATTATTTGTAACTGAAATACCAAGAACTTTAAAAGTCATCATATTGAATTTGCTTTTTTTATTTTAAATTCTATGGGATAAAACCATTAACTTTTTAAAACTCTTTAGAGTTTAATATTGATAAATTTTTATGGTTTAAAGAAATAACATATCACTTACTGGCAAAAATGTAATCAGATATTAATATATGTATACTTCTACTAAAGCCCTGAAAATTTTTAATGCGAATTTTTACCATAATTCTGGCATAGTAGGATATCAAATACATATATATTTCCCCTTTAATATTTACTCTAAATGAATATCTATGTTATGATAATTAAAGTTTGTGCTTAGGAAAAGAAGCGATGGATGGGCCTGACCTCATTCTCTGATTATGCCCTTCTAACATTTCTTCATGTAGGGAGAATATGCCTTACGAAAAGAATGAAAAAGAGGCCAGGAGGGCTGTCAGCAGGGTTCAGTCAGTAATGGCTCTTGTATTAAAGTCTGATAACCTGAGTTCAATTCCTGGAATCTTCATGGTGGGAGAAGAGAACTCACTCGTGGCACTTGTCCTCTGATTACTCTCACTATGACACACAATATGCTCAACCTCCCCCTCAAGTAAGTGTAATAAAATTATTTTTAAAATCATGAGGGTATTTAGTGTGTTTGCAGATTTTTAGGAGTGTAAAAATTGTCCTCCAATATTTGCATGTTCCATGGACTTACTGAATAGATGCATATCAGAGTAAGTGAATGAGTGGCTTCAGCACTAAGTAGAAAGCACCAGGAAGCAGTAAACAAAGACTGTAGTGAGCATGGGAAATACCCACATAAGGAAGCTATTGCTCTCTAGTGTGGCAAGTGAAAGAATGAAGAAACAGTTTCTGAGTAGTCGTGTAGAGCAGAACAAAGCAAATACAAATGTTTTAAATGCAGATACTTTCCCCAATTCCCTGCAGTGAGAAGAGGGAACCCCATCTCCATCACCCACCCTAGCATATCAAATAATTAGAGGACCAGGTGCATCCTCTCCCACCAAGGCCTGACAAGGCAGCCCAGTTAGGGAACAGGATCCACTGACAAGCAATGGATTCAGGGATATCCCCTGCACCAGTTGTTAGGGGACCTGCATGAAGACCAAGCTGTACTTCTGCTAAATATACGTGGGGAAGGGGGTAGGTTCTGAGTCCAGCCTGTGCTCATTCTATGTTTGATGCTTCAGTCTTTGAGAGGCCCCAAGACCTCTCATTGTTGGTCTTCCTGTGGAGTACCTATCTGTCTTGGGTCCCTCAATCCTTCCCACAATTCTCTTCCACAAGTCTCCTCAAGCTCCATCTAATATTTGTTTGTGGGTTTCTGCATCTGTTTTCATTGGCTGCTGGGTGGCACCTCTCAGAGGCCTGATATGCTAGGCTCCTGTCTGCAAGCATAACAGAGTATCATTAATAGTGTCAGGAATTGGATCTTGCCCATGGATGGGTCTCAATATCGGCCAGTCATTGGTTCTCCATTCTCTCTAGCTCTGCTTTTATCTTTGACCCTGCATATCTTGTAGACAGGACACATTTTGGGCTGGAGGTTTTGTCGGTGGGTCACTGTTCTCATTCTTCCATTGGGATTCCTGCCTGGCTACAGGAAGCTATCACTTCAGGATCCATATTACACACTGCTAGAAGTCTTAGCTAGAGTTTCCCCCGTAGACACCCTGGGGCCTTCCCCCTTCTCAGGTCTCTGGCATGTCCTAGAGATGCCTGCCTCCCCACCAATTTCCTTAGTCTCTCCACTGCTCTCCCTACATCTGATCCCCCTCCCCTCCCCTGCTCCTCCCATGCACTTCCCTTCCTCAATCCTACTCTGATACCTATTTTATTTCCTTTCCTGAGACAGATTCAACCATCATCCCTTGGAACCTCCTTGTCATTTGGCTTCTTTGGGTCTGTCGATTGTAGCGTGGTTATTCTGTTCTTTATGGCTAATATCCACTTGTGAGTACATATCATGCATGTCCTCTTGAGTCTGAGTTACCTCACTCAAAAAGATATGCCCTAGTTCAATCCATTTGCCTGAAAATTTGTCGTGTCTTTGTTAATAATAGCTGAGTAGTATTCCATCTTGTAAATGAACCTTATTTCCTTTACCTATTATTCAGTTTAGAGACATTAAGGCTGGAGTGCTATATTGAATAAACAAGGAGAGAGTGGTCAGCCTTGTTTTGTCCCTGAATTTAGTGGGATTGTTTCTAGTTTCTCTCAATTTAATTTGATGTTGACTGAATACTGCTTTTTTTTTATTTTATTTTATTTTTTAATTTACATTCCAAATCACTTCCCCTTTCCCGTTTCCTCCCTCCCCGAAAGTCCCATAAGCCCCCTTCCCTCCCTCTTTTCTCCATTCAACCCCCTCTCGTTACTCTGTCCTGGTGTTCCCCTACATCCAGTCTTTCCAGGACCAGGGGTCTCTCCTACCATCTTTTTAGAAATCTATTGATATGCGGATTGTGTCTAGGGTATTCCAAGATTCTGGGTCAATATCCCCTTATCAGTGACTGCATACCATGTGTGTTCCTTTGTGATTGGGTTACCTCACTAAGGATGATATTTTCAAGATCTGACCATTTGCCTAGGAATTTCGTGAATTCATTGTTTTTAATTGCAGAGTAGTATTCCATTGTGTAGATATACCACATCTTCTGAATCCATTCCTCCGTTGAGGGACATCTGGGTTCTTTCCAGCTTCTGGCTATTATAAATAAGGCTGCTATGAACATAGTGGAGCATGTGTCCTTATTGCATGCAGGTAAAGTCTCTGGGTATATGCCCAGGAGTGGTATAGCCGGATCCTCCGGGAGTGTCATGCCCAGTTTTCTGAGGAACCGCCAGACTGCTTTCCAGAGTGGTTGTACCAGCTTGCAATTCCACCAGCAGTGGAGGAGTGTTCCTCTTTCTCCACATCCTCGCCAACAACTGCTGTCTCCTGTGTTTTGATCTTAGCCATCCTGACTGGTGTGAGATGAAATCTCAGGGTTGTTTTGATTTGCATTTCCCTAATGACTAAGGATAATGAACATCTCTTTAGGTGCTTCTCAGCCATTAGATATTCTTCAGGTGAGAACTCTTTGTGTAGCTCTGTACCCCATTTTTTAATAGGGTTACTTGCCTCTCTGGAGTTTAACTTCTTGAGTTCTTTGTATATATTGGATATTAGCCCTCTGTCGGATGTAAGGTTGGTAAAGATCATTTCCCAGTTAGTTGGTTGCCGCTTTGTCTTTTTGACAGTGTCTTTTGCCTTGCAAAATCTTTGTAATTTAATGAGGTCCCATTTGTCTATTCTTGATCTTAGAGCATAAGCTATTGGAGTTCTGTTCAGGAAATTCTCCCCTGTGCCCATATGTTCAAGGTTCTTCCCTAGTTTCCCTTCTATTAGTTTCAGTGTGTCTGGTTTTATGTGGAGATCTTTGATCCACTTAGAATTGAGCTTAGTGCAAGGAGATAAGGATAGGTCAATTTGCATTCTTCTGCATGTTGACCTCCAGCTGAGCCAGCACCATTTGTTGAAAAGGCTATCTTTTTCCACTGGATGGTTTTAGCTCCTTTGTCAAAGATCAAGTAACCATAGGAGTGCGGGTTCATTTCTGGGTCTTCAGTTCTGTTCCATTGATCTACATGTCTGTTACTGTACCAATACCGTGCAGTTTTTAACATTATTGCTCTGTAGTACAGCTTGAGGTCCGGGATACTGATTCCCCCAGAGGTTCTTTTACTCTTGAGAATAGTTTTAGCTATTCTGGGTTTTCTGTTATTCCAGATGAATTTTTGAATTGCTCTTTCTAACTCTATGAAGAATTGAGTTGGGATTTTGATGGGGATTGCATTGAATCTGTGTATTACTTTTGGTAAGATGCTCATTTTTACTATATTAATCCTGCCAATCCATGAGCATGGCAGATTTTTCCATCTTCTGAGGTCTTCTTCAATTTCTTTCTTCAGAGACTTGAAGTTCTTGTCATACAGATCTTTCACTTGTTTGGTTAGAGTCACGCCAAGATACTTAATATGGTTTGTGGCTATCGTGAAGGGTATTATTTCCCTTACTTCTTTCTCAGCCTGCTTATCCTTTGAGCATAGGAAGGCTTCTGACTTGCTTGAGTTGATTTTATATCCGGACACTTTGCTGAAGTCGTTTATCAGCTGTAGGAGTTCTCTGGTGGAGTTCTTTGGGTCGCTTAAGTATACTATCATATCGTCTGCAAATAGTGATAGTTTGACTTCTTCCTTTCCAATTTGTATCCCTTTGACCTCTTTTTGTTGTCTAATTGCTCTAGCTAGAACTTCAAGTACTATATTGAAAAGATATGGAGAGAGAGGGCAGCCTTGTCTAGTCCCTGATTTTAGTGGGATTGCTTCAAGTTTCTCTCCATTTAGATTGATGCTGGCTACCGGTTTGCTGTAAATTGCTTTTACTATGTTTAGATATGGGCCTTGAATTCCTGATCTTTCCAAGACCTTTAGCATGAAAGGATGCTGAATTTTGTCAAATGCTTTCTCAGCATCTAATGAGATGACCATGTGGTTTTTTTCTTTGAGCTTGTTTATGTAGTGGATTACATTGATGGATTTCCTTATATTGAACCATCCCTGCATCCCTGGGATGAAGCCTAGTTGATCGGGGAGGATGATCGTTTTGATGTGTTCTTGGATTCGGTTGGCAAGAATTTTATTGAGTATTTTTGCATCGATATTCATAAGAGAGATTGGCCTGAGATTCTCTTTCTTTGTCGGATCTTTGTGTGCTTTTGGTATTAGTGTAATTGTGGCTTCATAGAACGAGTTGGGTAGTGTTCCTTCTGTTTCTATTTTGTGGAACAGTTTGAAGAGTATTGGTGTTAGGTCTTCTTTGAAGGTCTGATAGAATTCTGCACTAAAACCATCTGGACCTGTGCTTTTTTTGGTTGGAAGACTTCCAATGACAACTTCTATTTCTTCAGGGGTTATAGGATGGTTTAGATGGTCTATTTGATCCTGATTTAATTTTGGTACTTGGTATCTGTCAAGGAAATTGTCCATTTCTTCCAGATTTTCTAGTTGTGTTGAATACAGGGTTTTGTAGTAGGATCTGATGATTTTTTGAATTTCCTCATTTTCTGTTGTTATCTCTCCCTTTTTGTTTCTGATTTTATTAATTTGGATACTATCTCTGTGCTCTCTGGTTAGTCTGGCTAAGGGCTTATCTATCTTGTTGATTTTCTCAAAGAACCAACTCCTCGTTTTGTTGATTCTTTGTATGGTTTTATTTGTTTCTACTTGATTGATTTCAGCCCTGAGTTTGATGATTTCCTGCCTTCTACTCCTCTTGGGTGTATTTGCTTCTTTTTGTTCCAGGGCTTTCAGGTGTGCCATTAAGCTGTTAGTGTATGCTGTCTCCCGTTTCTTTTTGGCGGCACTCAGGGCTATGAATTTTCCTCTTAGCACTGCTTTCATTGTGTCCCATAAATTAGGGTATGTTGTGCCTTCACTTTCATTAACTTTCAAAAAGTCTTTGATTTCTTTCTTTATTTCCACCTTGACCAAGTTATCATTGAGTAGAGCATTGTTCAGCCTCCATGTGTACGTGGGTTTTCTTTTGTTTTTGTTGCCATTGAAGACCACCCTTATTCCATAGTGATCTGATAGGAGGCATGGGATTAGTTCTATCTTCTTGTATCTGTTGAGGTCTGATTTGTGACCAATTATATGGTCAATTTTGGAGAAGGTACCATGAGGAGCTGAGAAGAAGGTGTATTCTTTAGCTCTAGGATGAAATGTTCTATATATATCAGTTAGTTCCATTTGGTCCAAGGCTTCAATTAGATTCACTGTGTCCCTGTTTAGTTTCTGCTTTCCTGAATGATCCATTTCAGAGAGCGGGGTGTTGAAGTCACCCACTATTATTGTGTGTGGTGCGATGTGTGCTTTGAGTTTTAGTAAAGTTTCTTTTACGAATGAGGGTGCCCTTGCATTTGGAGCATAGATATTCGGAATTGAGAGTTCTTGATGGTGGATTTTTCCCTTGATCAGTATGTAGTGTCCTTCTGTGTCTTTTTTGATGACTTTAGGTTGAAAATCAATTTTATCCGATATTAGGATGGCTACTCCACCTCGTTTCTTGGGGCCATTTGCTTGTAAAATTGTTTTCCAGCCTTTTACTCTGAGGTAGTGTTTGTCTTTGACACTGAGGTGCGTTTCCTGCATGCAGCAAAATGCTGGGTCCTGTTTACGTATCCAGTCTGCTAGTCTATGTCTTTTAATTGGGGAATTGAGACCATTGATATTAAGAGAGATTAAGGCATAGTGATTATTGCCATCTGCCATTCTTGATGCTATCTTTATGTTTGAGTGGTTATCTACTTTTGGGTTTGATTCAAGAAGGTTATTATCTCATTTTTTCCAGGGTGTTTTTTCTCTCCCTGTATTGGAGGTTTCCACCTATTATCCTTTGCAGGGCTGGATTTGTGGAAAGATATTGTGAAAATTTGGTTTTATCATGGACTATCTTGGTCTCTCCATCTATGGTGATTGAGAGTTTTGCTGGGTATAGTAGTCTAGGCTGGCATTTGTGCTGTCTTAGTGTCTGCATGAGATCTGCCCAGGATCTTCTGGCTTTCATAGTCTCTGGTGAGAAGTCTGATGTGATTCGGATAGGTCTTCCTTTGTATGTTACTTGGCCCTTTTCTCTTACTGCTTTTAGTATTCTTTCTTTGTTTAGAACATTCGGTGTTTTGATTATTCTGTGACGGGAGGTATTTCTGTTCTGGTCCAGTCTGTTTGGAGTTCTGTAGGCTTCTTGTACGTTCATCGGCATCTCTCTCTTTAAGTTAGGGAAGTTTTCCTCCATAATTTTGTTGAAGATGTTTACTGGCCCTTTAAGTTGCAAATCTTCACTCTCATCTATACCTATAATCCTTCGGTTTGGTCTTCTCATTGTGTCCTGGATTTCCTGGATGTTTTGGGTTACACGTTTTTTGCATTTTGCATTTTCTTTGACTGTTGAGTCGATGCTTTCTATGGAGTCTTCAGCACCTGAGATTCTTTCTTCCATCTCTTGTATTCTATTGTTTATGTTTGCATCTATGACGCCTGATTTCTTCCCAAGGTTTTCTATCTCCAAAGTTGTCTCCCTTTGTGATTTCTTAGTTGTTTCTACTTCCTTTTTTAGTTCCTGGATGGATTTGCTGAGATCCTTCACTTGTTTGTTTGTATTTTCCTGTATTTCTTTAAGGTATTTTTGCATTGCCTCTTTCAGGATTTCTTCCTGATGACCCACGTTCTCCTGCATTTCTCTGAGTGATTTTTGTGTTTCCTCCTCATGGGAATCCATCTGTTGATCCATTGTCTCCTGCATTTCTTTAAGCAGTTCTCGTGTTTCCTTTGTAAGGGTATCTAACCGTTGATTCATTTCTTTAAGCAATTTTTGTATTGCCTCCTTATGGGCATCCGTCTGTTGACCCATATTCTTCTGCATTTCTTTATGCCAATTTTGTGATTCCTTTGTGAGCGCATCTACCCGTTGATTCATCTCGTTAAGCGATTTTTGTGTTGTCTCCTTGTGCGCCTCCATCTTTTGATCCATGTTCTCCCGCATTTCTCTAAGCGATTTTTGTGTTTCCTTTGTAAGGGCTTCTAACCGTTGATTCATGGTCTCCCGTAACTCTTTATGAGATTTATTTGTGTCCTTCTTGTGATCCTCTAATAGCATCATGAGAAGTGATTTTAAATCCAGATCTTGTCTTTCGGGTGTGGTGGGGTATCCAGGACTTGCTGCTGTTGGAGAGTTGGGTTCGGATGGTCCCACATTACTTTGATTTCTGTTAGTAACATTCCTACGTTTGCCTTTTGCCATCTGGATACCTCTGATGTCAGTTGGTCCTGCTGCCACTGGCTGTTGGTTGGACCTCCTGTGAGTCTGCAAAGTTATTTCTGCCCCCCCTGGATTGCCAGGATTCCCCTGGCACCGATTTCTGGGGCCTGCCTGCTCCTGAGTGACTTTGGAGCCCTAATGTGCCTTGCCCCAAATGATCTTATATTGGGGAGGCCTTGCACCTCCAAAGGCTCAGCCTAGTGGATTCCTGGAGCAGAGGTCGCCAAAGGGAGGCTGGTAGGCTCCTGCCCTGTGCAGGAGTGAGTGATCTCTCCTGGGGGGGGGAGGGGGCGTCCCTCTGCCAGGCAGAAGTCCCACAGCAGAGTTGGCCCGCTGGTTACTGCAGATCAGCCCCGCACTTGGGAGCCGCATACACACAAGCGGCCCGAGACCCAAGCGATATTATGCCTGTCTGTCTCAGAACCTGGCTGTCCCAACTTCCCAGTCACTGGAGCAAAGATGGTGGAGTGCAATCTGCACTCTCTCCGTGGCGCCGCTCACCTGCAGACGCGATGGCCTGCAGCTCTGGCACCCAGACGACCACAGAGCTGACCCATTCTCAGGCACAGACGGAAGCCCCAACAGGCCGTGTCCCAAGTGATGTTATATTGGGGATAGGGAGCTTGGGGTACCTGTCACTTCAGCGCAGTCTGCGGGAACAGAGGTCGCGGAAGGAAAGCTGGTAGGCTCCCGCCCAGTGCGGGGTCCCTCTGCCAGGCAGAAGTCCCACAGGAGAGCTGGTGTGCTGGTTACTGCAGATCAGCCCAGCACCTGGGAGCAGGTTACACACAAGCCGCCCGAGACCCAAGTGATATTATGCCTGTCTGTCTCAGAACCTGGCTGTCCCAACTTCCCAGTCACTGGAGCAAAGATGGCGGAGTGCAATCTGCACTCTCTCCGTGGTGCCGCTCACCTGCAGACGCGATGGCCTGCCGATCTGGCACCCAGACGACCACAGCGCTGACCCGTTCTCGGGCACAGATGGAAGCCCCAACAGGCCGTGTCCCAAGTGATGTTATATTGGGGATAGGGAGATTGGGGTACCTGACTCTTCAGTGCAGTCTGCGGGAACAGAGGTCGCGGAAGGAAAGCTTGTAGGCTCCCGCCTAGTGCGGGGGTCCCCGAATACTGCTTTTATTATGTTTACATATGTGCCTTAAATTCCTGGTCTCGCCAAGATTTTTAATGTGACGGGTTTTGTATTTTGTTGAGGGATTTTCAGCATCTAATGGGATGATCCTATGACTTTTTCCTTGCATTATATACTGTATTACATTGATAGATATTTGTATCTCCATCATGGCATGTCTGGGATGAAACGTACTTGATCGGGGTGAATGATGGTTTTGATGTGTTGTTGAATTTGGTTTGCTAGAATTTTATTGAGTGTTTTTGCATTCATATTCATAAGTGAAATTGTCCTGAATTTCTCTTTTTTGTTGGGTCTTTGTGTGGTTTATGTATCAGAGTAACTGTGGCCTCAAAAAATGAATTAGTGTTCTTTCTGTTTCTATTGTGTGGAATAGTTTGAAAGGTATTGTTATTAGCTCTTCAAAAGTATGGCAGAATTCTGCACTAAAACGGATTTTCCCGGATGTATGGCTTAGGAGCTTTTTGCCCTTTGTATTTTCTTTGACTATTATCTTCTATGGTATCCTCTACACCTGAGATTCTCTATGCTATGTCTTGTAGTCTGTTGGTGATACTTCCATCTGTAATTCTAGATCTCTTTCCTAAGGTTTTCTCCCTTTGTGATTTTATTGTTTCTATTTCCATTCTTAGTTTCCGGATGGTTTTGTTCAACTCCTTCACCTGTTTTATTGTGTTTTCCTGAATTTATTTAAGGGATTTGTGTTTCCTCTTTAAGGGCCCCTAACTGTTTACCTGTGTTCTCCTGTATTCCTTTAAGAGAGTTGTTTATGCCCTCCTTAAGGTCTTCTACTGTCTTCATGAGATTAGATTTTAGTTAGAGTCTTTGTTTTCAGGTATCTAGGGTTTTCTGTGGTGGGAAAACTGGGTTCTGATGATGCCAAATTGCATTGGGTTCTGTTGCTTTTGTTCTTGTGCTTGCCTCTCACCATCTGGTTGTCTTTTGTGTTTACTGGCCTGGGTATCTCTGACTGGATCCTGTCCCTCCTGTGAACCTGTGAGCCTGGTTGTGATGAACCTCCTGGGAGTCAAGCTGTCTCTGGGTGTGGGAGGGGTCTGAAGAACTGGCTTTGCCCTGGGATGTGTTATGGGCTGAAAGGAAGATGTAGTACTGCTCTTTTTAACATCTTTGCATTTCTAATTTTAGCAGAGTTGGTGCTCTTCCACTAATTACTCACTTAAACAAGCAAACAAGAATTCAGAACAAACATTGTAGTTATATACTTAATGGGGTTGTATGAGCCACATCTCTGGAGGGATCAACAAAAAGAAGACCACTCGTGACATTGAAGGAAAAACAGTCCACAAAATTCCTTCTCTTTTCTGCAAAGACTGCCCTCTGTCGTGCTGAGGACTCATTTTGGCTAGTGACAGCAAACATTACCACTGTGTAGCTTTCATGAGACAATTAATATTCACACCATGTACCCTGGATTTGTAGAAATAATCCCCCCAAACATTTAGGCAATCTTCCAAGGGAATCTTTAATGTGAATGCTTTGTAAGCTTTGAGTCAGTGAAAGGTGATTTTATGTTATACAACCAGCTTGTGTCAAAACATTTCAGCAGCACTTTGTTAAAATTGGAGAACCTTATGATCCATCTGCAAATGGCTCAGAGGCTGACACTTGAACAAAGTTCCTGTCCTGATCATGGGGTCTGTCTACTAATACCTGAAGCTATGTCTTTCTTCTTTAGTCGACATTTCCTGAGGAATCAATTGCAAGCCAAAAGGAATTCATTTTAGGAAGCCTTGTGACTTCCCTGAATCCACAGAGCTTTCCAGAAACCGAGGCTGTATGCCAACTTATTGTTACTCTATCCATGTGGATCTTCCATCAAGCAATTAGGACATAAAGAGTTATATATTATCCTGGTGGAGGGGATGAATACATGGAAGTACTCTGTGAAAAGAAAGAACAAGAAATTCAGAACTTCATGTCGTTATACACTAGCCAATGAGAAGTCTGTATTCACTGAAGATATAAACAATCACAGCCACAGACGAGCCACAAATAAGGCTGGAAATTTTATTTTCTCTTCTCCTCTTTTATCCAGTTGACAGAATCTAGATTCTTGATTTATCCTTACAGTCTCAGGTCACACCTTCTTCTTCTTAGGAGTTAGTTCAAGGTGTAATTTAATAGACGTTACTAATTTTTTTTCTTCAATAGTATCATTCAACACTAGACCAAATTCTGCATAGAACACTGTAAAGTAACAGAAGACATTGATACAGAAAATTATTTTAACCACATGGGCTAACTGAGGCTATTAGTTTATGGTTTACAGAACATTTTAGAATCATGCTCATTGTTAGCTGTATTTACACACAGAGAGAGAGAGAGAGAGAGAGAGAGAGAGAGAGAGAGAGAGAGAGAGAGAGAGAGAGAGAACACTTATACTTCTCTTTTAACTCTCAGACAAATGAAAATTTAGGTAAACATCTAATCATTTTTAAATTACTGTGTATGTAATAAGCTTTCCTTACAAATATGATTTTTTAAAGCTAGAAAGTGGGAGTATATATCAAATTATCTTTTCTGCCTTGCATAAACATGCATGCACATACTTACAAACACATTCATATAATCATTATCATCATCACCAGCCCTTGTTTGAAGGAAGGCTAAATGGGGAGGGATATTTTAATCTGCTCTTCAGAGTATAAGTGATGAGATTAGTATACTTATTTGGGCAGTGCTTAAAAATATAGCTAACTTACTTTGTGACATAAAGTAAGCTTAGCTTATTTTCTTGAAAGGAAGAAAAAGAATACAAATAAATACCTTGGACGATATCTATGCAAACTAAAAGGAAGAGGGCCTCCTTACATTGTTATTACTCTCGCTGGCTAAGCTTACCCACCCAAGCTCTAAATCTACCTTTAAAAGTCAGGCCATTTAGTGCCAGGCTTCTGGGGAGGTAGTCATTGAGTCAGAAGCTGTTATACACATCACATCAATCATCTCTGAGTAATCCTCCCCCCTTGGATTGGCCTTTTAAAAACATTCCTGAAATTTCTTTTTTTCAATTGAATATTTTATTTATTTATATTTCAAATGTTATTCTCTTTCCCAGTTTTCCCTCTGCAAACCCACTATCCTATCCCCTCTTACCCTGATTCTATGAGGGATTACCATCCTAGCATTTCTCTACACTGGGGCATCAAGCCTTCACAGAACCAAAGACCTCCCCTCCAATTGATGCCAGATAAGGCACCTTTGGCTCCTTCAGTTCTTCCCCTAACTTCTCCATTGGAGTTCCTGTACTTTGTCCGATGGTTGGCTGTGAGAATATGAATCTATATTGGTCAGGATCTGGCAAAGCCTCTCAGGAAAGCAAGAGCCTCAAACATATTTTAGTCTATACAGATTTTTTTTCAGTTAAATGTATAAACTCATCTGCCATACTAGAAAAATACTTAAAATCCACACTGTATTACCAAGATTTGTCTACCAAATTCCTTAGGCATACCTGAGTTGGGTGACAGTTAGCATCAATCCATTTCTAAGAAAACTCTTGCATCTAATCTGGGTTCTCTTTATGAACAGTTATCTTCCTTTTGCCTTTAAATGTCAGCAGAAGTATCACTTGATAACAGATGATTTTTTTTTATTTGACAGTGTCAAATCTCTGCTCTTCAGATTATCTACTTTATATTGTCCACTATGGAACATTATCACAGTAAGATTAAAATCAATGATTTTGCATCATCTATTCTAATCATGTTGCTTCTAGGTCTAGGCTACTGCCTCAAAAATGATTTGTGATACTTGTAGAAAACTATCTAGTGATATGTTTTACAATGAACAAATAGTTGTCTCTAGAGTCTCTGTTTATAAATAGCATTCCCAAGATTTACCATTTAGAAAAAGCATTTGTCATAGTAGCTTCAGTTGTCAAATTGATATACCTGGGAAGAAGGAACCTCAGATGAGAAGCAGCCTTCATCAGATTGACCCATGGTCATGTCTGTGGGACAATTTTCTCCATTGTTTATTGGGGTAGAAGAATCACATCATCCATTGTTTGTAATTCCATCAATTATTAGGTGAGCCTGATTTGTTTAAAAAAGATAGATGAACATGAGTCTTGTAGCAATCCAGAAAGCATCATACCTCCTGGTCTCTCCTTCAATTCCTGTCTCCTACCATGAGCTTCCTGGATGATACACTAGAACTTGTAAGATGAAATAAACTCTTTGCACTCCAAAGTGCTTTTGGACAATGATTTATTATAACAGTCCAGAATCAAATCAGGACAGAAGTTGGTAGCAGAAAATATGGAATTGCTGTGGTGGACTTGTTCCCATTATGTGAGGAGTGGATTGTGGAAGGATTTGGGAGATTTGGATTGAAAGGCTCACTAAGTATTCAGAATGTAATAGAATTTAGAATATAAGAATATTAAAACTAATGCAGACAACTGGGGACCTACCTTGAGAAGTTTTAGGAATAAGTAAAGATAATCTAGGCCTTTTGTGTGATATTTTTCAATTAAGAATCCTTGCCAGTGAAACCTTAGCTTTAAAAGAGCAATGGATGCTGGTTAGCTAGGGCTGAAATTAGTTATTCTTCATAAGAGATCACTAACACTGAAATTAAATCTTGTGGGACATAGAGACCGTTGGCAAAGGTGAAAACTTTGATGGAAATACCAGCCATAAAGAAGACACCAAGACAATAGGATATCTACCAAGGATAGAAGATGGTGTGGAATGGAGTTTGCAGGAGTCTGCTACAAAAATTATATATGGTGAGGTGGCAGAACCAGTAAAGGGAAAATGCCTAAGACTTTTGATGCCGGAACACCATGAGCCCCAGCGTTGGATACTGAGCTTACACTATTACATTTTGATTTTGCTTTGATCTGACTGTAACTATGCCCTGGTTTGTCCTTCCCGCCACTGAGTTGATTCATCCTGTTGCTGCGGCTGATTCCTTTGATGATAATTGAATCAGCTTTTCTAGGCTTCCATTTTTGGCTAAGAAGCAGCAGATTTCAGGGAACCTGTAAGATTTTTGGTTCCAGATCGGAACTATTAAGTCACCCAGCCTTATGGACTGAACCATAAAAGACAGCCAGTTTGGGACTATACCAACAAATCAATTATGAGACAATATCAATACTATAGATTATATTTTATGTAGAATATGTATACACACATATAAATCATGAATATAAGCTAATATTAAAACTGTTTTTAACTATTTTAGGATCAGAACCATGCAATCCAAAGTTGCTAAAGATATGAATTTATGCACTTCGGAAATAACTATATATATCTAATTTTGCCTGAACACTTTGTCTCTATGCCAGCGTAACATTTAAAAACATTATTCTCTTCAAAGTTATTCCAACTTAATCAAAAAAGTGTTTGATTCCTTTGGAGTCATGAGAGGACTTTAGGAATTCTGGTACTAACACTTGTCTTAGTCCTCTTGAGATGGTAAGCAACATACTATAAATGAGTGGCATATGAAAAACAGGCTCACTTCTCACTTCAGTCTTTGATGTCCAAAAGTAAGAATGCAAGGTTTTCAAGTGCCAGAGCTATTTTAGAGTTTGCAGATGAGAGACTCTGGCTATGTCTCTCCTTGACAGGAAGTTTCAATGAGCTCATAAGGGGACTAATCCATTCATAAGACTCTGTCCTGGTGACCCAATTGCCTGTGAAAAGGCCCCACTTCCTAGAACTGTCACTTCTGAATTTTATATATACATATGTATGTATGTATATATGATATATATATATGTTTTATCGTATATGTTTTTATACATAATCATTTTTACAAGAAAAGAAATCACAGTCTCACTTTTGAATCTAAACAGCAGAGGGGTTTAGTTAACATTTAACCTCTGACCTTATGAAATTATTTCAAATGGATCCAACAAGACCACAGTAAATAATAAAAAGTTTAGAAATTCATTATATAACATATCAATTAATAAATAAGTCTAGTTTCAGTATTTCTTAAAACAATGGTTTTTTTCCTAAAGGCAAATCATTATTTAATTAAAATTGAAAATATTTCATCTTTGAATTGTCAAAAATTCCTTAATGACAAAAGTACACACAAAATATTAATTTTTTTTAATTTACATTCCAAATCACTTAAAACAATGTTTTTTATTAAAATTTTTCATATATTTTGATCAAATTCCTTATTCCTTTCCCAACTCCTCCCAGACTTCCCCCACCTCCTAAATACCTTTTCTCAAGGCTCAGGATCTATGCGGAAGAGGAGGCACAAAGATTATAAAAGCAAGGGATAATATATGACTCCAAGGAAATAGTGTCTTCCAGACATTACAGGAGTGGTACTTCAATGAATTCACAAAGAGTGTGGCAGCATGTTTAAGGTCTGTACAGTTCCAAGCTGTGGGATATTAAAACTGAGAGCAAGAGGTAGAAATGGGGATCCACGACTAAGAAGGTATCCTCAGTTGATACCTGCTGTGAAATGTAGTCATTGTGTTCCAATGGAGTCTCAGTAAATATAACAACTCCAGGGTAGACTCCATGTCCTCAAGTAGTTGCCCATCACAAACAAATTCAGTGGTATTTTGTGGACTTTTTGATTTATTTTGCTTTGCTTTGGCATTTTCAGTCTTATTGATCTTTTGCTCATTTGTTTTGATTTTCACTTTTGTGTGTAAAGATTGCTTTTTTTTTTCAGTTTTGTTTCTTGATTCTTTGGGGTATTTGTTTGTTTTAAGACAGAAACTGAGTTAGGATTTCAACATATAAATTTTGATGAAAGGCACAGCAATTTTAAACAAGAAGATATGTATTAAAGTTCAACAAGTGTCATGAAAATTTCTATTCAAGGGATCCAATTTTAGACTGTTTTCTTTATACACATATATAAAAACTATAAGTATAAAAATAACTATAAATGTACTGAAATTTGAGAGAATTGTAGGATTCACAACAGAAGCTATACATTCTACCTTAAAACATTTCATTTCCAAAGTAAAATATTAGCATGTATATAACTCCCCAAATGCAATTTGAAAGTGTGTCACTTACTTTCTCATTATGGTGAAAACACATGAGATGACAACTTATCAGGGAAATGATTAATTTAGAGTCACTGTTTCTAAGATATCAATCCATAAATAACTAGTGCCATGGCTTCTGATGTTGAATGAGGCAGAAAGTGATGGGTGAAGGCAATGGTACATCGAAGATGCTCATCTCAGAGTGGCAAAGAGAGGGAGAAGGCAGAAGCAGGGGCTGAGAGACAGAAGCTGGAATTCTGATGGCAAGGTAGATATTTTCAAGGCATGCTCCCCTGCCCTATCTTTTTCTAATTAGATCCTACTTCCTACTTTCTACCAATAATGGCATCTTATTATAAACCTAACAATACATTAATCCATTTATGAGGCCAGAGGTCCCAAGATCCAGTCATTTCCGCAAACACTTACCTTTCAACATGACTTCATTGGATGCCAAGTCTTCAATATAATGATCTTGAGCAGGAAAGTTTCATACTCAAACAATAAAGGGATGAGCCATGCCTTTTTCTTATTATTATTTTCTATATATTTTTATTTACATTCCCAATGATTTCCCCTTTCCTGGTTCCTCCCTCCCCGAAAATCCCATAAGCCCTCTTCCCTCCCCCTGTTCCCCATTCAACCCCCTCTCGCTTCTCTGACCTGGTATTCCCCTACATCCAGTCTGGCAGTTCCTCAGAATACTGAGCATGACACTCCCAGAGGATCTTGCTATATCACTCCTGGGCATATACCCAGAGGCTTTCCCGGCATGCAATAAGGACACATGCTCCACTATGTTCATAGCAGCCTTATTTATAATAGCCAGAAGCTGGAAAGAACCCAGATGTCCCTCAACGGAGGAACGGATACAGAAGATGTGGTATATTTACACAATGGAATACTACTCTGCAATTAAAAACAATGAATTCATAAAATTCTTAAGCAAATGGTCAGAACTTGAAAATATCATCCTTAGTGAGGTAACCCAATCACAAAAGAACACACATGGTATGCAGTCACTGATAAGGGGATATTAACCCAGAAACTCGGAATACCCAAGAGCCATGCCTTTTTAGTACACTGCTCTCTTCAGTGATTCTTATATACATGTATACATACACATATATAACATATACATATATACATGTGTATATATGTATATACATACACATATGTATATAAATATATGGGGGTGTGTGTGTGTGTGTGTGTGTGTGTGTGTGTGTGTAAAAGAGGTGGCTTCTTCTCAGAGCAGAAATATGGCTGACCTGTTGGCCCATTGAGTTCAACTCTCAAACCCTTTCCTAAAAATTTGTTTTTTCCTGTGTGTATTTATATATGTATGTACTTACATATGCATGTATGTATGTATATATGTATGTATGTATGGCATATAGTATGCTGAAGTGAGTGTGTGTTTCTGTGTGTGTGTGACATGATATTGGATGCTGTGATGTATTCTTGGTTGTTAACTGGACTACACCTAGAATTATCTAAAACCTAAACCACTGGGTACACATGAGGGATTTTCCTTGATTGGATCATTTGAGGTGGAAAGCCCCATCTTAAATCTGAGAGACACCTTCTGGTGGTAGCCTATATAAACGTGGACATGGAAGAAAGAAACTCTTCCGCTTTGTCTGCTTGCCCTCATCCTTGCTGGCAATTTCATTTCTTCACTGGTATTAGAGCCTACTTCTTCGAGAGCCCAATGTGTACTAAGGGCCTTCTGGGAGACAACCAGCCACATGAACCAAACTGTTATTGGATTCTTGAACTTTCTGTTCGAAGATAGTCATTATTAAAATAGTCAGCCTGGAAGGGACTTTCATTAATCCCATATATATAAGCCTGAAAACTCAAAAGTCATTCACCCTAAATCTTGTCTTTGAAGTACTTTTAGGCTTATTGCTAATAAAAACACATATCAATAGTAAAATTTATTCATGTTTAAGTCGGATGTCTTTCTAAAACACCTGTTTATTTTAAGATGTTTTACTAAAATAGCTGTATAAATATTCAAACTCCCAAACAGGTGTGTTTTTAGTAGCTGTCAAAAAGAAGTCCTGTGAAACATAGAACAACCTTACTGAACTTCACAAACATCCACATGAAAACCACCAAGGAATAGAATGTGGAGATGCTGGGCTTGGGCCCATACTCCCCTTGTCTTATTAAAGACTTAATGGCACCACTCACAAAAGGAAGGACATAAGAATTATCCAGAGTAGAACACAATTTATTGGCCCAGTTGGATCAAGGAGACACAAAGAACAGGTGATTCAGAGAACCAAGATTGTCAGTGGACTAAAGGAAGAAACCTAGGAGCAAACAATATGTATTTGTTCCATCATATAAGTATCTTGAGAAATCACAGTGGGTTAGGCACTTTGTTACATATAGTAGTAACTGAAGGAAATATAGATTTTGCCCTTAAGAAATTTATACTGTAGGAGAAAGGGCAGGAACTAATAAAATAATATATCAATGTATGTATAAATGTGGTTTAGGATAGGATTGCTGGAGGAAATGGATATACTTAAAAGAGAACCTAATGGCAATGGGAAATAGACTAAGTCAAGTTTGATCAATTAGTTCTGGAGGATCATGAAAAGACAACTAAGCATATACTGAAAGCAGAAAGATGCCAGAAGGAATCACATTTGACCTGGTAGGAACAACATATGCAAAGAATGAGACAGGGAGAAATAGGATTGAGTTGAGAAATAAATGTGCAACTAGAACATAGAAAGTATGTGATATTTGGACCAGCAGGGAGAGAGAAACATGTTAAAAGATACAAAGAATATGATGTTTTCCAGACAGTAAGAACTGGTTTTGCTGTGGGATGCGAAATGTCATTTTTTTTTTGAAGCAAAGGTTAGTGCTCAATACCTAGAGACAAACAAATACAACTTACACAAGCATTTCTACAAGGTAATGAGAATAAATAATAACTAAGATTTGGTGCTGTTTGCCCATTTCTAAATAGCATTGCTTCTTTCTTCCATGTAGTCAAGTCAGGTTATAGGGTCTTCAAATAAGATTAAAATGGTGGACATCAAGCTCTCCTACTCACTTTGTGATTTTAGTCTTTTTGTTTAACTTGTCTATGCTTCAGTTTTCTTAATTTTATAAAGTATCAAGTTTATTGCCTGCCTCACAGAGATAACAGATCCTGCATATGTAAATGCTTGGGACACATTAAGAATGCAAGAACTGTTGGTTATTATAGATACATCCATCTCTTCAACTGCCAAGAAAGGTTACTGTAAGTAGCTGACAACTGCACCTGAAAACTTCAAGCGATAGGCACCAGCTTACCAAGACATGCTGCAGCCTTGGACAGCTTGAACTGATTAAAAAAAAAAAATAGGATACAAGTCTCACTTTCTCAAGGTTTGACAATTAAACTCCAAAGTTCCTGGCAGCAGCAGGCTGAGATCACATTTTCACCTGGCTTTCCCCACCCCCCTAGTTGACTTCCAAAAATTAGTGTCCTGCTGTCTGATAGGTTCACACTTGATGCATAAATAGTGCTTTTACAGAGATGTCACCCGGTTGTGACTTACTGTTTTTATTACCTTACACTAGATGTCATCAGATTATAAGCTTTAGAAGAGTAAATGTTGCGTGTTATTCAGGTTAGTCTTCTCTGATCCTTGAAAAATTGCACTGGTTCGGACATATAGTAGAAGGTTGGTAGTTCAACTAGAACGCTGGCCCAGGTGTTTATAGAGTGTTGATAAGAAACAGATTATGATGCCACAGTAAGAAACCACATGTCAACAACAGAGGTATGATTAAAGTATCCTTTGACTTTTGGGGGGGGGGGCATTTACCTAGTCAGATTCAAATGATCTTCCCTCTTCTAAGGTTATACTAAAAGTTCCTTCCCATTACTGCTGCTTCCTTACTACACACCTATCCGATAGATTTTAAAATCTAATTTAGCATTTTCTTGGATGATAATTAAAACAAAAAGATGGACAAACCTTCTTCATTCATGAAACTAACTCAGCATAAAATCATTGCTTTCTGCCTTCTTAATCTTCTGCTGGAAGTGCTTCTGCCTATAGCACTATATTCACATTCAACCCATTTAGACATTTAGCTAGAGCCTAACAAAGGAAAATATTCACATAGGTTTCTTTGTAACAGCTGATACTAAATTACCTGAAGTTGTAGTTCCCATAAAGATCAGTGGAAGATCTTAGATTAAATGTAAATAAATTATTCTTCTGATGGAATCAAACACCTGATTAAATATCTAGAGCCCGAGCACTCAGAAAACTTTAGAAAGTAGACAATCTTCTCCAGGTGTTTGGAGATTCACTGTAGACAGCAGCATTGTGGTCCACACTTCATTCACCCAGATGCACAAGCAAGGTGTAAAGCTCCAGCACTTAGCTGCTCAGTACATGTGACTGTGGAATATCTGATGTTACAAAACAGAGATCTCTAATTCCCTCAATCATAATCAAGGTATCTGTACTCAAATTTCTGTTTTTTATCCCAAGTCTTTGTCACAAAGCACCAAGTCATTTGCACCCTAATCTAGTCTCTTTAAATGAGGAGAAAACGTTTACTCTAAGTATCTTGCTGGTCAGCAATAAATGAAGAAATAACACACAGAAAGTTGAGCAGTTTTCCTTTTTGACTTCAAGATACAAGAAAAAAAATGAAAGGTATCTTCAGTAACAAAATAACAAGCTAGCGAGAATAGATGTTATTAAAGTTATATAATCAGGGAAATGAGAAAGAAAGGATCCTTAGGAAGGGGAAGGGAGTTAAATACAGAAGAAGGTAAAGGTAAATACCAGGATTTAGTGATTTGACAGGGGAAATAGAAGTGGGAGACTTTAGAGAGGAGGGAGGTAAATACAGAAGGAGGAAAGAGGGTAAAATAACAGTAGGCCACAGGAATCATAATTATATTAACTACTTACCTAGAAACTATAATATGCATAATTCAATGTATAAATATATATAGTTTTGATAACCCTTTCTCATCTGGGTTGACAGTGCAGCCTGCAAGAGTCAAAAGACCACTTAACATAAGCCTTAATGCCAGACATGAGAAGCACTCTTCTGGGATGTTGGCCAGGGCTGTCCAAGAGACTTCCAAAACATATATCGTGTTGTTATTGCCCTTGATTTTCTCAACAAGGTATAAGTTAGGTCCCTATTGCTGAAGATACCATGCACTTCAGATACAGGGCCTGGAGATCCCTGAACTAAAATACCCTAAATTCTCCTTACTGAAAAACTAAATTTTGTAGAACCAGAAGGCGTCAATTAAGTTTACAAAGGAAGGCAACAAATAGTCCAACCCAGTTGTAACATCTGGTAACCACGTGAAAGACCAGCATTGTACAATAACCCTAAGGCTGTAGTAGAGGTACACATACCTTGGTGGTAACCAGCAATTCTCTAGTTAGGCTGAAAATCTGCTCAATAAGAAGGAAAGCATGACTGATTCTGGAAACCTTGTAACTACCCAGTAAAGTCATGGTTATTGGAGGAGAATCTACAATCTCTAATATACTAAACCAGAATGATCTCAAACCACAATGTAAAGATATCTGTCTCTATATCTACAGAGAAGTTTACTTTTCATGAAGGAAACTTTGCAACAGATGGAGACACCTACAGAAAACACAACCAATCAAAACACAGCATTATGAAGACAAATCCTAATGTATACACCTATAAAACACTCACTCTTATGGGTTTGAAGAACATTATGGAAGAGAGACTTGAAAGACTCTAAAAGCCAGAGGATAAGAGAGTTTCCTGTGAGATTGTGTCTCCTAGTCATGACAGAAACTACACCCATAAAGTCTCACTACTATGACCACTGAAACATGAGCTGAACAAGGACTACACCAGTGGACATGTCAAAGTGGACCAAGGAAAGCTCTCAAGTCCTCAACCATTTACAAAGAACAACAGGCAATTGAGGAAAGCTGGGAGTGGAAAAGTAAGTGGTCCTCCACACAGAGGAGCACACCACTTGGTCATCCAATGCCAAATGGTCATCCCTGAAAACACACATACAACAACATCATATTGATTGAACAGGTTATATTTAGGATTGTGTAGATATACACACATAGATATATGCACACTGTAACAAGTAGTGAAAAAAAAGCTGTGAGTTTGAAGGAAAGTGTGGAGTGTTTGGAGGGAGGAAAGAAAGGGAAGAAATGTTGTAATTATAATCTCAAAAAGGTTGACCAAATAATTTAAATTGGATTGTCTGATCCCTAAAAAAATTAATTAAACAAAATAATGTGGTCACATTTTCCTTTCTAAGACATTAAAAATAGTACATGTTATGAATTTTTCGTCGACAGAAAAGAAACTGGTGTCTCATATTATGCATGTGTAAGTGCTATTATTTATAGATACATACACACACACATACACACAGAGAGAGAGACAGAGAAAAGAAAGGAGGGAGGGAGAGAGAGAGAGAGAGAGAGAGAGAGAGAGAGAGAGAGAGAGAATCTGAATTTTTAGAAAAAAAACACTGGATGATTCTTCAAAACATAAGTAGTCTTCCATATTTCTCCCTCCTAAAATTGTTTCAATGAAGCAGTAAAAATATATTTTCCTAATTATAGACCGCATGCTGCTTCTGCAGTAATTACAGGTCTCATTAGTGTCCAATGAGAGATTTGGTATCAATCACATTAAGCAGACATTAGATCATCATATTGTTCAAAGTGTTTGTATCCTTTCCAGGTTGAGAATGAATTCTTTTGACTACACCTTGGTCTGTATGAATTTGTGTGACTATTTATAGGGCTACAATATATTTTGCTGATAGGATAGGGTGAGATAAATGTTAGGCTGTGGTAAACTCAAGAAAGATAAAATATCTGACTTAATATCTTTTCCATAAGCCATCTCCATTAACAAATACTGGGGTTAGAACATCTTCACATTGCCCATCCTAGATCAATGCCAAATTTTCTTCACTAACAGTCTTCATCTTCCACAAAGGAGAAGATAAGCAAATGATTTTTAAAACATGAATTGATTCCAGTCTATTCTTAGCAGTGACTTCTCTATGGTTAGTTTTCTGTCACTGTTAACACTAGCACTTAGTGTAAAATGGATGTCATTATCTAGAATGGTAAGGTTTTAAATAATTTGGTGAAATTTTCAGTTTATTGTCTTAAGTAAATACAGTCTAACATATACACATAATCTCCTAGATAGTGAAAAATAATGTTTTAACATGTTTTTAAAATATTTTATAGAGTAAATATAATTACTTTTTTTATTTAACTTTCACATTGGGCTGTGAGCTCCTAAAACAGGGATTATCTCTTATACAACTTTTTATCTTTAAGCATGTTTTCTTTCACTGAGTGAATGACTGTATATAGATTGGAGGAACAAACTCCCCTTCCTGGTTTGGTGATGAGAGGAGTTATTTTGGAGAAGTCTCTGCAACAAAGAACTGTGGATAGCCTCACAGATCTGCCCGAATTCTAGCTGAGAGCCAGTAGAGTGTCCTTCTCTTCTATGTGCACCAAACCATCAAACAAACACCTTAGGGATTAAAAACAAATATAATTTAGGAATTTACCCAACATCTTGCTTTGTGGCCCAATTATTCTTGACCTCTCTTGAGAATAAACCAATGGATCATAAGCATTTTCGAAGTTGGGATCCAGATATTGCAAACGTGTATACACGGATAAGAATGCAAAGTATGCCAGCTGTAGCAATGCGGAGCGGTTCTGAACTGCAAAGGTGAGGACACACATTCTATCTAGTTGGCACATACATGATCTTGAATTAAAATGGGTTGTTCCCAGTGTTGGGAAATATGCTCTATTCCTTTAGGAATATATGTAGATATTCCCAAATAGATAGATAGATAGATAATAGAGAGATGATAGATATATAGATAGATAGATTAGATAGATAGATAGATAGATAGATAGATAGATAGATAGATAGATAGATAGATAGATAGATAGATAGAAGATAGATAGATAGATAGATAGATAGATAGATAGATAGATAGATAGATAGATAGCATATAAACTACCCACTCCCTAAATATTAGAAAAAATGATTATTATAAGATGATAAGTCCTGACTTGATTGTGAAGTGCCGTTTAAATAAAACATGCATTAGGGTTTGGCCCAGGCCCTCATTTTAGAGATGAGGAAAGGATATAATATGATTATATTACCTATAAAATCTCTATAATTAGGAAATAGAAAAGTCAGTAATTATAATCCCAGTTTGTGTGCTTGGAAAGGCAATAAAATAATGAGAATTAAAGATACACATGTATTACTTTTTAGTGTAAATTATTAATTTTTTGGTCATTATCTAGAGCAAGGTACTGATGGTTACACTGGAAATAAGCTTCTGAGGCTAAGGTAGTCTTTGTTTAGACATTCAAAAGTCAGAAGCAAAATAAACGTAAAAGCCACTCAGTTTCAGCTTTGCAAGCCACTATTTACCAGTCAGGTGCAAATGACAGCATCATTTTAAATATGTATTCAGTGCAGAGTGAGGATGTCAGTTTTCCCACTTTCCCCTTTATCTGAATCACATGGCTTTTCCCCAACAGAGAGTGAATGTCATATCACAGCTGGGCTTCTTGGTATAGACACAATTAAAGGACTCCTGGTAGAAATGTTGTCTCCCAGGGCTCATGGGAGGTAACGAGAGAAAAGGCATCCAGCATTCTGTCTCCATGTGAACCATGCAACCTTTCACAGAGCCCCAGATTAATTTAATGAGTTGGTGGATATGACTTCAGTCTTTGGATATCTGTCATTTCAGTGATAATTATTCAGGTGTGATGGGGGATGATGATACATTGTGTTCAGGATGGTCACTAAATACAATTTCGTTGTTTATAAGTCAGGCAAACTGACTGACAGATCATTTAGAATGCCTCTTAGAGAAGATTTAGATGTGTAAGAAGTATGCTAGAAACCATTTTTTCCCTCTTAAGATGGCCCAGTGGATTTTAGAAAGGCATTACTAAGCTATGCTTATTTTGTATAACATTGATGTGTTTGAGCATGCAGTTGTTTCAGTTAGTTATACAAATTAATAAAGTAATAACACATTCCATCTACAACAGTGACTACAAAGGTTTGACTCTGGCAAACATTGTGGAACTTTTCTTTTATAACTTCTAGCGTGCTAAGCTCCTATTCTAGGGGATAAGCCACCAAAAAGCTAAGAAGGAGTCATTGAAGAGTAGCCAAGTGTGTCATAATTTTATGGGTAAAATACCTACTATTCATTTAAAAAAGATTAGGAACCAATGACACATCATTTGAAGAAAATACTGTTTCATCAGAGTTTTGGGGTTACAGTGCATTCTCACTGCTTCTGCTTTACTCCCCACTATGGTGCAAAATAAAAAGTTTGGAAAAAGTAATTACGTCTGCTGTATACCAAAGATAGCTGTATTAAAGCATACAGGCTCAAAATGATCAACTTAGCATAAAATGTTTATTTGGAGTCAGATATAGTAGTCAGATTACAGTTGTACAACTGTAATCCCAGCACTCGAGAGGCAAAGGTAACCTGGGTTAAGTAGCAAATTCCTGGTTAGCCAGGATACATAGTGAAACACTGTTACATAAACAGTGAAAGCAAATTTCAAAAGGACATATTTTAGAAACAATTGATAACTATTATTCAAATTTCCCCTAATTACTGTTGGCAAAATGAAATCAGTTTAACTCTGACAATTGTTTCTAAGTTTAATGCTGATCATCTGCGTGTGTGTGTGTGTGTGTGTGTGTGTGTGTGTGTGTGTGTGTGTTTCATTTTTCCTTTTTGAAAACAGACTTTCTTTATATAGTCAAACTCCCCTCAGACTTCAATCTTTATGTTTTAGTATTCCCAGATCACCGGAACGTACCATGCTTTACAAATTTTAAAATAAAGCCTTATATTATTACTTCCAGAGTTATCAAATTATGTGTATTCTATACTGACTTCCCTGTGATAAATGAAGATAAAACTATTTTCCAGGAAAAACTATTCTGGTCAATAATTTAATGAGGTGGTACATCTTCATTCTGTCACTGGTGGTTGGGGTCTCTAATCCGAAAAATTGAAAATAAATATGCACACAGCTTTTCGAAAGAAGCAAGGTAACTTCATTTAGAAGAAAGCCAAAATGACAGTACAGGTTATGGAAGGAGACACTGTCAAAAATGACCAGCACCCACAGAGTGAGAGTCGCCAAGCACCTTAATTGTTGACCATGGCTGTCTTTTAAGGGACTGAAGCGGAGAAGGTTAGTTACTAATGGATGTGGTTTGGATGGTTCTCTATTTTGATTGATAGATAAGGTTATATAATTTCTCTAATGTATATATGCCTTCCCATATGATTTTTATTTTATTATATTTAAATATAAATGTACATATACATAAGATGGTAAATAAGGGATCTCCCTAAAAGGTTAGTAGAGGACTTACTACAGATGTAATCCAAACCAGGTATGTCTGGATTGGTCTTTCAGTTCCACACACTCCAATAATTTTGGATTGTACTTAAGTAAAAACTTTCCAAAATTGATTAATTCTAAGGAAAGAGAAACTCATGCCATTTCTTTCAGAAATGACATATATATGGCTAATGCAAGTGGGAGAGGTAAGGAGCTTTGGAAGTTCCTTAAGTGCATTGTTTGAAGAGTATGTGTGCATAGTATGTGTAGGTGAAGAAACCAGTTTGCCAAGTACATTATTATAACCTGGTGTGTGTGTACTTAATATAAGCCAGACTAGGACCCCAAGATAATCTGTCTCCTATGTGTGCCTCATTTCTATCTCCCTGTATGACAATACTCAAAAATTATGAGTAAATGCATTCACCCTAGTAGCGTGTTTTTCTTTGAGGAACCTTTATTTTTTTTATCTCCTCAAAAAGAAGTTTGCTCCTTTAAGTTTCTGTGTTTTGGAATTCTACAATGGGGTTATAATATTGAACCAAAGAATTACTGAAGATATGAGTTGATGAATAAGTTATAGCTATTATCTTTTCCTTCTTTCCGTTTCTTTTCCTTTAAATTCTAAGTATCATGTTTAGATGATGTTTTAAGGGTTCCCTTATCTAAATTTTACTTGATACTTAACTTCTTAGTTCCTACTTTGGGCTTCAGCTTTGCTCTTACTGTGTGTAGAGATTAAGTTACCTGTTTGTACTGGTTAGCTATTTGTCGACTTGACACAAGCTGGAGTTACCTGGGAAGTTAGAACTCCAACTGAGAAAATGTTTCTATTAGAAAGTCTGTTGAAGAGTCTCTTGGGCATTTGGATTAGTGGTTAAGGTGAGTAGGCTCAACTCAAATATGGACAATGTAACCCCTGGGCAAGTGGTCCTGGGTGTTTCAAGAAAGTGTCTAGCAAGCCATGAGGATTAAAGCCAGTCATCAATATTCCTTTGTGGCATCTGCTTAAGGTCCTACCTCCAGGTTCCTGCCCTGAGTTCCTGTCCTGATTTCCCTTCAGGATGATTGCAATTAGAGCACATAAGCCAAATAAATCTTTCCTCCTGTTTCCCTTGTCATGATGTGTTATCAGAGGAGTATAAAGCAAACTAAGACAATGATTTTCTAGTTTTATCCTGTTACTATGAGTAAAAAAAAAAAAAAAAAAAAAAGTCTGACCCACAACTTGGGACTAAAAGAGTTTATTTCAGCTTAAAAATCACAAGTATCAATTCATCATTGACTGAAGTTGAGTCCAGAACTCAAAACAAGAACTAAAGCAGAAAACATGGACAAAACTGCTTACTGGCTTCCGGCCTGGCTTATGCTCAGGTATGTTTCTACATAGCCTAGGGATACCTGCCTAGGGACGGTGTGACCCATAATGGGGTAGGGGCTCCAATAGTACTTATCAATCAGGGCAATCTTTCAGAGACATTGCCACAGACCAATCTGAGTGAAGCACTTCTTCAGTTGAGGTTTCCCTCTCCAGGTTTCTCCAGGTTGTTAGTTGATAGTGAAAAGTAAACAGCACATGAATTTATTCAGTTCTTTTAATTCCTACACCTAAGAGCTATTAACTTGTCTTGTTTTGTTATCAATAAACAGGTTTGTCTGTCTTACCATAATCTTGCTGCATTTCCATCCTTATGTTTAGAGATGAAGTCATGGAAAACACAGGCTGCCAAGAGCCAACAGCCTAACTTTTAAGTCTTTATTTGAATATGCATCTTAGAACACTTAAGATGAGCAGTATTAAATTAAATAAGCCCTAAGTCAAGATAACTGTCTGCTTGATGCATACAAAATAGATATCCTCATAGCTTTCAGGGTTCCCCTTTCATTAGTATGCACCATGCTACATGCAGTCATGTAGGCCAACTTCTGTGGTAATTGATAAGTAATCAGAATAATCTATTCACCCAACAATATTTACCACATTCCTGCCAGGAACAGGGGGTCTGATAGATACTGATTATTTATTGAATAAGATGTAAACTCTAAATTAGAATGTAACATTGCTAGTAATGCAAAATGTGGCCTTGGCCCAACCATTTAGCATACCTAGGTTTTCAGTATTTTCATTTGCAAAGTGGAAATGTTTAAAGTCATTTTTTCCCTAGTTGATTTCGGAGGTTTTGATGATTATGAAAGCAGTGAGATAGCATTTTGCTTACTTAGACAGTAGTTTGACTTTCAAAATCCACTTTTCTAATTTTTTTTTCTAATACGAGACTTTTTATGAGGACAAAATACTTTTTGCATACCTCAGGAAGTAAAACTGAACACCTAGAAAAATATATAGCTTTCTAGGCAACTTAACCAAACTAGCCTCAAGAATTTCAAAATGCAAACTGACAATTTGTTTGAACAAAATAGTTATCCAACTTTTGAAACACTAACTTTCCATTGCCCTAGGTTTTTAGCTTGTCTTTTAAGGTAGTAAATAAAGGAAAGAAGAAAGGAATATTTTTACAAGTGCAACATTGTTCTTAATAAACTCAACTTCATGAGAGAAACCAGTGCTTCTTTGAATAAATTTTATAATACACATCTCCTCATTTTCCACATCACAGCTGTATGCTCAGTTACTATTGGAATTTTCACCTTGAGAGGAGATCTTGATGTGACTAAGCAAAGCATAAAATGTGATTTTAAAGATAAATACTTTTGTGGAACTCTGCCAAGCATAATCCTATTCTATACCAAGCTGCCTAAAGATGTGAACTTCTAAGCGAACAGATGAGCATGTCCCCAGAATTATGTCAGTGTGATTGACCCAGCATACCAAAGGTGCAAGAAATTATCCCCACAATTCAATAGTTTAAAACGCAATCACCATGTGACAAGGACAGAATATAATAACGAATATGTTGCATTGTATGAGTAGTCACTGTAGAGTTTCACAGAAGCAATCAACAATGCATATGGAATATATATCATCAGGACAAAAAAGCTACCACATATATACATACATACATACATACATATACATACATACATTTGTGTGTGTACATGTATATATACATTGTATATATTTGCATTTTTGTGCAAAATGGGTGATGCTGAAAGAAGCTTCATTCTTATAATAAACTTTGAAGACATGTAGAGCTTTATAGAAATGCTTGGTGTAAAGAGACATAAAAGGGCAATCTGTTAGATTTTAGGAACATTGGTATTTGAAAAGGGACTATGCTTTCATGAGACTTACCAAAGCTGAGCAGAATCAGACCTTGGAGACCTGACTACCTTGCATCTCTTGATTTATGTAGCAGGCCACAAGTGAGTGGCTGGCTCCCCCAGTATTCAGGAGAGGCATATGACCTGCTCACCTTCACAAACTGCTTCAACTACTTAGCCATTTGGATGGGTCTACCAAAGATTAATTAAAATCTGTCATAGCCCCATTTTACTAACATTAGAAAAAGTACCGTCTTCTTATACATAAACTCTGACTACAGAAAGATAAAGCCTGGCCTGACATAAGAAGCAACCTCTTCAGAGACATTAGCCAAGTACCAGAGAAAACAGGAACAAGGATTTTTGGGCTTTCCAAATATTTTAAACTGGGAGTAGACATCTATGAAGATACCTTGAACACAAAATACATGGGATGAAGGCTGAAATTTATTAAGCCTATTTTTCTCAGGGAACTTTCCTAGAACTTTCAGAGCATTCAATTTCTGCCACGTACCCTTAGGAACTTGTTGCCCGTGCAACTGTGCTCACGGTGCAGTGATAGCTCATACTCATGTAAATGTACCTATTTGTTAGGACCTCTACATAACACTTCCTTTAGAGCAGCACATTTCCCAAGAGAGGACAGTAGTTTGATAGAAAATATGAACATTTTTATCCTTTTTAAAATTATTATTTTGGTATTTGATATTATAATATGATTATACAATTTCTTCCCTTTTCGCCATCCAAAACCTTCCCATATATCCTTTCTTTTCCTAAATCATAAAAGTATTGAGATGGGGTGGAGTGGCTTAGCAGTTAAGAGCACTGACTGCTCTTCCAGAGATCCGGAGTACAATTTCCAACAACCACATGGTGGCTCATAACCATTTGTAATGGGGATCTGATGCCCTCTTCTGGTGTGTTTGAAGACAGCTACAGTGTACTCATAAATAACAATAAATAAATCTTTAAAAAAAAGTATTGAGTTAATAAAACTGACTTTAAAATATTTTTGAAAGGAAATTAAACTTTTACAATCTAGACTTTGATAACAAGACAAAATAAGTAGTATTTCTCAACTTTTAATAAAAACCAAAAAATAAAAATAGAATTTTTATATCCTAGAAAACAAAGGCCTCATAAAGATAATTTCCAATGAGACAAATCTCAAAACAATTCAAGAAGTGTAATTCAAGTTAAGCAAAATAAAATTAAGAGATGGGTATTATAATGAAAACCTATCAGTCACAATTTCAATTCTGACCTAAAACCAAAATCACTTGCTGTGCCTTGGTTCACTCTGAACTGTTCTGCATACAATTTTCACGCTATTGTCCTGAACCTATCAGTCTCTGAAAAGAAGAAAACTTTATGTTGGCATCCTCACCATGTTTAGTCTCCATTTTTGATTGTTTTGAGTTAGAATCACATTGCCATTCTGTGTTATCAATTGTGAAGGTTTTACTTATCAATTTTTATTAGGTCAGATATGCTTACTTATTAGTTTGTGCAGCCATGTGACTAAGCCATACATCCTGAAAGGCCATTCAAGAAAAGAATCAATAAATGGGTGGAGATAATATGTAAATGTTTCATATAAACGGCAAGACACTATATTCAGATAAATATGAAGGCTCTTAAATTAGGGAGACTGCTGACTAGACCAGAAAAAAAAATCAGTAGGTTTTAAGGCATGAGAATTTTTTGACAGTGTAGGGCAGAACTTTTGCTGTTGTAAGGTAAGACCTTACTGTCATGGTGAAGGAACTTGCTGTTACCAATACTGCTTTCAGGATTACAAGAGAAATAAACTCTGAAATAAGAATACCAAAATGATCTGAAAAACAGATAGGATTGATATCTAGGTCAACAAACAGTCAACCAACCAAAGAAATAAATAAAAACAGCCACTTACAAACACTTCTCAGACTTCACCTCTTATTTCCTAGAGAAACATAATATGCCTGATATTAATAGTAATCAGAGCTTTCAATTTCTTATCAAAACAGTGTTCCTGTGGCCTTGCACTGAGTGCCATGAGACTGTGACAATGTAGGGCATTGAACACAGGCTTTATCACCATATATGGTGCTGCTTTTCAGTATCTTCTCCCTGGTTTTGAAACTTTCAAAAGACTCCACCCTCTGTTTCATTGTCTGACATTAGGGGAATCAAATCAGTCACCAACCTAATACAAGGGATGACATTATGTGGTTTTTTTTTTCTATTGTCATTGTATGGATCCCTCCATGTGTACTCTTTGGTTGGTGGTTTAGTCCCTGGGAGCTCTGGTTAAGTGGGACAAGGCTTTTCACTCAAGGCCCACCCCCTGTGATCTACTTCCTCCAGCACAGCTGCACCACCCAAAACCTCCTGAAACACCACCAGCCTCTTGGGCCAAGTATGTAAATACTAGACCCTATGGGAAGACACTCCTTATTCAAATCACAGACTTCCATCAGAAATTGTTAAATTAATTCAGCTGAAAACATTCATAAGGAAACAGACAGCATTAACTATTACCATGCATTATTCCCCAATACTCCAAATTATTGAAGAGTGGCAAAAAATTGTAAGCACTTCATGGAGATGATCCCTTCTAGAAATGCATATCTAATAATGTTACATTGATTACAATGTAACCTCAGGCTTTTCCACCTGAGCCCCAGTTCCCGAATAAGGACTTGGCGACTTGCTTATTTACAATGCTTATGATCTTAAGCTAGGCCTGTTCCCCAACTGGCTCATAACTCAATTAACCTGTTTATACTATTCTATGTCTGCCACATGGCTGATTTTGTCTCTTTAGTTTCATATGTCTAAGTTCCTCTGAGTTTGGAAAAGAAGTCCTCATGTCCTGGACTCTATCCCAGAGTTGCATTCTCTTTCTCAGAACTTCCACCTTCTACTTCCTGCCTTTTGTTAATAGATAATCAGATTTTTATTAACAGATGATACTTCCACACAGTACACAAGAGATTATCCCTACATTGCAACTTATCTCTAGCTGTATTTAGTCATAGGCTTATAAGAATTTGTGACAAGAGGCAGAACTTAGCATTGGGGTTGCTTTTCTGTTATTCTTACTTTGTCAAGCATACTTTGAAAAAATTTTTATTGGTTATTTCATTTATTTACATTTCAGTTTCCTCTCCGAGAAAACCCGCCATCCCATCCCCATTCCCCCTGAATTTTACAGTGATGTTTACAACTCCAAGGTTGAGGGTAATTCTACCATCTTTCCATGCTTTGTTAGAAGATATTAACCATAGGAACTACTGTATATAAATCCATCTGCTTATCAATTCCACTTCCATAAGCCTATGAAAGCATACATCTCAAGAGCCCACACATCTAGATGAAGCTTATCAGTCAAATATCTCAGATAGTGATCATTTGGAAAGTGGAGTAAAGAACAAAGCTAGAGAAATGAACGGCGGCTAACGGTTCTTAACAGTGACCCTGAAGATCTTTAGTTCACGTTCCAAATGATCACTTTTATCCTTTCAGTCTGACATCCTCGCCATTTTGTGTCTATATCAGTTTTATGCATTTCATATTGTTAATTCCAGTGGGGAAAGGGATTCCCCCAACCATGGTTTCAGAAAGATGAAACCAGTTTTATCAGACTAGTCTCAACCACTTAGCACTTACTCAAAGTTAACTCTTTCATCTGTAACAGCATATGCATGGCCAGGTTTGTGCGTGTGCTTTCATAGATGGAGTCCTGTAATCATTAGGAGGTCCCATGTCTAGATCAGTGGGCCACAACCAAGGTTTTGAAATATATTTTGTATATTTATTTTATTTTATTTATTTTATTGTTTCTATATTCCAGATTTTATTCCCCTCCCAGTCCATCCTCCACATTCCATACCTCCTCCCCATCCCCCTGTCTCCACAAGGATGTACCCACCTCCCCCAACTCCAGCAGACCTCTAAACTCCCTGGGGCCTCCAGTCTCTTGAGGGTTAGGTGCATCCTGTATGACTGAACCCAGACCTAGCAGTCCTCTGCTTTATATGTGTTGGGGGCCTCATATCAGCTGGTATATGCTGCCTGGTTGGTGATCCAGTGTCTGAGTGATTTCGGGGGGTCAAGGTTAATTGAGACTGCTGGTCCTCCTACAGGGTCATCCTCCTCCTCAGCTTGTTCAAATTTTTAACCATCTTTATAGAATTCTTCTCCTGAAGTTGTGCTCCAAAATATTCATATATTTTTTAAATCTACACACATATATATATACATATATATGTATATACATATATATATGTATATATATAGGACTGTTGAGCAGTGTTTGTAATTGCCTCAAACTACAGTCAACCGTAATATGTAATTATAATTGAATATATAACTAAATGGCATATATAGATACATATACATGAATAAATTAATTAATAGCAATGGTAATCAATATGCTATTTATACTCTCATATATTCATTATCATTGGACATGAAAAAATACCTGATATAGAATACACTATATCCTATATACATAATTTTTAAATAAGCAAAAACAATTTAAAATTTCAAATTCAAGACATATTTCAATGAAAAATTATAGCTAGAAAGAATCTAAAGATTTCTGTTGAGTAGCAAGGTATATATATATATTGTCATAATGAGCTAGGTTTCAGCAGTTACATTCCCTTGATCACAGCTGTATGAACATGTTAATTCATTGAAAATAAGGAAGTTAAAAACATGACCAAAGGTGACATCAAACAGCCTAGGCCATCACAATATAATTGTGAAGTTCAATGACAGTTTGGTAAAGCTGGTTTAGTTATGTTCTGTATGCCAGAGACCTCACATCTATGAAAGTTGGCCTATCAAGTAGTGGGGTGCCGTTTCTTAATTTGGATTCTCAGTGGCTTTACTCCCACCATCTAAGGAGCTCCCTGTGCTGGACAGTTTTATGTCTACTTGACACAAGCTAATGTCATCTGAGAAGAAGGAACTTCAATTTTAAAAAAAAAGCCTCAAGCTATATGTAAGTCTGTAGGGCATTTTCTTCATTAGTGATTGATGGGGGTGGGGGGCCCAACCTATTGTGGATGGCGCCATCCTTGGGCAGGTGATCCTGGGTTCTGTTAGAGGGCTGGCAAAGCGAGACATAGGAAGCAAGCCAGTGAGCAGCACCCACCCATGGTCTCTGCATTAGCTCGTGCCTCCACATCCCTATCCTTTTTGAGTTCTTACTAACTTCCTTCGATGATGGACAGCAATATGGAAGTGTAAGGCAAATAAACTCTTTCCTCCCCGGCTTGCTTCTTCGTCATGGTATTTCATCATAACCATAGAAATACAAAATAAGCTTTTCCTCATCAAATTACTTATATCCTGCTATTCCCTTCTTTTTTATCATTATCGCTATGAGAAAATTAAAAGTGCTGTTAGCATAACCTAACTTCAGTCTTCAGATTTGGTAACTGTTTTCCAAATTGTGTGTGTGTGTGTGTGTGTGTGTGTGTGTGTGTGTGTGTGTGTGTGTGTTTTCTGCTATCTGTAGACTACCAGAGGCTTTATATAGAAGAAATTTACCAAGATGCCAATAGCATAATAAATGGAAAGTAAATATTAGGCTTAAATAAAAAGCTAACATAGAGACTGAAGAGACAGGCATCCAGGTTCTCCCCTATATAACATCGCTTGGGACACGGCCTATTGGGGCTTCTGCCTGCTCCCAAGAATGGGACAGCGCTGTGGTCGTCTGGGTGCCAGATCTGCTGTAGGCCATCGCCTCTGCAGGGTGACCAGCGCCACGGAGAGAGTGCAGAGTTCACTCCGCCATCTTTGCTCCAGTGGCCGGGAAGTTGGGACTGCCAGAGACAGACAGGCATAATATCGCTTGGGTCTCGGGCGGCTTGTGTGTACGCGGCTCCCAAGAGCTGGGCAGATCTGCAGTAACCGGTGGGCCAGCTCTGCTGTGGGACTTCTGCCTGGCAGAAGGACACTCCCTCCCCCCCCCACACTAGGAGAGATCACACACCCCTGCACAGGGCAGGAGCCTACCAGCCTCCCTTTGGTGACCTCTGCTCCAGGAATCCACTACGCTGAGCCTTTGGATGTGCAAGGACTCCCCAATATAACATCACTTGGGGCAAGGCACATCAGGGCTCCAAAGTCACTCAGGAGCAGGGCAGGCCCCAGAAATCTGTGCCAGGGGAATCCTGTTAATCAAGGGGGGGCAGAAATAGCTTTGCAGGCTCACAGGAGTTCCAACCAACAGCCAGTGACAGCAGGACCAACTAACATCAGAGGTAACCAGATGGCAAAAGGCAAATGTAGGAACGTTACTAACAGAAATCAAAGTAATATGGCACCATCCGAACCCAACTCTCCAACAGCAGCAAGTCCTGGATACCCCACACCCGAAAGACAAGATCTGGATTTAAAATCACTTCTCATGATGCTATTAGAGGATCACAAGAAGGACACAAATAAATCTAATAAAGAATTACAGGAGACCATGAATCAACGGTTAGAAGCCCTTACAAAGGAAACACAAAAATCGCTTAGAGAAATGCAGGAGAACATGGATCAAAAGATGGAGGCCCACAAGGAGACAACACAAAAATCGCTTAACGAGATGAATCAACGGGTAGATGCACTCACAAAGGAATCACAAAAATTGCATAAAGAAATGCAGAAGAATATGGGTCAACAGACGGATGCCCATAAGGAGGCAACACAAAAATTGCTTAAAGAAATGAATCAACGGATAGATGCCCTTACAAAGGAAACACGAGAACTGCTTAAAGAAATGCAGGAGACGATGAATCAACAGATGGATTCCCATGAGGAGGAAACACAAAAATCCCTCAGAGAAATGCAGGAGAACGTGGGTCAAAAGGCAGAAATCCTGAAAGAGGTAATGCAAAAATACCTTAAAGGAATGCAGGAAAATACAAACAAACAAGTGAAGGATCTCAGCAAATCCATCCAGGAACTAAAAAAGGAAGTAGAAACAACTAAGAAATCACAAAGGGAGACAACTTTGGAGATAGAAAACCTTGGGAAGAAATCAGGAGTCATAGATGCAAACATCAACAATAGAATACAAGAGATGGAAGAAAGAATATCAGGAGCTGAAGATTCCATAGAAAGCATCGACTCAACAGTCAAAGAAAATGCAAAATGCAAAAAACGTGTAACCCAAAACATCCAGGAAATCCAGGAAACAATGAGAAGACCAAACCTAAGGATTATAGGTATAGATGAGAGTGAAGATTTGCAACTTACAGGGCCAGTAAACACCTTCAACAAAATTATGGAGGAAAACTTCCCTAACCTAAAGAGAGAGATGCTGATAAACTTACAAGACGCCTACAGAACTCCAAACAGACTGGACCAGAACATAAATACCTCCCGTCACATAATAATCAAAACACAAAATGTTCTAATCAAAGAAAGAATATTAAAAGCAGTAAGAGAAAATGGCCAAATAACATACAAAGGAAGACCTATCCGAATCACATCAGACTTCTCACCAGAGACTATGAAAGCCAGAAGATCCTGGGCAGATCTCATGCAGACACTAAGACAGCACAAATGCCAGCCTAGACTACTATACCCAGCAAAACTCTCAATCACCATAGATGGAGAGACCAAGATATTCCATGATAAAACCAAATTTTCACAATATCTTTCCACAAATCCAGCCCTGCAACGGATAATAGGTAGAAACCGCCAATAAAGGGAGAGAAACAACACCCTGGAAAAAATGAGATAATAACCTTCTTGAATCAAACCCAAAAGTAGATAACCACTCAAACATAAAGATAGCGTCAAGAATGGCAGATGGCAATAATCACTATTCTTTAATCTCTCTTAATATCAATGGTCTCAATTCCCCAATAAAAAGACATAGACTAGCAGACTGGATACGTAAACAGGACCCAGCATTTTACTGCATGTAGGAAACGCACCTCAGTGTCAAAGACAAACACTACCTCAGAGTAAAAGGCTGGAAAACAATTTTATAAGCAAATGGCCCCAAGAAACGAGGTGGAGTAGCCATCCTAATATCAGATAAAATTGATTTTCAACCTAAAGTCATCAAAAAAGACACAGAAGGACACTACATACTGATCAAGGGAAAAATCCACCATCAAGAACTCTCAATTCTGAATATCTATGCTCCAAATGCAAGGGCACCCTCATTCATAAAAGAAACTTTACTAAAGCTCAAAGCACACATCGCACCTCACACAATAATAGTGGGTGACTTCAACACCCCGCTCTCTGAAATGGATCGTTCAGGAAAGCAGAAACTAAACAGGGACACAGTGAATCTAATTGAAGCCTTGGACCAAATGGAACTAACAGATATATATAGAACATTTCATCCTAGAGCTAAAGAATACACATTCTTCTCAGCACCTCATGGTACCTTCTCCAAAATTGACCATATAATTGGTCACAAATCAGACCTCAACAGATACAAGAAGATAGAACTAATCCTATGCTTCCTATCAGATCACTATGGAATAAGGGTGGTCTTCAATGGCAACAAAAACAAAAGAAAACCCATGTACACATGGAGGCTGAACAAAGCTCTTCTCAATGATAACTTGGTCAAAGTGGAAATAAAGAAAGAAATCAAAGACTTTTTGAAAGTTAATGAAAATGAAGGCACAACATACCCTAATTTATGGGACACAATGAAAGCAGTTCTAAGAGGAAAATTCATAGCCCTGAGTGCCGCCAAAAAGAAACGGGAGACAGCATACACTAACAGCTTAATGGCACACCTGAAAGCCCTGGAACAAAAAGAAGCAAATACACCAAAGAGGAGTAGAAGGCAGGAAATCATCAAACTCAGGGCTGAAATCAATCAAGTAGAAACAAAGAAAACCATACAAAGAATCAACAAAACGAGGAGTTGGCTCTTTGAGAAAATCAACAAGATAGATAAGCCCTTAGCCAGACTAGCCAGAGGGCACAGAGATAGTATCCAAATTAATAAAATCAGAAACGAAAAGGGAGAGATAACAACAGAAACTGAGGAAATTCAAAAAATCATCAGATCCTACTACAAAAACCTGTATTCAACACAACTAGAAAATCTCGAGGAAATGGACAATTTCCTTGACAGATACCAAATACCAAAATTAAATCAGAATCAAATAGACCATTTAAACTGTCCTATAACCCCTGAAGAAATAGAAGTTGTCATTGGAAGTCTTCCAACCAAAAAAAGCACAGGTCCAGATGGTTTTAGTGCAGAATTCTATCAGACCTTCAAAGAAGACCTAACACCAATACTCTTCAAACTGTTCCACAAAATAGAAACAGAAGGAACACTACCCAACTCGTTCTATGAAGCCACAATTACACTAATACCAAAAGCACACAAAGATCCGACAAAGAAAGAGAATCTCAGGCCAATCTCTCTTATGAATATCGATGCAAAAATACTCAATAAAATTCTTGCCAACCGAATCCAAGAACACATCAAAACAATCATTCACTACGATCAAGTAGGCTTCATCCCAGGGATGCAGGGATGGTTCAATATAAGGAAATCCAGCAATGTAATCCACTATATAAACAATCTCAAAGAAAAAAACCACATGGTCATCTCATTAGATGCTGAGAAAGCATTTGACAAAATTCAGCATCCTTTCATGCTAAAGGTCTTGGAAAGATCAGGAATTCGAGGCCCATATCTAAACATAGTAAAAGCAATTTACAGCAAACCGGTAGCCAGCATCAATCTAAATGGAGAGAAACTTAAAGCAATCCCACTAAAATCAGGGACTAGACAAGGCTGCCCTCTCTCTCCATATCTTTTCAATATAGTACTTGAAGTTCTAGCTAGAGCAATTAGACAACAAAAAGAGGTCAAAGGGATACAAATTGGAAAGGAAGAAGTCAAGCTATCACTATTTGCAGACAGTATGATAGTATACTTAAGCGATCCAAAGAACTCCACCAGAGAACTCCTACAGCTGATAAACGACTTCAGCAAAGTGGCCGGATATAAAATCAACTCAAGCAAGTCAGTAGCCTTCCTATACTCAAAGGATAAGCAGGCTGAGAAAGAAGTAAGAGAAATGATACCCTTCACGATAGCCACAAACCGTATAAAGTATTTTGGCGTGACTCTAACCAAACAAGTAAAAGATCTGTATGACAAGAACTTCAAGTCTCTGAAGAAAGAAATTGAAGAAGACCTCAGAAGATGGAAAAATCTGCCATGCTCATGGATTGGCAGGATTAATATAGTAAAAATGAGCATCTTACCAAAAGTAATATACAGATTCAATGCAATCCCCATCAAAATCCCAACTCAATTCTTCATAGAGTTAGAAAGAGCAATTCAAAAATTCATCTGGAATAACAGAAAACCCAGAATAGCTAAAACTATTCTCAAGAGTAAAAGAACCTCTGGGGATGTCAGTATCCCGGACCTCAAGCTGTACTACAGAGCAATAGTGTTAAAAAACCGCATGGTATTGGTACAGTGACAGGCATGTAGATCAATGGAACAGAATTGAAGACCCAGAAATGAATCCACACTCCTATGGTCACTTGATCTTTGACAAAGGAGCTAAAACCATCCACTGGAAAAAAGATAGCCTTTTCAACAAATGGTGCTGGTTCAACTGGAGGTCAACATGCAGAAGAATGCAAATTGACCCATTCTTATCTCCTTGAACTAAGCTCAATTCTAAGTGGATCAAGGATCTCCACATAAAACCAGACACACTGAAACTAATAGAAAGGAAACTAGGGAAGAACCTTGAACATATGGGCACAGGGGAAAATTGCCTGAACAGAACTCCAATAGGTTATGCTCTAAGATCAAGAATAGACAAATGGGACCTCAATAAATTACAAAGTTTTTGCAAGGCAAAAGACACTGTCAAAAAGACAAAGCGGCAACCAACTAACTGGGAAATGATCTTTACCAACCCTACATCTGACAGAGGGCTAATATCCAATATATACAAAGAACTCAAGAAGTTAAACTCCAGAGAGGCAAATAACCCTATTAAAAAATGGGGTACAGAGCTAAACAAAGAGTTCTCACCTGAAGAACATCTAATGGTTGAAAAGCACCTAAAGAGATGTTCATCATCCGTAGTCATTAGGGAAATGCAAATCAAAGCAACCCTGAGATTCCATCTCACACCAGTCAGAATGGCTAAGATCAAAAACACAGGAGACAGCAGTTGTTGGCGAGGATGTGGAGAAAGAGGAACACTCCTCCACTGCTAGTGGAATTGCAAGCTGGTACAACCTCAGTCTGGAAAGCAGTCTGGCTGTTCCTCAGAAAACTGGGTATGACACTCCCGGAGGATCTGGCTATACTACTCCTGGGCATATACCCAGAGGCTTTACCTGCATGCAATAAGGACACGTGCTCCACTATGTTCATAGCAGCCTTATTTATAATAGCCAGAAGCTGGAAAGAACCCAGATGTCCCTCAATGGAGGAATGGATTCAGAAGATGTGGTATATCTACAGAATGGAATACTACTCTGCAATTAAAAACAATGAACTCACGATATTCCTAGGCAAATGGTCAGAACAGGAAAATATCATCCTCAGTGAGGTAACCCAATCACAAAAGAACACACATGGTATGCAGTCACTGATAAGGGGATATTAACCCAGAATCTCGGAATACCCTAGACACAATTCGCATATCAATAGGTTTCTAAGAAGATGGAAGGAGAGTCCCCCGGTCCTGGAAAGACTGAATGTAGGGGAACGCCAGGACAGAGAAACGAGAGGGGGTTGAATGGAGAAAAGAGGGAGGGAAGGGGGCTTATGGGACTTTCAGGGAGGGAGGAAACGGGAAAGGGGAAATGTTTTGGAATGTAAATAAAAAAAACTTAGAAAATAAAAAAAATAAAGAAAGAAAAAAAAAAGGCTCATTGCCCCAGTGTAGGGGAATGCTAGGTCAGGGAAGTAGGAGTGGGTGGGCTGGTAAGCAGGAGGAGGGGGATGGGATAGGGGGTTTTCAGAGGGGAAATTTGAAAAGAGGATAACATTTGAAATGTAAATAAAGAAAATATCTAATTAAAAATTAAAAAAAAAGCTAACATAGAAAAAAAGAAAGATATTGGAGTCTACTTGAAGTATTATACTGAAAATACGATGTGGGATTCCTTGAATTTTAGAGTAGAGAGTATGATCATTTCTACCAAGCACAAAATCCATTGTAATATTTTCAGCAGAAATTACCAAAGTCAATTATTCACTGAATGAGAGACAGGGCTGGACAAGCAAGAGGAGGTAAGTTTTTGTACTGTTGATCTTGATATGAGAGAAAGTTCAATTCTATATGGAAGCAGAATGAGTAGAGGAAGTGAAATCTATACTGGGGAAAGGAAAATGAACTGTGAAGTTCACAATACCAAAGCATTCGTTCGCTCCATTATCTTGCTCAGACCCAGACCCAGCAAGGGCACTCTCTGAACCCAAAATTCTGTTTTCTATCCCATCACTAATCCTACCTTTCTTTTCTGGGGATGTTGATTATTGTTATTTCACCTATGAACTTAGCATTATTTAATACATCTTGCCTTTACCAAACAGAAATATTAATAATACCAATCATGAAATATCTCTGATTCTTGATAGCATTCAACTAAGAGCTGGCCTATACATCCCTAATACCTCATAGAGTCAAAACCATACCTACTAAGGAGATGCTCCTCAATTCTCTGACGGAAATACTTTGCCAATTTTACTCAAGTGTGTTCTTTGATACTACAAAACAAACATAGATTTGTTTGACTGGAGTTGTGTGGTTAGTGATTCTTAATTAGTGGATTTCAACATAAAAAAATTCTGCAACCTTCTATTTTAAAAAAAAGGTTGAAAACTAAGGTTTAACTAGTAAAATAGTATTATAAATAGAAAAGGAGATGCAGAATTGTGGACTAAGATAAAACTTGAACTTGGACGGGAAGTTTGACATTCAAGAGAAAATGTAACATAGGAAATATATTTAGGGGCATAGCAGTGGAGTAAACATCAAGTAATTCAAGGGATGAAGACTAATGACTAGAGATAAATGTGATTAGAGAAATCTTGAGATTAAATTTTAAGTGGAAAGGTGAAAAATTATATTTTTCAAAACGTGAGCCAGTAGGTGTTAGGATGTAGGAACATGTATAGAGTTTGTCCTTCATATGGACTCTCACTGTTACCAACCACCTTTAACATGTATGATTTACACTTTGTACAGGCATGAAGGCACTCAAAAATCCTTATTAAAGTATTTTCAATGATTTATCGAGCAAGTTATTTAGACTGAAAACAAACTAAAACAATAATCTATCCCACTGATTGCCCAACATCATATCTAACATTATATCTGCCCTCACTAGACAGATTCAGTGTGCAAAATAGTAAAAGAACAGAATCCCCATGTGTTGATCCATACAGTGCTGGTGCCTAGAGGCATTGTCATCATCATCTTAGCTCTGAAATCAGTGCTCATATTTTCTTGTGTCAAAAAGAAAAAAAAAAGGATAATTTCCAAAATTGTATAAGGAATAATAAACCTAAACAAGTCAAGCTTATAGAGTCTGAAAAAGCATTATCACTCAGCACACACAGCTCAGAGGGACAGAACTGACTCAAATCCCAGCCTTCATGCAATTTCCTATGATACTCAGTAAAATTCTCTGCATCTCAGTTACCTCAACATTGAACCCATTGACAGAAAACACATAACTGAAGATTAATAAACAGTGGCTAAAACGAAGCAACAATAAAGCTAAAATTAAACATTTTAACATACTTTTGAGAGGGCTATTCCTCCTAAAAATGCTGGTGAAGATGTGCTGGTGAAGATGTGAAGATATTGCAACCTTTTTATACTGTCAATATGTGTGTGCGATCTTATTGTTCTTATAGAAGACAGTATGATGGTTCCTCAAAAGTTAAAAATATAACCAGCACATGATTTTCCAGCCTCACATCTTCCCAAACTTGAAAGCAGTGTCTTAAAAAGGCATTTGTACATTTGTGTCCACAGAATCCTGAAGGTAGGAGCAAGTCAAAGGTTTGTGTATAGATAAATGGATTAACAAAATGTGTTAACTGCACAAAATTCACAGCATTCGGTTTTTTAAAGGAAGAAAATATTGATGCCATCGTAACCCACATGAAACCAAGGATATTATGCTAAGTGAAATAAGCAAGATGGCAAACTCCACTTGGCTTACTTATAATTCACGATCTAGAATAGTCAGATGCATAAAGTAGGAAGGTGGGGATAGGAAAGGCAAGAGATAACTTGAGAAGATAGAGAGTGGTTATTACTGGGTATACATTTTTCCTAGGAAAATGAAAGATTTATACAGATTTGATGCACAACAGTGGTTTTACAAAGCAGAATTGTACACTCAACAGAATACAATGAGAAACAAACACAACAGGAACAATATTGCATGAGATTAAAAAAAAAAAAAGAATGAAGTGTGTCCAGCAGAGGTCACCCTCACGCAGGGCCATGCCATCATCCACTTCTGCCCAATAGCAAGTCTCCTCAGAACAATGTTCTACAGCTATTGCTTCCAACATGCTCTTAACTATATCTGGAGTAAGGAAAATTAGTAACCAAGTAACAGGGGGTCAGTGCAGTAACTTCAGAGATGGCTGTTGTTCTCAGAACTATTTTCTTCAAATAAGAACCACCTAGTTTAGAAGTCAAAATCGTTGCTAGAAAAACAGAATTATGAAATAGAAGGACCATAAACTTTTTATTAAAGTACTTGGACAGTACAGACAACATATGGGTTTGGTTTTTTGTTTTTTTGTTTTGTTTTGTTTTGTTTGGTATTTTTTTAGTAATTTTTTTTATTTTCTGTATTTTTTTATTTACATTCCAAATGATTTCCCCTTTCCCAGTTCCTCCCTCCCCGAAACTCCCATAAGCCCCCTTCCCTCCCTCTGTTCCCCATTCAACCCCCTCTCGCTTCTCTGTCCTGGCATTCCCCTACATCCAGTCTTTCCAGGACCAGGGTCTCTCCTTCCGTCTTCTTGGAAATCTATTGATACGTGAATTGTGTCTTGGGTAGTCTGAGATTCTGGGTTAATATCCCCTTATCAGTGACTGCATACCATGTGTGTTCTTTTGTGATTGGGTTACCTCACTGAGGATGATATTTTCCTGTTCTGACCATTTGCCTAGGAATTTCGTGAATTCATTGTTTTTAATTGCAGAGTAGTATTCCATTGCGTAAATATACCACATCTTCTGAATCCATTTCTCCATTGAGGGACATCTGGGTTCTTTCTAGCTTCTGGCTATTATAAATAAGGCTGCTATGAACATTGGTATAGTGACAGGCATGTAGATCAATGGAACAGAATTGAAGACCCAGAAATGAATCCACACTCCTATGGTCACTTGATCTTTGACAAAGGAGCTAAAACCATCCACTGGAAAAAAGATAGCCTTTTCAACAAATGGTGCTGGTTCAACTGGAGGTCAATATGCAGAAGAATGCAAATTGACCCATTCTTATCTCCTTGCACTAAGCTCAATTCCAAGTGGATCAAGGACCTTCACATAAAACCAAACACACTGAAACTAATAGAAAGGAAAACTAGGGAAGAACCTTGAACATATGGGCACAGGGGAAAATTTCCTGAGCAGAACACCAATAGCTTATGCTCTAAGATCAAGAATTGACAAATGGGACCTCATAAAATTACAGTTTCTGTAAGGCAAAGGACACTGTCAAAAGGACAAAGCAGCAACCAACAAACTGGGAAAAGATCTTTACTAACCTTACATCCAACAGAGGGCTAATATCCAATATATACAAAGAACTTAAGAAGTTAGACTCCAGAGAGCCAAATAACCCTATTAAAAAATAGGCTACAGAGCTAAACAAAGAGTTCTCACCTGAAGAACATCTAATGGTTGAGAAGCACCTAAAGAGATGTTCAACATCCTTAGTCATTAGGGAAATGCAAATCAAAACAACCCTGAGATTCCACCTCACACCAGTCAGAATGGCTAAGATCAAAAACACAGGAAACAGCAGGTGTTGGCGAGGATGTGGAGAAAGAGGAACACTCCTCCACTGCTGGTGGGATTGCAAGCTGGTACAACCACTCTGGAAAGCAGTCTGGCAGTTCCTCAGAAAACTGGGCATGACACTTCCGGAGGATCCTGCTATACAACTCCTGGGCATATACCCATAGTCTTCCCCTGCATGCAATAAGGACACATGCTCCACTATGTTCATAGCAGCCTTATTTATAATAGCCAGAAGCTGGAAAGAACCCAGATGTCCCTCAACATTTGTTAAAAGCATTAATCGAGAACAAGTAAGTTTCAAGAAAGAAAGTGTGAAGTTGGAAAGTTCCAAACAGAAAAAGCCTGAATGACCAGGAAAGCAAGACATTTCTAATGAGTCTGATTGACCAGGGGACAGAGGTCTGCAAGTTCCTGAGGCCTTTGAGATACTTGTTTGATGCTTGTTATGAGAATTTGTGGCTGATATTAGTTTCTTGCCCATTTCTAACACAGAGAGGCAACAAATTCACAAGCTTGATAATTAGGAGGCCAATGCCAGGCTTGGAGACAACACTGGTGGGGTTTGAAATTGCATTAATTAAAAAATATTGTGAAGATTGTAAAATGAGAAACTAAGAGAATGGACAGTGGTCACTATTGGAAGAAAACTGGTTTGGAAGGAATGAGAAATAAGATTTAGGGGACTTCAGAGATAAACATGAAAAATAGAAGTTCTCACTTTTCTTCTAAGACAGGACAAACAAGGCCATGTCTCCCACTAAGATAATTAGCCCTTAAGTTTTTGAACATGAGAATATCTTACCCTTTATAGCAAAAGAGAATGAAAACTCCAACACAAGAAAGGAAACTATACTCAAAAAATACCAAGAAATTAATATTCTCACAACAAACCCAAAAGAAGAGAACCACACAAACACAATTCCACCTCTAAGAACAAAAACAACTGAAAGCAAGAATCATTGGTCTTTAATATCTCTCGAAATCAGTGGACTCAATTCCCCAATAAAAAGACAAGATAATAGACAGGATATATAAACACGACTCAGCATTTTGCTCCATATAGGGAACACACATCAGTGACAAAGACAGAAACTACCTCAGGCTATAAGGCTGGAAAAAATGTCCAAGGAAATGATCCCAAGAAAGAAGCTGAAGTTGCTATTCTAATATCCAATAAAATAAACTTTCAACTAAAGGCTATCAATTAAGATGGGGAAGGACATACTCATCAAAGAAAAAATCCTCAAGAGGAAGTCTCAATTCTGAACATCTATGCCCCAAATGCAAGGGCACCCTCATTTGCAAAAGAATCATTTCTAAAGCTCAAAACATTGATCATTCCACAATAATAGTGGGAGAGTTCAACACCCCACTCTCAACAATGGACTGATCATGGAAACAGAAAATAAACAGAGACACAGTGAAACTAACAGAAGTTATGAACCAAATGGATTTAACAGATATCTATAGGACATTTCACCCTAAAACAAAAGAATATACCTCAACAGATACAAGAAGATGAAAATAATCTCATGCATTTTATCAGCCCACCACTGACTAAGGCTGGTCTTCAATAATGACAAAGAGAACAGAAAGTACACACACTCATGAAAACGGAATAACTCTCTACTCAATGATAACTTTGTAAGGGAAGAAATAAAGAAAGAAATTAAAGACTTTTTAGAATTTAATGAAAATGAAGGCATTACATACCCAAACTTATGAGACAAAATGAAAGCAGTTCTCAGAGGAAAACTCAGACCTCTGCGTGTCTTCACAAAGAAACTGGAGAGAGCATATACTAGCAGCTTAGCAGCACATCTGAAAGTTCTAGAACAAAAACAAATACACCTAGGGGAGTAGATGGCAGGAAATAATTGAACTCAGGGCAGAAATCAACCAAGAAGAAACAAAAAGAACTGTACAAAAAAAATCATCAAAACCAGGTGCAGGTTCTTCGAGAAAATCAACAAGATAGATAAACCCTTGGCCAAACTAACTAGAGGGTACAGAGATGGTATCCTAATGACCAAAATCAGAAATGAAAGGGGATACATAACAACAGAAAGTAAAGAAATTCAAAATATTATCAGATCCTACTACAAAAACCTAACCTCAACAAAACTAGAAAATCTAGTTGAAATGGATATTTTTCTAGACAGATACCAAGTACCAAAGTTAAATCAGGATCAGATAAACCATCTAAACAGTCCTATAACTCCTAAGGAAATAGAAGCAGTCATTAAAAGTTTCCCAACCAAAAAAACCCCAGGACCAGATGGTTTTAGTGCAAAATTCTATCAGCCCTTCAAAGAAGACCTAATATCAATACTTCTCAAAATATATCATAAAATAGAAATATAAGGAACATTTTATGAAGTTACAGTTACACTAATACCTAAACCACACAGAGACCCAACAAAGAAAGAGAACTTCAGACCAATTTCCCTCATGAATATTGATGCAAAAGTACTCAATAAAATTCTATCCAACCAAATCCAGGAAACATCAGAATGATTATTCACCACGATCAAGTAGGCTTCATCCCAGGGATGCAGACCAAGTTCCATATATTGAAATCCATCAATGTAATCCACTATATAGACAAACTAAATGAAAAAAAAACACACTGATCATCTCATTAAATGCTGAAAAAGCATTTGACAAAATACAACACCCCTTCATGTTAAAAATGTTGGAAAGGTCAGGAATTCAAGGCGCATACCTAAACATAGTAAAAGCAATATACAGCAAACCAGTAGCCAACATCAAATTAAATAAAGAGAAACTTAAAGCAATCCCACTAAAATCAGGGACAAGATAGGCTTCCCTCTTTCTCCCTGTTTATTCAATATTGTACTCAAAGTTCTAACCAGACCAATTAGACAACAAAAGGAGGTCTAAGGGATACAACCTGGAAAGAAAGAAACCCAGATAGCACTATTTGCAGATGATATGATAGTATACATAAGCAACCAAAAAAAAAAATTCTACCAGAGAACTCCTACAGCTGATAACTTCAGCAAAGTAGCTAGATATAAAATTTACTCAAACAAATTAGTTGCCACCTTCTACACAAAAGATGAATGAGCTGAGAAGGAAATTAGGAAAACAACAACTTTCACAGTAGTCACAAATAATATAAAATATTTTGGCATTACTCTAACCAACAACTGAAAGATCTATATGACAAGAATGTCAAGTTTCTGAAGAAAGAAATCTAAGAAGACCTCAAAGAGAAATCTCCCATGCTCATGGATTGGTAGGATTAACACAGTGAAAATGGCTATCTTACCAAAAACAATTTACAGATTGAATGGAATCTCCATCAAAAGTCCAACTCAATTCTTCATAGAGATAGAAAGAGCAATTCTCTAATCCATCTGGAATAACAAAAAACCTAGGATAGTGAACGCAATTCCCAACAATAAAAGAACTTCTGGGAGAAAGTCATCCCTGACATCAAGATGTATTATAGAGCAATAGTGGTAAAACCCACATGGTACTGCTACAGAGACAGGCAGGTAGGTCACTGAAATAGAATTGAAGACCCAGAAATAAATCCACACACCTATTGTCACTTGATTTTTGACAAAGAAGTCAACACCATCCAGTGGAAAAAAGACAGCATCTTCAAAAAATGCTGCTAGTTTAAATGACAGTCAGGATGTAGAAGAATTCAAATTGATCCATTCTTATCTCCTTGTACAGAGCTAAAAAGTCCAAGTGGTTCAAGGACCTCCACATAAAATCAGATCCACTGAATCTAGTAGAAGGGAAAGTGGGAAAGAGTCTCAAACACATTGACTGAAGGGGAATTTTCCTGAGCAGAACACCTATGGCTCAGGCTCTAAGATCAACAATTGACAAATGGGACCCCATAAAATTGAAAAACTTCTGTAAGTCAAACGACAGTGTTAATAGGACAAAACGGCAACCTATAGATTGGGAAAAGATATTTACCAACCCGACATCCAATAGAGGGTTAATATCCAAAATATACAAAGAACTCAAGAAGTTAGACTCCAGAAAACCAAATACCCCAATTAAAAAATGGAGTAAAAAGCTAAACAAAAAATTCTCAACTGAGGAATCCTGAATGACTGAGAAGAACTTAAAGAAATGTTCAACATCCTTAGTCATCAGAGAAATTCAAATCAAAATGACCTTACACCAATCAGTCTGGCTAAGATCAAAAACTCAGGAGACAGTACACATCGAGGATGTGGAGAAAGAGGAACACTCTTCTCTTGTTGGTGGGATTGCAAGATGATACAACAGTTTTGAAAATCAAGCTGGCTATTCCTGAGAAAGTTAGAAATAGTTCTACCTGAAGATGTTCCAACATATAACAAGGACTCTTGCTCCACTCTGTTCATAGAAGCCTTATTTATAATAGCTAGAAGCTGGAAACCTCAATGGAAGAATGGATACAGAAAGTGTGTACATTTGCACAATGGAATACTACTCAGCTTTTAAAAATGACAATTTCATGAGTTTTTTAGCAAATGGATGGAACTAGAAAATATCATCCTGAGTGAGGTAACCCAGACCCAAAAGAACACACATGGTATGTACTCACTATATATATGGTATGTATATAGTACATGGTATGTGGATATTAGCTCAGAACACCCATGATACACCTCACACACCATATGACGCTTAACAAGAAGGAAGTACAAACCACGAATGCTCTGATCCCACTTACAAGAGGGAACAAAATAGTCATAGAAGGCAGAGAGAGTGAGGGAGGGGCCTAGTTGGGAAGAGGGAGAGAAAGAAGGAGACAGGATCAGGGAAACACAATGGGCCAGGAGATTGAATAGAAATACGTAGTGGTGAGAGGGTGGGTATCAGGGGGAAAAAAACTAGAAAGTCCCAGATGCTGTGGATGAAAGAGGCTCCCAGAACACAATGGGTATGCCATTAGTCAAAACACCCAACAGTAGGGAGATAGAACCTGAAGAGACCACCTCCAGTAGATAGACATGGTCCCACGTAGAGTTATTGGGCCACCCAACCATCTAAAAATGTTTAACCCAGAATGGTGTCTGTCTAAATGAAGTGCAGGGACAAAAATATGGAGCGGAGATGGAAAGAAAGGTCATCCAGAGACTGCCCCACCTTGTGATCCATCCCATCTGCAGACACCAAACCCAAACACTATTGCTGATGCCTAGAAGTGCTTGCAGGTAGGAGTTTGGTATAGCTGTCCTCTAAGAGGCTCCACCAGCTTCTGAATAAGACAGATACAGCAACTCACAGCCAACCATCGGACTGAACTCAGGGACCCCAATGGAAGAGTTAGGGGAAGAACAGACAGCTGAAGGGGATTGCAACCCCATAGGAAGAACAATATCAACTAACAGGAGCCCTCAGAGCTCCCAGGGACTAAACCACCAACCAAAGAGTATTCTTGAGTTGTTCCATGGCTCCTGCTACAAATGTAGCAGAGAACTGCCTTATCAATGGAAGGAGAGGGGCTTGTTCTTGTGTAGGCTTATGGCCCCAGAGAAGGGGGATGCTAGAAGGGTGTGGCAGGAGTGGGTGGGTAGGTGTGGGAATACCCTCTTAGAGGTGAAGGGGAGGAGGGATGGGGTACAAAGTTTGCTAAGGGGGAGACCAGAAGGGGGACAACATTTGAAATGTAAATAAATAAAATAATTAATAAAAAAATAAAGAAAATACTTTTGCTCTCTGACTCTATCTGTGAATGACTTTGCCAGTGAGGTATGAATTTTGGAGATAATAAATTGATTCTTTTGTTGTTGTTGTTGTTGTTGTTTGTTGTTTTATCGGTTAGTCTGTATCCTTTAAATGGTGACTTGAAGGGACAAATAATTATGTTTCGATTTTAAAGGAAGTGTTATCAATTAAGAGTTTTGTTTATAATGAAAGACCAGTGTTCTCTCCTATTCTCTCTTTCTCCCTCTCCCTCCCTTCCTCACCCCATCTCTCTCTTTCTCTCTGTCTCTCTCTCTGTCTCTCTCTGTATCTGTCTGTCTGTCTGTCTCTCTCTCTCTCTCTCTCTCTCTCTCTCTCTCTCTCTCTCTCTCTCTCTCTCCCTCTCAAACACACACACACACACACACACACACACACAGCACTTGGCTATGAATTCAACTATAAGTATACAAATGAAAATTTGGCCAATATGAAAATTCCTATTAATTGAACATTTCATTGGCAACTTTAACTCTAAAATCAGAGATAGTATTTAAAAGAAATAGAAAAAACATCAATAATTAAGTATTATAAAATTGGTTAAATAAGAGACTGAGTAAAGTGGTTTGATAAAATATAATCTCTGCTCACACACAATACAAAGAGAATATTATAGATATATTTGTTCACCTTCTTATACTTAAATAACACAAATCATGGTGTAATGTTTTCTGTGAGTAAAGTGGTAATGCACTTGTGTTATGAAAGTTTAAGCATGAAGGATGCTAACCTCAAATCCCATTGTGACTGGAACAGTGATTTCTTGAAGCAGGAGATTATGGAGAAAATGACGTGTGGACTTTATGATTTTTAAGTATACGTTACAAGCATATTTCTTTTCTGCTGCGGATAAAGTAGCTGCACCCTTTTCATTTGGTAGAGAACAATACAGAGGACACTACTTTTCCTATTATCCCTAAAACTGTTTTAAATAAAGGGAAAAATTGAATTTTACGGAAGAGGGTTTTCCTGTAGTTAGTGTGTTTTTGAGAGATGTATGTATTTTACATTCTTGTGGAAGATAATTATAATCTTTTCTTACCAGAATTTAAATTAGTAAATACTCATTTTCTTTTGTTATCATACAAAAATGCATCAGGCAATGGAGCTAGCGCTCAATTATCAATGGGATTATGAAGTTCACGTCTTATCTTCATTTCAGACAGAAAAAAAAAGATCATTTTCATTCTTTTCAAAATTAATAGAGCAGTCTTCCATTTCTCCTTTTCTATTCTGTCTCTAATCAAGAGAAGACTGGCAATATGGTATACCAATTATTTGTGGCAAAATGCCATAATCTCTCTGTATCTCTCTCCTCTTTTTCTTTCTTTCTTCCCTCTCATTACATTATAGACAGTCATTTAGAAACTACTTACTCATTATTTCAAGTTACAAAATGAGCATCAGTTCCTTTTGTTATGTAAGCTATAATGCAAAGCTCTTCTCGATTAAATAATTAGTGGGTAATAGAGAAAAATCAGTCAAAATGTAACTAATTTTCCATTTTCAAATTTCCTTGCTCTGTCTGTGTGAATTATCAGCATTGAGAACCTGAATAGAGTGTGTCTAAGTCTCATTCCTAGAGTATACTTTCTGATCATGTCTGGTTTTCACTGGATTTGTGCTACTCAGGTGACCTCTGTACATGTGCACTAGAGGCTTAGAACTGTTACCTTTGCAGCCGAGGGACAGTCAGATCAGGTGAATGATTGTGCTAAATAAGTCATAATAATTTTGTTAGAATTCTATAACAAGAGAAAAAGCAATGTGCTGATGGTGTTACCTACGTCACCAGCTTTTTTTTTTTCATTAGATATTTTCTTTATTTACATTACAAATGTTATCCCCTTTCCTGGTTTCCCCTCCCCAAACACCCTACCTCTTCTCCCTTGCCTGTGCTCACCAACCCACCCACTCTTGCTACCCTGTCCTGGTGTTTCCATTTGATGTCCAACAAGGCCATCTGCTGCTACATATGCAGCTGGAGCCATGTGTCCTTCCATGTGTACTCTTTGGTTGTTAGTTTAGTCTCTGGGGAGCTCTGGGGGTACTGGTTGGTTCAAAGTATGGGGCAGAGACTGAAGGAAAGAGCATCCAGAGACTGCCCCACGTGGTGATCCATCCCATATACAGTCACCAAACCCAGACACTATGTGGATGCCAAAAAGCACTTGCTGACAGGAGCCTGATAGAGTTGTTTCCTGAGAGGCTCTGCCAGTACCTGACAAATACAGAAGTAGGTGCTCTCAGCCAACCATTGTAATGAGCACAGGGCCCCCAGTGGAGGAGCTAGAGAAAGGACTCAAGGAGCTGAAGGGGTTTCCAGATCCATAAGAGAAACATTATGAAGCAACCACTAGCCTTTGATTAACAAATCTGATGGTACTTTCTTATTACTACCACTGTTAAAGGCAATGAGAATTAATTTTTATTTTCATTGTTAAGCTATAGTGTTTTTCTCAGTTTCTACTAGGATTATCATTTACAGGTTGGTACATGATAAGCAGTAAAAAGGTTGAGTATTTGTGGAGACCACACAGAAGTACCATTTCTTAAGGTAACTTATACTTTTATTCTGGTAATGATGAATCCTCATGGCAATAAACTGCAAAAACAGGAGGATGAAATAATACTCTTGGGCTCAACTCTTGGGGAGCTCAGTCTAAAATCTGTGAAAAGGAAAAACTAACCCTCTTAGAATTTAACACCTTCCTTCTATTAAAGGCATTTAGAGTTCCATAATTCATGCCTATGAGTGATGGTGTGTGTCCTCATTCACCAACTGCTGACATAACCACTCATTTAATAAAGCCTTCATATCCTATACCTAGACAGAAATTAAGATGGATTCAGGGGGAATGGGGGAGAAGTGGCTGGATTCAAGACCTATCTAGATAGTGTAAGTTGACAGGAAGTGACCAGGAGAAACAGTGAAGCGTGAAGTTAAAATTCAACTTTCTTTTTTTTTTTTTTTTTTGACTTTGGCTATTAAACTTTTATTTTTTTTTTTTTATTTTCTAAGTTTTTTTTTTATTTACATTCCAAATCATTTCCCCTTTCCTGTTTCCTCCCTCCCCAAAAGTCCCATAAGCCCCCTTCCCTCCCTCTTTTCTCCATTCAACCCCCTCTTGTTTCTCTGTCCTGGCGTTCCCCTACATCCAGTCTTTCCAGGACCAGGGGTCTCTCCTTCCATCTTCTATATCAAATCTATTGATATGCGTATTGTGTCTAGGGTATTCCGAGATTCTGGGTTAATATCCCCTTATCAGTGACTGCATACCATGTGTGTTCTTTTGTGATTGGGTTACCTCACTAAGGATGATATTTTCCAGTTCTGACCATTTGCCTAGGAATTTCATGAATTCATTGTTTTTAATTGCAGAGTAGTATTCCATTGTGTAGATATACCACATCTTCTGAATCCATTCCTCTGTTGAGGGACATCTGGGTTCTTTCCAGCTTCTGGCTATTATAAATAAGGCTGCTATGAACATAGTGGAGCATGTGTCCTTATTGCATGCAGGTAAAGCCTCTGGGTATATGCCCAGGAGTGGTATAGCCGGATCCTCCGGGAGTGTCATGCCCAGTTTTCTGAGGAACCGCCAGACTGCTTTCCAGAGTGGTTGTACCAGCTTGCAATTCCACCAGCAGTGGAGGAGTGTTCCTCTTTCTCCACATCCTCGCCAACAACTGCTGTCTCCTGTGTTTTTGATCTTAGCCATCCTGACTGGTGTGAGATGGAATCTCAGGGTTGTTTTGATTTGCATTTCCCTAATGACTAAGGATGATGAACATCTCTTTAGGTGCTTCTCAGCCATTAGATATTCTTCAGGTGAGAACTCTTTGTTTAGCTCTGTACCCCATTTTTTAATAGGGTTACTTGCCTCTCAGGAGTTTAACTTCTTGAGTTCTTTGTATATATTGGATATTAGCCCTCTGTCGGATGTAGGGTTGGTAAAGATCATTTCCCATTCAAAAATTCATCTGGAATAACAGAAAACCCAGAATAGCTAAAACTATTCTCAAGAGTAAAAGAACCTCTGGGAAAATCAGTATCCCGGAAAATTCAGCTTTCAAGAAAACGCAACTAGATGGGTGACGGCTTACATCATCAAAACTAAAATGGAACCCAGAGCACTGGAGCAGGCTTTGGACTAAATTACTCCAATTTAGATTCAGCTATTAAAAAAACAATAAAGCCTGCAGTTAGTATTTGCTGAGGGAGAGGTGTCATTTTCTTCAGTGTGTGGCCCCTGATAGGCAGCACGTGCTCCAGCAAATCTCCTCCCACCCACAGTAAGTCAAGAAACTTGAATTAACTCAGTGGGTCACACACAAAAGAAGAAATGAAAGTAAGAGGGATTTATCAGAAAGGTTTCCATTGGAGGAGGGGATGACAGGGAATTTAGGGAAAATGACTAAAAGCCATCATATAAATGCATTAAACTGCCACCAGTAATAAAACACAAAAAACATCTAAAATGAAACACTAGATTAGCAAATCAGAATATAAAAAGAGGGGATTGAGAGCTCATTAGTAGGCAGACAGGAAGAAAAGAGGCTCTAGGTAGAAAAATATACTTTCACATAAAACTTAAGATGGCAGATTTATGGTTTCTTTTCTAGGACAATGGCTGGGTGAGCTTTTATCCAAGGAAGAATGGAAGGGACATACTGACTGTTTTATGGGACTTCCAGATCGCTTTCAATTGAAACCAATCAACTTCCCTGTCTTTGTCCAAATTATTATGAGCTAATCAGGTTGGAAGAAGAAAGGAGATCCGTCCTATGCCTCAAACATGTAAGAAACCAGAATCTAGCCCAGCGTGGATACAGCTTAGGTTCCCATCCCCATAGAGGGAATCTGTTCTTTTTACTGTGTGATGTGATGTGCTTCTGCTTTCAGTAATATTTGATTGAACGCTGTGGCTTGCATTTTTCCTGCCTTTTAATTTCTTTGAATTGAAGAAGAAAAAAAAGATCCAAACCCCTTCCTGCAGTCCTAGAAAACATACATCCTAACAACATAAACAGGATCAAGATGATTTTATATTGTGCAATAAATTATGTGTTCTTCTGATTTAAAATGATGCCTTACTACTAGCCACATTACATATATCAAATGTCCATTCATTTCTATGATAAATCTGAAGAATCATATAAAGGTCGTTACGTAAAATATATTTAAGAGCAAGTAGTTATTAACAGCTTTCAGATGCCTTATCTGAGGCCCGATCATTTTGCCATGACTACTTCAACCTGCAACATAAATTAACAGGAATATCGATGGAAAATAAGTAAGTGGGTTTCATTTTGCATGTAGGTTGAATTCTGTGATCATAAAATAACCATCAAGTGTCTTTCATTTCTCCCTCATTGGGTATGGCCATCACAAAGGTAAAAGTAAAGTTAAAAGTCATACATGGCAAGGAGTCTGAGAGATGAAACACTTCCATTTCATCCATTCGGTCCAATCGGGATAGTCTGTTTTTGCAACTGGTTAACCATTCAATTCTGTCCTGAGGGGGTGGGGGATGTTACAAGGTATTGGAAATTTTTACCACTTTACCATAGATATATCATTTTCAAAATTTCTATTAAAAAAATGAATTTACTAATTCTGTATCTCTGTATTGACCTTAACTTCACCTAAGCTATAAAACAACACTTGAATATTTATTCTCATCTATAGGATGTGGCAAAGTAAAACATATGATTTAAAATAGCACATACATTAAATCTGGAATATAGCAAATATTTATCAGAACTTGGTAGAAAATAAACTTTCCAAAATATGTGTAAATAATAACATGTTTTCCAAAATCACTATTTTTTAATCCTTTTGTACTCTTTAACTCCTTTATCTTTTAGGATAGAGTACTTGGGTGGTCAGAATACCTGAGAATCTATTTATTAGATATTCTTACAAGGTTGCCATGGTGACTCTTTTTGTCCCTAACAAACGTTAATGATATTGACATTCATTGAAATGACTTTCCTTTTCTTGGTGCTATCTTCTTCCTTAGGCAATTTGCTGTCTCATCTCATTATTTGCATGTCTTGAAAGAGAACCTAGATCTAAAGCTTGAAATGGCTTATTGATCTCCTAAGGTGAAGTAATTCACTGTCTAGCTTAATTCATCCCCATTAAAAAAAAAAAACTCTAAAATAAAATTCTAAACTATGCTTTTCATGTGAAATTATCTCACATAGCTTTTGCCTATCATTCTTGCAAAATTTATTCAGGTCAAAGTCCAATTCTTAAAACTCATGTTGAATTCTTCTCAACACACAAATCTCTTTAAAGATCTTTAAAATATGTTCGTTTATACAACACCAGTAATGACTGCTAATTGTCCTAAATGATGCTATTTAAGTCCGATTTACTTCTTTCATTGCCTTCTGACCAATGTCATGACTGAAAAATTTGCATATTAAGTATATTTTTAAAGACTACACCCAAGTGAAGAGAAGCACTTTCGGGAATCCCTAACTACGGGATTAAACAGAGGGTGACCAAAACAATGAAGGGTATCATGCATATTCTAAGTCACCCAGGGAACTGTATTATAATCTTCTTTCATAAACATGAAGATAAATATTTATTTTTAAGGTTGGCAGCTCTTGAACGAATCAGCACATGTGTTTATTAACTCTGTTTGGAGGAGATTATCCAGAAATGCATGATTAATTGTAATCTCGGCCTTCCACGAATACTGAAAATATTTTCCCACATATAATTGTTGGTGTACAGAGATAGTTTTATGCTTTAGAGATTAATAAAAATAGCCTTTTGGGTATCTACTACCTGCTAGTAGCCAACACAGGAAGCTTACACACATTTCATATTTTAGTTTTATACAAATGCTTTCCTCAAAATCCTAGGGCATAATATTCAAGAAAATATTTTATAAGGCTGTGGAGATAGGTAAAGTGCTTGATTTGCAAACATGAAAGTCTAAGTCGAATCCCTTAGAACTCAAGTTGGAAAGCCAGGCAGACATGTAATCTCTGGAGATCACTGGCCAGCCAGCCTACCCTATTTGGCAAGCTCCTGACTCAAAACATGAAGTGAATGACAGCACACAAGATTACCTTCTGTCCTATACATGTACGTATAAATACATAACATCACACATGCACCACACCCACCAGCCTACATATACAAATAGAAAATGTCTATTATATAAAATGTTTTCAATCTTAATATTAATCATATGGTAAATAACAGGTGTTTTTTATTTTTCCTATTTTATTGATAAACTGACAAAGATAGCTAGAATTTTACTATGTTCTTAATTGTGCTGTTTAGTGCAAATCACAATGGAATTACATTCTTTAAAAAACTTGATATTACCTTATCTAGGTTATGCATTGGCTGATTTGGAAATAGCACCTATATAAAATTAGTGCTAAAGTTTAATTTTGCTAAGTCTTTAACTTCGCAGAAGAGAGAATTTATGCACACAAAGGTATGGTACATGTGTAAATATGCAAAAAGGCCAGATGTTGGTGAAAGGAGTAGCTTGGAACCTGACACTCTTTTTTTTTTCTTTCTTTCTTTTTTTTTTTTTTTTTTTTTTTTTTTTGATTTTTCGAGACAGGGTTTCTCTGTGTAGCCCTGGCTGTCCTGGAACTCACTTTGTAGACCAGGCTGAAATCCTCCTGCCTCTGCCTCCCAAGTGCTGGGATTAAAGGCGTGCGCCACCACTGCCCGACTGGAACCTGACACTCTTATTCCTTTTAAAAATTAAGTAATTAATTACCACCTGCCATATGTGTGTGTGTGTATGTGTGTAGGTCAGAGGACAATTTATGAAAGTTAATTCCCTTATTCTACAGAATTCTCTTATTAATTAATAATAATTAATTAATAATAATTCTCTTATTAATTAATTCTCTTATTCTACAGTGTAAGTTCTGGGGCTCAAACTCAGATCATCAAGTGCCTTAACCTGCTGAGCCATCCCAATGGCTCTAGTATTCTTGTATTTGAGTATTCATTCCTTGTCCCTCCTGCTAATCACACCAGTATCAATATGTTGTCTTGTTGGAATTGAGGCATGTGGCACCACCCAAAAGCAAGAATAAAGTCTATAGCACACGGCAGCAAATTGGCTTAGATATTTTCTTTAGTGAAATTTAGCTAAGCTAAACATTTTTATGGTTGAGGAAGACCATAGGGTCTTGAAATTCATCTTCAAAGAAAATATTAATATATTAAAGATATTTTTACCGTATACATGGATTTCTATTAGACTATTTTATTGCAAACTAATTAAACATGCATGCACAGTTTCTGTGCTTATAGAGCGGTTCCATGCTTCTTCTCCAATTAGTGCTGTCCCATCAATTCACATCAGGAGCAGGAGACAGTAGAAGTGCAACTGAGCCACCTTCCTATACGACTTACCTAGTAGGGAACCAGATAAGACGGTGCTAATAGCATGGAATGGTATAATGCCACAATAGGGGGAAAACAGGAAAAACTAAAACAAGATGTTCTGGAGAAACTGACAAGAAGAAATGTGCTATTAGCTAAAGGTATTTCATGCAGAGTTTGGCTTCGGATTTTTAAGATGGTTCACTGACTAGCCATCCCATCAGCTCTAGTTGAATTAGGAGAGAAGGAAAATACTTAAGAGGCAGGTGTCATAATATAGTGTCCATAATCTGACTAGAGTTGAGTGTGGGATTAGAGAAAATAAATGACTTTTTAAAAATGAAACCACTCTTCACAAGTGGAAAAAGAAAAACTCATTTCAGCCAAAAAGAGAATATCCTTTCTGACAGGAAGGCAGAACTTGGAGTAAGGAACGTTTTTATCAACATAAGAAATAGTTTTGAAGGTTCTTCACAGTGTCTTAATTTAATCTGCATAACATTTGTGGGCAGATATACAAGCACCTGAAATGACAGAAGGGAACGTGAGACAAAGAATGGTTAAATACCTAAAGTCATGCAATAAATATGTGGAGAGCCTGAGATTAGAATTTAGGAATCCTGGTGGACCCAGTGAAATTTCTTGACAAGTAATGCAGACTTCATATTTTGGGAATGTCTCATGGGAAACAGGCAAGACAGAATTCGCAAAAGAAGCTTGTTTGAGTTTTAGAAATATGATGAAAAAGATTTTGAAAAGAGAAGGTGACGTGGTAAAAGGGTATTATAGTTTTAGCCAATCAAATGGCATGGAGAAATACAAGTAAATTAAAAAATATGTGGGAGAAATGGAAAACACTATGAATGGAGAGATGCTATAGCAGTCAAGGGTACTGGCTGCTCTGGCAGAGCATGTGTTCAGCTGCTGGACCTACATGGTGGCTCACAACTGCCTGTAACTCCAGGTCCAGAGGATCCAAGGTGCACATGCGTACCTCTTTAAAAGATTATCCTGTGTGTGTGTGTGTGTGTGTGTGTGTGTGTGAGAGAGAGAGAGAGAGAGACAGACAGACAGAGAGACACAGAGACACAGAGAGAGACAGAGAAACATGCAGAAAGACAGGGAGACACACAGATAAAGAGAATATAAAATCCTTGTTCTGCAATGAATAGACATAAATAATCAGAGCAACTTAATTCCCTTCTCTTCCTTATATACTTGCAGTGTTGGAAAATTCAGTAGCAACTGTCGTTTTTTAGGGCGATGTGCAAAACATGGTTTTGTTGAAGTAAGAATAGTTGTAACAACAATAACAAGAGAAGAGTTGTAACAAGTCTGCAGTATATTAAGTGACCTTTTCCATTTTTTTTCTCTTGCTTATTGTTCTGGTGGAAGCTCTCTAGACCTCTGACATGAAACATTTTTTTCCTGTCTAGGAGAGTACCCTTAATAGAATGTAAGTGCTTGAGTTTGCTCATAGTCAGAGATGTTATAAAGGAGCTCAGGCCAGGAGAAAGTGCCCATAACCAGCTGTTTCATAGCCTGTAATTACACCCTTCATAAATGAATCACTTCCTTTGGCTGGTAGTGGTTAGGGCAAGCACAACATTCTCTCTGTTAGAAGCTATGGAAGCAGTTCTCTGTGGGGGCTTTAACATGGAGGTCTGAGAAATCAGGCATGGAACAACAGTCATCCTGCCTCTCTATAAATGCAAGTTAGCAGCCTGGTGAGCTCATATGAGAAAAGTCATCAAGTCCTTGGTAATGTAATTGGTTTGACTTATTAGGCTGTAGTTTAGAATATAAAAATCCAACTATAAAACATAATCTGGTGTACAGTGTGCTAATTAACCAGCTGGGTCAGATTTTATAGACTTAATTTTACAGATTTCCTTGAGGACCTAATATAGTTTGATGACTCAGAGTTGTATCGTCCTCCTGCTAGAACCTATTAGTCATGCCCCCTGTTTTTCTTCTCTGGGATGTCATCTTTGTTTCTTTTGTTAGTTGATTTCCTTCATACAGAAAACCCTTTTTAGATATTGATATAAGAGACACTGCCTTGACAAAGTTCTAAAGTTTTCTATTGCAACCTAGACAACTCCTTTCCTGCTATGTTTAATGGACATATTGCAGGAGAAGGAATTATACTTCAGAACCACCACCACTAGGTAAAATAAAAGAACAGAAATAAAGTAACAAAAAAGATTTATTGAAGATTAAAAAAAAATGGGGTTGGTGTAAAGAAAGAGAGGAAGTGGGAAATCAAATAGTGTTGTTTTATTAAAAAAAAAAAGCAGTGTGGGTTTTAAGGAAAGGACAAACAACAATAAAACCTGTCCCTGTTTTTTTGACTGATGCTATTCAGTTATGGAAGCAAGCAGAACAGTATACCAATGCAAGGCCTTTAATTAATTTTTTAATAATATAGTATTGCTTAATGTACTAAAATCATAAGCTATAAAAGAAAAAATTACCCATGTATCCCAACTGTATATCCTGACTGTGAGTATGGCAATGGATTTTCTTATCCATCTCTCTGTTCAAAATCTTCTTTACTTACTCATAGCTACTTTGTGCACACGTTTTTATATACTCCCTTCCTAATCATCTTGATCCCATAAACATTTTAGTCAATGTAAGTCTTCTGAAAACATCTATACATTTTTCACTCATTTTCAAGCTACAGAATTCACAGTTAAAAATACTAGAAAGCAAAGGAAATAGAGCTGATCACTGATTTTAATAGCTTCAATATTCATTCTAACATTGAATAGACCATGTACATCAAATACATAATAAGTTCTTAGGTATTTGTTTTGTTACATAACAAGATATGACTCATTTTTTGCATTCATATGTATGCATATGCATATACAGATGGATTTTATTTATTTTTTTATTTGTTATTTTATTTATTTACATTTTAAATGTTGTCCTCCTTCCTGGTCTTCCCTCCACAAGCTCCCCACCAACTTTCACCTCCTCTTTGCCTCTAAGACAGTTCTCCCCCACCCACCCACTCCTGCCTCAACCCTCTAGTATTCCCTTATGCTGGGGCATTAAGCCTCCACAGGACTAGGCCCTCCCCTCCCATTGATGGCAGATAAGGCCATCCTCTGCTACATATGTAGCTGGAGCCATGGGTCCATCCATGTGTATTCTTTGGTTGGTAGTTTAGTCCCTGGAAGCTCTGGGGAGGGGGGTCTGGTTAGTTGATATTGTTGTTCTTCCTATGGGGTTGCAATCCCCTTCAGCTCCTTTAGTCCTTCCCCTAGCTCTTCCATTAGGGTCCCTGGACTCAGTCCAATCATTGGCTGTGAGTATCTGCATCTATATTAATCAGGTGCTAGCAGAGCCTCTCAGAGGACAGTGGTACCAGGATCCTGACAGCAAGCACTTCTTGACATTAGCAAAAGTGTCAGGGTTTGGTGTCTGCAGATGGGATGGATCCCAAGGTGTGGCAGTCTCTGAATAGTCTTTCCTTCAGTCTCTGCTTCATAGTTTTGTCCCTGCATTTCCTTGAGACAGGAACAGTTCTGGGTTAAAACATTTGAGATGAGTGGGTGGCCCCTACTGGAGGTGGTCTCTGAAGATTCTATCTCTCCTATGTTGGGTATTTTGGCTGATGTGATCACCATTGGGTACTGGGAGCCTCTGGCTTCACTGGCATCTTGGACTTTCTAATGCCCCCCCCTCCCACATTTCCTGTGTTCCACTACTACATATTTCTCTTCATTCTAGTGGCCCTTTGGACTTCTCTCCTGTCTCTTCCCAGACCTGGTCCCCCCCTTTTTTCTTCTCCTTCCTCTAACCAGCCCAGGTCCCTCCTTTCCTCTACCTTCCTACATAATTTTATTCCCCCTTCTAAGTAGGACTGAAGAATCCACACTTTGGTCTTCCTTTTTGTTACGCTTCATTTGGTCTGTGAGTTGTTTCATGAGTATTCTGAGCTTTTGGACTAATATCCACTTATCAGTGAGTACATATCTTGTATGTCCTTTGAGGTCTGGGTTATTTCACTCAGTATGCTATTTTCTAGTTCCATCCATTTGCACACAAATTTCATGAAGTCTTTGTTTTCACTAGCAGAGTAGTACTCCACTGTATAAATGTACCACATTTTCTGTATCCATTCTTCCATTGAGGGACATCTGGGTTGTTTCCAGATTCTGGCTATTGTAAATAAGGCTGCTATGAACATAGTGGAGCACATTTCCTTGTTATATATTGGAACATCTTTTGAGCCTATGCCCAATAGTGGCATAGCTGGGTCTTCAGGTTCGAACTCTTTCCAATTATCTGAGAAACTGCCAGATAGTTTGATTAGCTTGCAATCCCACCAAAAATGGAGAAGTGTTCCTCTTTCTGCATATCCTTGCCAGCATCTGCTGTCATCTGAGTTTTTTTATCTTAGCCATTGTGATCGGTGTAAGGTGGAATCTCAGAGTCATTTTGATTTGCATTCCCCTGATGACTAAGAATATTGAACATTTTTGAGGTGTTTATTGGCTATTCGAGATTCCTCACTTGAGAATTCTTTGTTTAGCTCCATATCCAATTTTTATTAGGGTTATGTGGTTTTCTGGAGTCTTACTTCTTGAATGAGTTCTTTGTGTATTTGGATATTAACTCTCTATTGGATGTAAGGTTGGTAAAGATCTCTTCCCAATCGTTAGGTTGCTGTTTTGTCCTATTGACAGTGTCCTTTGTTTTACAGAAGCTTTCCAGTTTCATGAGGTCAAATTTGTCAATTGCTGATCTTAGAACCTGAGCCACTTATGTTCTATTCAGAAAATTTTCTCCTGTGCCAATGTGTTCAAGGTTCTTTCTCACTTTCTATTCTAGTAGATTCAGCATATTTAGTTTTATGTGGAGGTCCTTGATCCACTTGGACTTAAGCTTTGTACAAGAAGATAAAAATGGATCAGTCTGCATTCTTCTACATGCAGAACCCCAGTTAGACTATTTGTTGAAAATGATATCTTTTTTCCATGGTTTGGCTTATTTGTGACTATAGGTATGTGGATTCATTTCTGGGTCTTCAGTTCTATTTCATTGATCTACCTCTCTGTCTTTGTACCAATACCATGGGGCCTTTATCACTATTTCTCTGTAGCACAGCCTGAGGTCAGGGATGGTGATTCTCCCCAGAAGTTCTTTTATTTTGAGAATAGTTTTCACTATCCTGGGGTTTTTGTTGTTGTTGTTGTTGTTACAGATGAATTTGAGAATTACCCTTTCTATCTCGGTGGAGAGTTGAGTTGGACTTTTGATGGAGATTGCATTGAATCTCAAGATTGCCTTTGGTAATATGGCCATTTTTACTATGTTAATCCATGAACATGGGAGAAGGTCTTTCCATCTTCTGAGTTCAATTTCTTTCTTCAGAAACTTGAAGTCATAGAAATCTTTCACTTCTTCAGTTAAGGTTACACAAAGATATTTGATATTATTTTTGACTATTGTGAAGGGTGTCATTTCCCTAATTTCTTTCTCAGCTCATTTATCCTTTGAGCAGAGGAAGGCTACTGATTTGTTATATTTAATTTTATATTCAGCCATTTTGCTGAAGTTGTTCATCAGCTCTAGGAGTTCTCTGGTAGAATTTTTGGGGTCGTTTATGTATATTATCATAACATCTACAAGTAGTGATACCTTGATTTCTTCCTTTCCAATTTGTATCCACTAGATCTTTTTTGTTGTATAATTGGTCTAATAGGATTTCAAGAACTATATTGAATAGATAGGGAGAGAGTAGACAGACTTGTCTTTGATTTTAGTGGGATTGCTTCAATTTTCTCTCCATTTAGTTTGGTGTTGGCTATTGGTTTGCTGTATATTGCTTTTATTATTTTCAGGTTTGTGCCTTGAAATCCTGATCTTTCCAAGGCTTTTAACATCAAGGGGTATTGTATTTTGTCAAAGGCTTTTTCAGTCTCTAAAGAGATGATCATGTGATTATTTTTCTTTGAGTTTGTTATATAGTGAATTACGTTGATGGATTTCTCTATATTGAACCATCCCTACATCCCTGGCATGAAGTCTACTTGGCAAATTTTCTTTAAATGCAAGAAATTTGAAGGAAAGCTATGAAAGGCAATATCCAATGGAGAAAATTGTATCCTCTAACCTTTCTCCCTGGGTGATTCAAATACTAGTCAAGGTTCAGATCTTGCCCATTACACTTATGGGATTCGTCTCCCAAGTACTCTACAGGAGGATCAGGCTGTCCAGGAATCTGTCAGGAGTTCTTGTAAGGAAAAGAGAAGAGAATCCATTCCTATGACAGCATTTGCCTTTTGTGGGTTTTCAGTCGGATTGATAAGGTAATTTTTATTTTATTTTATTTTATTTTCTATAATTTTTTTTACTTACATTCCCAATGATTTCCCCTTTCCCGGTTCCTCCCTCCCCGAAAGTCCCATAAGCCCTCTTCCCTCCCCCTGTTCCCCATTCAACCCCCTCTTGCTTCTCTGTCCTGGTATTCCCCTACATCCAGTCTTTCCAGGACCAGAGGTCTCTCCTTCCATCTTCTTAGAAATCTATTGATATGTGAATTGTGTCTTGGATATTCTGAGTTTCTGGGTTAATATCCCCTTATCAGTGATTAGGACACTGTTAAAAGGACAAAGTGGCCGCCAACAAACTGGGAAAAGATCTTTACCAACCCTACATCCGACAGAGGGCTAATATCCAATATATACAAAGAACTCAAGAAGTTAGACTCCAAAGAGCCAAATAACCCTATTAAAAAATGGGGTACAGAGCTAAACAAAGAGTTCTCACCTGAAGAATATTGAATGGCTGAGAAGCACCTAAAGAAACGTTCAACATCCTTAGTCATTAGGGAAATGCAAATCAAAACAACCCTGAGATTCCACCTCACACCAGTCAGAATGGCTAAGATCAAAAACACAGGAGACAGCAGGTGTTGACGAGGATGTGGAGAAAGAGGAACACTCCTCCACTGCTGGTGGGATTGCAAGCTGGTACAATCACTCTGGAAAGCAGTCTGGCTGTTCCTCAGAAAAGTGAGCATGACACTCCCAGAGGAAGTTATACCACTCCTGGGGATATACGCAGAGGCTTCCCCTGCATGCAATAAGGACACATGCTCCACTATGTTCATAGCAGCCTTATTTATAATAGCCAGAAGCTGGAAAGAACCCACATGTCCCTCAACGGAGGAATGGATACAGAAAATGTGGTATATTTACACAATGGAATACTACTCTGCAATTAAAAACAATGAATTTATGAAATTCTTTGGCAAATGGTCAGAACTGGAAAATATCATCCTTAGTGAGGTAACCCAATCACAAAAGATAAGGTAATTTTTAAATAGACCTAGATGGAAACTCCTGAACCACTTTATTGGAGCTTGATAGAAAAAAATAACAGAGAAGTTAAACAGTAAATTTTGTTAGCTGCTGGAATGAAGGGGAAAAGAGGAAGAGAGAAAGACATGTCTTTAGGGGGTCGAATTAGGGGTCGAATAGCAGGAAGGTTCAGCAGCTCTGTCAGCAAGCTGAGGATCTGTAAACAGGTGCATGATGGAGGGAGCTCTGGAGAGCACAAATACATTATCTCATTAAGTGGATAATTATTCCTCCCATTGCCTTAGCATATGTTCAGGTGAATTGGCTTTCTTTTGACCAGGTGATTGACAGGCCTAGTCGGATTAAGGGAGAAGACAATAATATGTAGTGTCTCAGACAGATTAGAATATCATCCAGGGCCAGAAGTGAAACTCAGATTCTATTCTTTTGATCAGGAAACAGACACTTTCCTTTAATGGACTGAATAAAGTTCCTATGTCTCTTCTTCTTCATATAGTATTTTAAATCTCACTCCTCAGTAGAAAAGAAAGATGATTCTCTCTTTCCTGTGTTACCACAGAAATATTTAAAGCTGATTATGAGAGAGGAGGCGAGCCTGGTGACCTCCAAGTTTGCTAAAATCTGTCTAGTTAGTTTAACAGAGTCAGGAAGATCCAAAGTTCAAAGTCAACCTTGGCTGCATAAGACCCTTTCTGAAAAATACAGCATATGTGCATATACATGTATAAATGCACACATTCTCCCCATCATCTCCTATATACATACATATTAACAAAGGGAGAGCACGGGAGTGGGTCCTTGAATGTGGGTGCCACTGGACTGTCATTCTAGTGACTTTTCATGGGACTTAGGGTAGAAACTACAATGAGTACAGGAAGTGGGGATATACTGACAAATCCTCTTGGATGGTTCAAAATGGGTGGGTCCAGTTGCCTCTTGGCTAAACTTATTTCTCACAAATAATTTTAGGCAGGGGTGCTCATTTTAGTGGAAAAATTAACAAACCAGGCCTACTTTCAAACCACTTTAACTACTAGCAGTGGCAAAACTATTCACAGAACAGAGGACATTTCTGGCTTCTAGCTGAGAATAAGGAATCAAAACTGCTTTCTTTCTGAGTCCCCAGCCTAAAACTTACTACCTAGGCTCTTTTTACTGCTCTCATCATTCAGTGAGGAAGTCAAAACTGAATATCCTGACCTGAAGTGTCTGTTGCTAGGTGTCAATGCTCAGAAAACAGTGCACCAAAATGGATTCCCAAAAGGTAGTTTTACTCCAACCTTCTATCCTCCTATCTCCAACTTTTTCTGTTACCTAAAATGAGACATAAAAGTCCAAACTCATATTTCTCAAAGCAAAATATAAAGATTAAAAATGATAATTTGTTATGATTTTCTTTTGTTAATCTGTCCATTGATTCTTTAGGATGGACAGTAAATAGAAGATCAACTTTTCTATTCCTATACAGCAAAGATCTGAGATGGTTTTCATCTTGACATGAATAATTGAATTAAGACCTTCTTGACCTTCTTAGTAAGGTCAAGTAAGTTCTTGTGTTAATCAGCACGAAAATATTAATGAAGAAAATCATTGACTCAGAAATGATGGCAAAAGTTTGTTTTCAAGACCCAGTCTGAAGATAATGATCTTTAAGTTGGGTTGGAACTTGCAAATTAAATATTTGGCAAGACTCCTAGGCAAACTGCTTCATACATTAAAGTTTTAAAGATGGACAATGTATTTTAAGCTTTCTTACAAGCTTACAGTCTACACACACACACACACACACACACACACACAAACACACATTTGCCTCTCTAATCTTGTAACAGTCATGAAACAAAAATTTGGTTCAGTATCTTCAGGAGCTGGTATTTGGGGTATTGTACATAGGTGGTAGGAGACAGGCAACAAGTACAGTGGATGCCCAAAAGGCTTGTACCTTGCATCAAAAGAAATGGAGACTAGAGAATTTTTGGATCAGCTTCAGAGGATATTTTTCTCAAGCAAAAGCAAGACAGCATGTATTTTTCTTGTGTAAGAGATGTACTATACTGGAAGACTTAATATTTTCAAAGACAACAAGTCTCCTGTTAGTCATATTCATTTATTAACTGTTTCCTTAAGGTTTTTCTTTCAAAACAAACTGTTACTGTCTAGTCACATGTTTTCTATATAAAATTTAATTAAATCATAAAGATTTCTAATCATATAAAGAAAAAGCGTGCACACACAAATAGAAAATGAGGTAGAAGAAATTCTCTAAGGTCATTTTTCTCCCTGATTAAAATTCATAATAAAATTAAAACAGCTATGTTTTTCATCAAGGAAGTATTTAAGCAGATAATTTTTGTATAAATAGATTCCATGCTTGTTCAATAAATTAGGAAAAGGAGAATAATCTTGTTAAGATATAATTCAGAGGGAACAGTAGGTGAACAGCCACTAACATCCGAAAGCAATGAATGAATGTAGCAAATAAGTCCTAAGAATTACTCTCTATTAGTCAACAAAATTTAGATTTTTTTGTAAATTATGTAATAATTACTTATGGAGTGATTAACCTCAAAATGTTTTAAAGTTGAAATACTTCTATGCATTTCTATGTCATCTGAGTTCCATAGCAGATTGAGAATTAAGGATTAAGGCCATGCGCCTATCAGAAGTTTGTGGCAAGGCCTCTTATATATCAGAACCTGATGTTCTAATAGACTTCCTTAACTCTTTCAGCAATTTCATGCAAAGGACTACAGGCTTCTGTCAATCATCAAACAGCACATATGATGGAAGGTTCCACACTCCAACCTTGATTTTCTTTTTAAATTACAGTTTTGCTCTGCAAATTCTACCCAATTCCATTTTTGTAATAAAATACTTCATGTCTTCAAATCACTTGGAAAATAAAAAGATCTGAAAATTACAGATTGCTAGGCCTTCGTGTTTACCTCGATGCACTATCAGTTTGACCAAGGGAGAAGGGAGACACCTTAGCCTAAGAAAGGACTTGCTTACTTTAATCTCTCACTTGTACAATCCAGTCTTTATTAAGTTTTGGTCTAAACTGATAAAACAGCACCTCAGGAGAAACAGCACTCATTAGAGAATGCTTCTCTACTGATGCCCACGCTTCTCCATGCTTGGTTCTGTGACTCCTCACTCCAAACAAAGAAGCATGTGTCGCTCTGGTTCAAAACTGGTTTTTACTTAACCAACAAGGAAGAAACTACTTCCCAGCAGAGCTGTTTTTCTAAGCTTTATTTAGAAATCTCTGAATGCATATTTTAATATGCAAGTGAAAAGGGACAACTATATTTAAAAGAAGAAATGTCCTATTTCAGCAAGATTAAATGCATATATTAGTCATTGGCAGAGAAGTACTTTTATTACCCTGTGGTCCTATTGCCACAGGCAAACTCACTTCTAAACCTGGCAAGCGGTGGCACCTTGGCATTAGAAAAAAAAGCAGGGGCATTGAGCTTACGCTTAAGTGCCCACCATACTCTCCCATGCAGCAGGGCATAGACCCACACACAAGAGAGTAAGGGCCTTCCCTAAATGTATAAGCAAAGTAACATTTTCCCTGTGACTGTCCTGTCTTAGGGACATCATTAAACATCACTAAACAACTCACTACTTTTCTTGATCTATTTAGATTTTTATTTCTGACAGTTGCCTTGTTGCTTATAACATACTAAGATTGTTTCTCTGTGTTGTTAAAAGGTCCAGGACATGAACCTAACTAAGAATAAGAAATATAACAGGTTCATTATCAACTTCAAAACAACTACTACATATAAGGTATACAATATCTTCAAATTTATAAAATTTAGCAGACTATGAATCTCCTAATATATTATTGGTCAGAAACAGAAGTCTTAAAATAAACTCCAGTAAAGGTTAACATGTTTTTATTGTTTCAGAATGCTTTGTGGTAATGTGTTTAGCCAGATATTTGAATTCTGGAATGATGATGCATGAGAACTTCTGTGTATGTGGTACTAGGTGTCAGATCTAAGACTGCACATGGCAGCTACAACTGCCGCCCCAAAATAGTGATTTTTAATATTTAGAAGTTAAAATATCCATGTCTAGGATATCTTATTATCCTAGATATTACTAAAGTAATTTCCTTGGTTAATATTTCTTACAGAAAACACCACATTTATACCACCAGTAAAATGAGAAATATTTATGTGGCAATAAGCACTTCCTGTATCTGATTGCTGCCTTCCATTTCAACATCCCTGTCTGAAGATAGATCAGAAAAGACAATGGTATCATTGACACTCACGCTCACATATGGTGACCTTGAAGGAGTTTGTCCATTTATTATTTCAGTTTCACTGTGTCAGAAGCTGGGTCTAGTGAGCCTAAACTTTAAGGTATCATCCACAGTGATCTAAAATCTTGACTTTCCTAATACCTATTCTGTGCCAAGTTGGCTAGACATTAAGGTTAGCAATGTAAGAAAATGGACATCAATTGTATAAACATGTTAGAATACTTCTGCCAGATGAAGCAACACCTGCCAGGGTCCCTCAGGAGCAACGGCATTCTCATGTATTCTTCAGAGTAGAAGAAAAGGATGTCAGACAACTTTCAACTATTAATGGCTTGGTGCACATTTGCTCTGGTGAAGGTGGTTGTTCCTTAGTACAGGTATTAGCTTTCCCTATGTCTCAGGAAAACATGCTTGTCTCAGTCAGGGTTTCTATTCCTGCACAAACATCATGACCAAGAAGCAAGTTGGGGAGGAAAGGGTTTATTGAGCTTACATTCCCACATTGCTGTTCATCACCAAAGGAAGTCAGGATTTGAACTCAAGCAGGTCAGGAAGCAGGAGCTGATGCAGAGACCATGGAGGGATGTTCCTTACTGGCTTGCTTCCCCTGGCTTGCTCAGCTTGCTTTCTTATAGAACCCAAGACTACCAGCCCAGAGATGGTACCACCTACAAGGGGCCCTCCCCTCTTGAACACTGATTGAGAAAATGCCCCACAGCTGGATCTCATGGAGGCACTTCCCCACCTGAAGCTCCTTTCTCTGTGATAACTCCAGCCTGTGTCAAGTTGACACACAAAACCAGCCAATACAATGCTGATAGTTACTCACATTGTCTACCACAAACCCGTACACCACTCTTGGTGACTGACAAATGAAAAGATGAGAACTGGTGGCATTTGGACATTCAGCCCATACCCACAACTTATTCTTCTGCCCCTGCTCTTCTTGAGTAAAAATGTGCTACTCTGTGAGGTGTTCAGAAGCAGACATAGCAAAGATCCCATTTAAGATTCATCTAGTATAGCTAATGATAAACAAGATAACTGCAGTTCCCAGGAGACTCTACTGAAGTAAAGGATGGTAATAGCCCTTCCTAATAGCCTATGTCTATATGTTTAGTTAGAATCAGATGTCCCTACATACAGCAAACTAATCCAGAAGATTTTAATAAAAACAAACAAATGAAACAAACAAAAAACACTTACATATGGGTGACTTAGAAGGAAGCACTCCGTTTATTAGTTCATAGTTTCCCTATGTCAGAAGTTGGGTCTAGTGAGTCTAGAGCTGACTTTCTGTGTAGAGTTCTACAAAATTTCAAGGTATCAGTTAGCCTGGATTTACACCGTCAGATCATGGTGGCATGCAATTTTAAGACAGACATCGACATCTTCTTTCTGGATATCAGTTGGAGATTGTAGGGGCAAATTTTGCTACACCGCTTTTGCTCCCTGCCGATCGCATGCACTGACTAACACAGGAGCTATCTGGATTTGCAAGTGAAATACACACACACACACACACACACACACACACACACACACTCATGCCAGTTAATTTTTGATATGCCCGTGACTAGCTCAAAGGAGGGACACTCCTATACCTTCCCCTACTAGCAAACGCTCCCCTCCTGAGACGCTTAAACCTTCCCCGGCTACTCTGGGCCCAATCATGGAAGTGGCCAGTGGCTAATTACCCAAATTCTTACATGGCCGGTTGGCTTCCTCTCCTGCAGCTCTTAAATCCCATCCTTCTCCTCTGAGTCATGGTGATTCCCTTAGTTCCCAGCCCACGCAAATCTAAAAGTCCCGCCTCAATCTACCTGCCTAGCCATTAGCCAGTGGCTCTTTCTTGATTGACCAAAAACCAATTGGGGACAAGGAACTTCAGCGTTTGGATACACAGATTCGCAATTTTGGGGCCAGATTAATTCAAAGCATTAGAACCCGTCCCCAACATGAGATGGTTCCCAGCTTTGTTATATTTTCCCTGATATAAGATTATCTTTAATGAACACGTGTGTGTGTGCCCTTTAGATATTATTTTTCACCTCAAAGAGGGGTATCTGATATCTTCTATCCTGGATAGCACCTGACATGATTATAGGTATACAATTACTTTTATAAAACGAAGCAAACAGTTTTGGAAATATATGCATATGTATATGTATATGTGTAGAGAGTCATATTGAAGTGCTTTATCACATGGTAGCTATCAGCTCCAGACCCCAGTGAGCTATACCTCCCCCCATCTGGCGGAGCTGGCAGAGCTCCGGGAGCAAGCCTTCTGTCACACCTCAGTCTCCCGCAGAGCAACAGACCCTATGGGATCAACTTCCTCGAGGAACAGTGGAGCCGAGGCCCTGCTGAGAAGAGCTGAGAAGACTGCAACCCTGGGAGGGAGGGTCACGCATTTATTGCTTATTCCCCAAGTAAAGAGAGATTTTGTACAGCCATGCACTAATGTCTCTGTGTGTTCTCTTTCTATCGACCCCCGTCATTTCACTCCACAGCTCTTCGTCCACGGAAAACCTGCTCGTGTGAAACTCCCGGGAAGCTTAATGTATATGTATGAAATATGAAATATATGTGAAAGTACTATATACATACATTAATGTTATGTGTGCTTAGTTTTTATTTCTGTTATTTCCCATATGATCCAGAGCAAAGCACTTATACCCTCTGAACTCCATGTTTCTTTTCTGTTTTATTCTTTTGTTTTTGAGGTTATAATACACAATATTTCTCTTACATTTTCCATCTTCAAATCCTCCCATATACTCTTCATTATTTTCTTTCAAATTAAGTGCCTCTTCTTTCGGTAATTGTTTTACATAAATGTGTGTGTGTTCCTAAATACATACTAGTATTTAGTCAATAATACATAATAATACTAATACATACTAGTCAGTATGTATATATAACTTTTTATAAATATTATTTGTAAAACTTATTTCAATGGTATTTCATATATGTGGGTATTTGTCCAGAAGAACATTCCTACTATTTTTCTCTGTTCTCCTGAATTTTTTCTTGTAACAATAACCAAAATATTCTATGGACAGTTTTACAGAAATATGAAATAGATATGAGGAGAGTATTTTCAATGAGTTAGGTAAAACATTTAGAGCACAGTTTGTGACTTGAAGTGGGACCTAAAATAATTAGTAGCTCATTGTCTAACTAGATATTTTGGCATTTATAAAATTAATAATTATCACGAAAGTTATATATTTGCATATTAGCTATTGTTCAAATTAGCATAAATCTTAATTTGAAGTATACTAATAAAATTAAAGATGTTTAAGCATTAAAATTATTCTGAATTTTTTTTGTATGGCTTTTCCATTGAACCAATTGAGAAGTCCTTAGTGTTTACTCGTGACTCTATTTCATTAGATGTTTCACCACGTTGACAGGTTCATTTTAATAAAATGAATGCAGCGTTTCAAGGTTATGAATGAATCTCAAATTTTTTGGTAGAAAAGCATTATATAATATGTTTTATATCATACATTATTTATTGTAAAAAAAAATACTTTAGGTCTACCCTTAGGATATTTTCAATTAATCCTTTTTTCCCCCCAAGAGTTAAAATAAAAGATCTAAATTTGCATTTTGATATTTGCATGACAAACTACAAGGTAATAGTGATCTTCCTTTGTCTTCTTTTCTCTATACTTCCTTGTGCAGTTGTTTGTGTACAGATACAAATTCCAGATATGCCTGGAATTTGAAAGTGGGCAGTCTGGCTTATTTAGTAAAGTCAAAGTCAATAGGACATACAGAAAGGCAACTAGAGCTTGCATTTCATTTTGCTATCAGCTGAAAAATCTAGTTCAATCTTGGATTTTGTTGGTTTCAATTTGTTCAAAATGAAAAAGTCCTGTGCATTAAAAAAAAATGAGATGTATTCAGGGAAGAATTCTTTCAGGATAGTTCGTACTAAAGGTTATTAAGGAGAATCATAAAACCTGTGACCTAAGAATATTTGCTGTTGTTATTCCTAGACTTTTAATGATTGTTTGATTAAATGACCTATTCCTATTTCTCTCCCACTACAGGATGATAGATGACTTCCCACTGTCTTCTAGTTCTCAGATGTGAGGAACCACAATAATCTGGAGCTAGCAGCATGCATGAGGATGGCTTTGTAGGTCTTCTGGATGATGTTCGTTTCGGTCCTGCTGGACCACAACAAGAAAACTCAAAGCAACTAACTTGTAGGAGATGAGTAAGTTCACCATAATAGATAGTGAATCTCGGGATGGCAGAGTGAAGATCCTAAAATGAAGTTATTTAAATACTAATTTCACCATGTCTGGAGCCTTTCCCACTTCTAAACTTCTATTTTTTTTAAGTCCTCATTTTGAACTTCTTTAAATTTCAGATTTTGCTTACTTTAACCTTGAGGATTATAAATGATATGCAAAGTGCAGAATCATATCATTACTGTATGTAAGAATCAATAATTACTTTCTTGTTGGCTAAGTAGAGCCCACTGCCCATGTTCTCTGGAGGAGGTGTATGGTAAACAATCATTCCGAAGAAAACCAAATCCTAAGTTAACCGAGATAAAGTAATGTTTTGCAAAAAAAAACTTTTTCTGGTTATATTTTTAATCATAAAATCCTACGACTTAATTTTAATTTTAAGTAGCTGTGTGTGTGTGTGTGTGTGTATCTTTGAATAAAGTAATACTTGACATTCAAAGAAATGCTAATGCTGGATCTAAGCAGCACCAGTGGACCAGCCAACTCCATGTTCTAGAGCAAGGCTACCAATGGATTCAACTGCTCTTAGCAAAAAAACGCTAGAGTGGGGGACAGAAAAAGATCTTTAATCATATGCCTCTGTTTTCTGTATCGTCAATCAACCAAAGAGTTCATTGCACAGACAGAGAATGAGGGTGGGAAAGAGGAAGCAAAACTGTTTCTGACATTCAAATATTGTTCTTATATCAGTGTTGAGGAGGGGATATTCAATTTGGAAACACGGTGACCCTTTACAACCTGCTGGAATAGGCACAAGGGAAGAAATGCTGCTCTGGCATCAAAAAGAAAGAGTTTAAGTTCAGATGTGTAGCTAACTCCATGACTTGTTTAAAAGGACTGCCATGAACATGCACCATAAACAAGAATGGATAAAGGTAGTTTTACAAAATTAAACTGTTTTTAAAGTTTTATTTATTACAGGAAATTGACTGGCACCTGAAATCAAGCTATAAAGCACAAACTTCATAGATTCTTATTAAAATGATGGGGTTTAGGAGGAAACGATAAAGAGCCATCCAGAGTTCTAGAAATGTTGCTTAAAATATACCTTTGATTTGAGTTAGAAACACCTTGTCTTAGAAGAAGCTTTATTTCTTTTTGGTTTTATTCTCTCATATATTATATTCCAACCACAGTTTCCCCTTTCTCTTCCCCTCTGCTTCTTCCCTACCACCTCTCCACTTTCCCAGATCTGCTCCTCCATTTACCTTCAAAAAAAAGGGGGCAGATTTCTCAGGGATATCAAACAAAAATGGCATATCGAATTGCAATAAGAAAGAAAGAAGAAAAAGGAAAAAGTAAAAAAGAAAATTAAAACAGCTTACTTTTAAAAAATAAATAAAATGGGCATCATCAACCTTAAGACCCAGGTATCCTGGCATATACTGGCATATACCACTGAGCATGCACTAAAAGGACACTCCATCCCACCACAAGGACACTTGCTCAACTATGTTCATAGCAGCTTTATTTTAAAAGTCAGAACTGGAAACAACTGAATCTCCCTCAACCAAAAAATGGATAAAGAAAATGGGGTTCATTTTACACAATGGAATATTACTCAGCTGTTAAAAAATAACATCATGAAATTTGCAGGCAAATAGAGGAAACTAGAAAAGAATCATCCTTAGTGACATAACCCAGACCCAGAAAGATAAATATGCTATGTATTCACTTATAAATGGGCATTAGCTGTAAAATAAAGGATAATTGTATTACAATACACAGACCCAAAGAGACTAAGTAACAAGGAGGGCTAAAGAGGACAGATAACTCTTCCTGGGAAAGCGAAGTAAAATAGATATCACAGGTGGACTCAGGCAGGATTGGGACGGAAATAGGAGGGATCAATTTGAGGAGAATGGAGAGTAAATATACTGAGAAAGATGACTGGAAGTTGGGGGGACATTGGGGAGCAAGGTAGAAACCTAGTGCAATGGAAATTTCAGTCGAATCTATGGGGGTGACCATAGATAAGACTCATAGTAATAGGTGATGTGGAGTCTGAATCAGTCATCTATAAACAGGCAAGACTTCCAATAGAGGGTTTGGGTCGCCAATCCAATCACAGATACTTCAACCTACAATTTGTCATGACTGTAAGATGTGCTGGGGTAAAGGTGATACTTGTGGGAGTGACCCATCAATAACTCATGCACTCTGATACCCATGCCATGAGAGAGAACACAGCCCAGACACTTCCTAGAGGGCCAGGAACCAGAGGTTGGATAGCCCAGAGACCTAGGATAGAACCAAACAACAGGAAAAAAAAGTCAATGAAATGATTCCTAATGATATTCTGCTATACTTATAGACTGGAGCCTAACATAATTGTTATCAGAGAGACTTCATCCAGAAATGAATGAGAGAAGATTCAGAAACCCCGAGCCAGACATTCGGTGGAGCTCAGGAAATCCTGCAGAAGACATGGGAGAAAGGATTATAGAATCCAGAGGGGTCAAGAGCAGCTTAACTTATGTATGTCATTTAGGATAGTTAAGAGAGGCAGGGAAAGCTACATCAGAGACCAGTTGTTAGGATGGGGCTCAGGAGGGCTGAATGAATGTACTATAATGCTTAATCACTACACTTAGTCTGTATACATCAGCTTTTTCCTGCTTTAATTTTATCAACTGCATCCTTTCTTAATGATTTATTTTATGTATGTGAGTACACTGTCATTCTCTTCAGACACACCAGAAGAGGGCATCAGATCCCATTACAGATGGTTGTTAGCCACAATTTGGTTGCTGGTTATTGAACTCAGGATCTCTGGAAGAGCAGTCAGTGCTCTTAACCAATTAGCCTTCTCTCCTTCTCTCTGAGCCCTCAACAGTACCTACTAAGAAGAGTTTTAAATATTATAAAAACACATTTCCTCTGTAGCTTTAATTTTTCAAAGACCTACTTTTAATGATGGTTCTTAAACACCTTAACTTCCCTCCGAGCCCACTACCCCCCAGCGGTAGTGGAAAAGAAAGGTTAATAGGATGGGGGGTGGGAAGTGGACCTGTTTAGAAATGATTCTTTGCAGCAAATCCCTTCTGTATTGTCAGAAAATCAGCAGTTCAGTTCACAGGGCAGCAACAGCAGATTGATCAGCTTGCAAACACTTCTCGGATATACCAGCAGTCTAGTTCACTAGTGTTGGGATAGCAGCAGTACCTCAGCATGTGAATCCACCTTAGTAAACCTCCAGGTGAGTCTGTACCAACTGACATCACTCTGCCAATTATGCCCAGTCCACTAAAGTGGCAAGAAACCACCAGCATTCCACCAGAAGTTTTTTGGTGCATTTCTCTCTATTAAGTCCTGACAAATGGAGCTCAACTACACAATACATGTGTGTCATTAACAAAGAATCCTTTATCACATGTACTTTTATGTGCTTGCTTTAGCAAAACATCCTTTCACCTCTGTCCACCTCAGCAAAAACATTCCTTCCCGTGTTTACCCCAGCAAAACACGATCTGACACAACTGACTTTCCAAAGAACACTTATGTTTCCACTTTATTCATCATTTCTCCAAGGTTCTTTAACAAATCCTAAAAGATTTAAGCATCATTTCTCCATCAGACAGAAACTTGAAGCAATGAACTGCCCCGGCCTGCAGGGTTTTCAATGGGAGACCGACCCTAAGAGAAAAGGGCAGAGAATGGAAAGGGGAGGAGACACACGGAAAAAATGAGGCCAAGACCAGATTCAATTCAAAGCCCCTCAAACTGTATTTTCTCAGGGAATATATACAGGTAGGGAGAGAAGTAAGGCAAGTGGGATTTTCCACAAAGCCTGGGCATTCTGCCAAGGTGAATCTCTGGCAGCTGTAAGATGTTTTCTTCTTCTGGCAGGGCGCAGTGACCGTTGACCACCCGATTTCTCCAAGGTCTGTAGCTGAGGAGAAGTCAAAACCTAAGCCTATCTTTAAAATGGAATCTAAACATAAAGTAAGGTCAGTTTGGCTCCTGGCAATGAACACTACAGCTTTTAGAATCCATAGAAATGCCTACATGTGGAAATCATAAGCCACATGTAACAATTACACATTTATAAAGTGTCCACCACTAGTCAGTTGCATGCAAAGAAAGGAAGAATGAAATTCTTCTCTGAATTCTGATCTACTTTTCTCATCCTTGTTCCAGAAACCACTTGCACATGTAAGCTACCTCCAAAGGTTGTTTTATACCACTTTGTCTGGGTATTTGTTGTAATTGCATGTGTACATGTGTGTGTATGTATAGGAGGTTGGGTGCTTACCACAATCTCTCTATCTCTGTCCTGTTTTGGAAGAAAAGGTCTCTCACTTAACCTGGAGCTACTTGATATCAGTTAGACAGGCTTGACAGAAAACCCCAAGGACCTTCCTGTCTCTGTCTTCCCAGCACTAGGATTACAGGTGTGTATCATCATCTCAGCTTTTACACAAGTGCTGGGGATGAACTTGAGATCCCCACATTCTCAAGTCAAGCAACCTACTGATGGAGGCATCTCCTCATCCCCAAATTGCTTTCCTAAATGATTCCTATCTTTAGCTCAGTGTGTTATCTCAGCCTTAAATCTTATTGTTAAATGAGTGCAGTAGAATTAGAAGTCTTTTAGTATCTGTAAGAGTAGATAAATATTTGTTCTGAACACTATTTTTGATGATGAAGGAATCCTCTTTTGAGGGTTTTGTAAACTGCACAGTCATGATTTAATTTTTTTAATAAGAAACACATTATATAGGTGCAGAGATCCACAGCTAGATATTATGTGGAGAGAGTCTCAGGAAGATACCCACAAAGACGGGAAGGAAAGATTGTTAGAATCAGAGGGGATGGAGGACACCAGGAGAATATGACCCACTGAATCAACTAGGTAGGGAATACATGGGCTCACAGAGACTGCAACACAGGACCTGCAAGGCTCTGCAGCAGATCCTCTGCATATATGTCATGGCTGTTAGTCTCGTGTTTTAGGGGGGCTCCTAACAGTGGTAGTGGGTGTATCTCTGACTCCTGCTTGCTCTTGAGACTCTATTCTTCCTATCAGGTTGCCCTGTACAGTCTCACTATGAGGGTGTTAGCCTTGCCTTATGGTATCTTGCTTTGTTGTATTTGACTGTTGTCTCTTGGATACCTACTTTTTTCTAAAGAGGAAATGGAAGGAGGGTAGATCTGGGGAAGAGGAGATGGAAGGAGTGGAGGGAAGGAAAACTGATCAGGATGTACTGTATGAAAGAAGAATCTATTTTCAATTTAAAAATTAAGAATCACTTTATTTAAGTTTATAATAAAAAACAGAACTTTCTTCTGAGCTCTAGCTTCCTCAGTTTCCATACTCATATCCAGCAATATATTTCATTTTTTATGGCGTTCTTTCAGTGATCTGGCACAACACACACACACACACTTTCCTTTTAAAAAATTTTTATTGTTTATTTTATTTATTTACATTTCAAATGTTACCCCCTTCCCGATTTCCCCTCCGCAAACCCCCTATCCCACCCCTCTTCCCCATGCTTCTATGAGGGTGCTCCCCCACCCACCCACTCCTGTCTCATGGCCCTAGCATTCTCCTATGCTGGGGCATCAAGTCTTCACAGGACGAAGAGCCTCCCTTCCCACTGATGCCAGATAAGGCCTTCCTTTTCTACATACGTGTCTGGAGCCATGGGTCCATCCATGTGTACTCTTTGGTTGGTGGTTTAGTCCCTTCGAGCTCTAGGGGGTCTGGTTGATTGATATTGTTGTTCTTCCTATGGGATTGCAACCCCTTTCAGCTCCTTCAGTCCTTCCCCTAACTCCTCCATTGGGGTCCAGTGCTCAATCTGATGGTTGGCTGCAAGCATCATCATCTATATTGGTCAGGATCTGGCAGAGCCTCTCAGGAGACAGCTGTATCAGGCTCCTGTCATCAAATCTCCACAGTGTTAGATGCATTCTCTCCCACTGAGACCAGACAAGGCAAGGCAACCTTTTTGGAGAACTGATTCCACAGAAAGATACATTTCCAGAAATTAAATAGTCAGGTGACAAAATGTGGATTAGAAACTTTCCTCAAGACCATGCATTGATATGTGACACAGACTGATCTTGAACTTCTGGACTCTTATGATTCTCCCATCTCAGTCTTTAGATAGCATGTACTGACATATGACACCATGTTCAAGGTAGTCACCTTGATCAATATACTGAGTGGTCATCTGTGACAGGTACACAATCTTTTAATATTCCAACAGTGGTTCTATTGATTGCTCCTTCACATGACCTTACCAAAATGTTATGATTTTGACTATGATACCTGTGAAAAGATGTTATTTCACTGCTGTACAGTTACCTTTTGTTAGAAGGAATACCTTTATTTTATTTTATATGACAGACATGCATGCTACAAAACACGTAAGTACATAAAAGACTCCTGTAGGAGTCAGTTCTCTCTTCCTAAGTGTGGGACCCAGGAATACAACTTAGAATTGGCAGCAAGGATCTTTACCACTGGAAAATTATGCTGACTCTTCAAATAGTATATTTTGAGATAGGTTCTCACTTAAAAGCACAGGCTGGACACAAATCTCAACAAACTTTCAACCTCAGCCACAGCTCGAGGCAATTTTCTTGTTTTAAGGCATTTGTATTTATTTTTTTTTTCTGGTGAACAGTCAGCATGTATGCTTTGACTTTTTGAAAATAAGGTGACTGTTTTGCTCTCCTCAACCTTTTTCTGGTAGTGTTGGTATCAAACCTTTTTATAATATGGCTGACGAATAATTCTTATTGGTGTAATTAGTCCTTTGAATCTACTTAAGCCAGCCTTGTCAAATGAACATTTTAATTAGGATGTGCTTCAATTGAGCAATGATTTCTTTAGAGTTTTAAATTTTTAAGGAAGCCTTTCCAACAATAAATAAAGCATGCTTTCTCCATGGCTTAGTGTATTATTTTATATATTGTATTTTAGTTGTAATATAACATTCATATTCTATGGTGTATTCATTGGCATAGAGAAAATGGGAATGAAGTATGTAGTTCACTGATATCTTGTCTGTCTGTAAAGTAAGGGAGGATTTGTCTTTGAGTTTCAGTTGTGGTTTTTTCTGTAGGGGTCTCCATGTGCTGCAAAGAAGTGTTTCCTCTATGAAGAGTGAGGACTACAAAGTGTGGGCACAAGGACAAATGGTTTTAAATTTCTGTTAGAAATTGTGCTTATTTAGTAAACTAGTGGTTGTAGATTCTCCTTCAATAACCATGATTTCATTATCATAGCATATCGTTCGGCATATAAATTATATATACATCATCTTGATGAACTTTTCTGATTCGGGGTAGTGGTGTTCCCACTGAGAGCCAAAGACCACCTAGAAACAAACAAACAAACCCAATACCAGACATGAGAGGTACTCTTCTGAATTTTTGGACAATTTTGTCTAAAAGATTCCTAAAGCATACAGCCTATTATTTTACTTGGTTATTTCCTGGAGTTAGAGGATAAGTCCTTATTGCTGAAGACATATGTACTTCAGAAACAGGGTCCAGAAGCACCTGATCTGGGACTGACTTGAATGCTCTCATGCTAATTTCCAAAGAACATGGGCAGCCAACAATCCTGGACAGCTACGATGCCTATGAATCATCAACAATCAGTACCGCATAATAACCCTATTGATGCAGTATTGACACACACGCTTGGCAGTCATCAACAGCTCTCTAATTGGACATAAGAGCAACTCAACAAGAGGGATGCCTGGTACTGGAATCCTTGATAGCTACGCAATGCTAATGAAGTGATGTTTAGACATATTTTTACTTACCAGTCTTTTGTCGTTTGCTTTGATTTTTGTTTTTGTGGTTTTGTGGGGATTTGGTTTTTTTTTTTTTTTTGAAAGAGAGTGAGAACATAAAGTTGGCTAGGTAATGAAGTAGGGAGGGTCTAGGAGGCAGAAAACATGATCAAAATACATTATATGAAAACAATTTAACGAAAACAGACATATGAGAAAATCAACTGAAAATAAGCCAAAAACATCCTGGCACTGACCAACTTCTGATCAGTTCTGCAAATTCCAGTTTGCTGTGTGCTCAGGGGTGGGGAGGGGGCGATCTATTTATATAAATGCAAATAAAAGAGTAAATTATATCCAAATATCATTACTTCTGGCTGTAGAGAGCCTGTAACAGCCGCCTCCATTAGTGGTAAACTGTAAAATTAATCTTAAAGCAACAAATATTCTAGAAAGTATTAAGACTTACATTTTTCTGATACAATTTTAAAAGTTAAGGTTTGAAAGAAAGTAAAAATATTTTTGAAAAAAAGCTTTGGTAATGTTAACTGGATAAAAATAATAGTTACTTTGACATTTAAAGAAGTTTTAAATCTTTAAGTAAATAGAAATAAAACTATAGTAACTAAGCTATGAGTTATTTATCTGGATAGTAAGTAAGCGCTTCCCATTTTATAAATCTTCCAATGCAAATTTCAGAGACAGAGATGGTGAGACTTGAAAGGTAGTTATAGATTTCTTAGCTTTTCAAATCACTTTGCAATTCAGAAAACATGACATGCCAAGCAGAATTAGAAATGTTCAGGGCTGGTGAGGTTCAATGGATTAAGGCACTTACCACCAGGTCTGACAACCTGAGCTTAATTCTTTTTTTTTTCTTTTTTATTGAATATATTCTTCATTGACATTTCACAAGTTATACCCCTTCCCGGTTTCCCCCCCTCTCTGAAAACCCCCAACCCATTCTCCCACCTTCTGCCTCCAAGAATATGCTCCTCTACCCAACCGACATCCATGACCCCCACTCGATTTCCCCACACTGGGGCCTCTATTGAGCCTTCACAGGACAAAGGACCTCTCCTCCCACTGATGCCCGACAAGGCATTCCTCCGCCACTCTTTTGGCTGGAACCACGTGTACCCCTTGGTTGATGACTTAGTCCCTGGGAGCCTTGGGGCATCTGGTTGGCAGACATTGTCGTTCTTCCCATGGGGCTGCACCCCCCCCCCAGCTCCTCCAACTTGCCCTCCAACTCCTCCATAGTGAACCTCACACTCAGACCAATGGTTGGCTGCTAGTATTCGCCTCTGTATCTGTAAGGTTCTGGCAGGGCCCCTCCAAAAGACAATCATAAATGGCTCCTTTCGGTACATACGTCTTGTCATCCATAGTAGTTTCGGGGTTTGGTGACTGTTTATAGGATGAATCCACAGGTAGGACAGTCTCTGGGTGGCCTTTCCTTCAGTCTCTATTCCACTCTTTGTCTCCGTAGTTGTTCCTGTGATAATTTTGTTCCCTTTCTCAGAAGAACCAAATCACCCGCACTTTGGTCTACCTTCTTCTTGAGCTTCCTGTGGTCTGTGAATTGTAACATGTTTATTTTGTGCTTTGGGCTAATATCCACTTATCAGTGAGTGTATACCATGTGTGTTCTTTTGTGATTGGGTTACTTCACACAGAATAATACTTTATAGTTCCATCCATTTGCCTAAGAATTTCATGAATTCATTATTTTTAATAGCTGAATTGAGCTCCACACAGTAAACAGAGAGAACCAACTCTAGAAAGCTGCCCTTTGCTTTCCACATGTGCTATAGCACACACACACACACAAATTCAAAACCATTTTCTTAGAAGAAGTGGTCAATAAGCAAGGAGTAACCTGGTATCAGAAGATACAAAAGCACATATTATTAAACAAAGAAAGAATAAGGTTTTAAGATCTAAGTAGGTTACTATGTGGTAAAAGAAATACTATGTTTTCAAAACTGACTAGAAAGAATATAGACATATTGCTCACTGGCTCTTACAATGCAGCCATTTGAGAGTGTTTTTTTCTCACTAGAGAAAAAGGACAATAAGGTTGAGTTTTGGTCATTGATCTCCAGAGATACTCTGAAAAGTGATTGATTGCAGAAAAGAAATGTAGTTCCTGAGACATCAGGTCATTACAGGAAGACAAATGGCTGTCATATCTGATCATATTCACTGACTCACAGCACAGTTGGGAAGATGGAGTTCTATGTAGCATTGTCTCTGCTTAAGCAAGTAAAACTGGACCTTTTGTGCTTTTGATCCTCTGGCCAAGCCAAGGTTCCACCTGAGCGTTAAACCTGCATAGTACAGATTGGTTTTTAATGCCAGGAGTATTCGTTCATACATTACCCTCTCTGAAGCTTCCCTACGGAGGTTTACAGGAGAAAAATAACAATATCTTCAGCTTGCAGGGAGTGGAGTGATCCTGTTTCTTGACTGGACAGTAGTCTTCAGTCTGTAGCTAACAGTACAAATTAAACAAAAGCTCAGAAAAATTTGACTGTTTGATAAGGCTTCCTCTGGAAAAAAGATTAGAAATGTATGTAATTTAATGAATTAAGAAGCGTGGATCTTTTGGGTTTATCATCTTATAAAAAAGCATTAAAAGTATACCATAAAAATGGCCAGTGGTGGCACACGCCTTTAATCCCAGCACTTGGGAGGCAGAGGCAGGCGGATTTCTGAGTTCGAGGCCAGCCTGGTCTACAGAGTGAATTCCAGGATAGCCAGGGCTATACAGAGAAACCCTGTCTCGAAAAAAAACCAAAAAGGAAAAAGAAAAAAAAGGCCAATCAGATGCCAAAGAACTTATATTGTTTTCTAAAATAACAGTGCACTGCTAACAGAGCACATGACATCGAGCATCCTCATCTGCCAACGCTGAGTGAGATGGCTGATCCAAAATTGTTTCCTGAGTCTGTGATCCAAGAAGATAACAATCACAGCAAAGGGCTGGAGAGATGGCTCAGCCGTTAAAGGCTAGGCTCACAACCATAAAACAATCACAGCAAAACCATTTTTATTCTAAAAGTGTTATTTTCCCTCACTGTAAGCAGAAATAAAGGAATTGATAATCAACACTGTTCTGGTATGTCCTATGTTTTAAATGACTCAGTACAGACTATATGTACTTTCAATCATCTAAGACAGAGATAAAGGTTAAAATCTTGAGATACCATAATGGCATGATGATTTTATAGAAGATTGTGAAAGAAGCGAAGATACTAACAGGCTTAGTTGTAGAAAGGTTGTCAAGAACAGCTTGATCAAAAGACACATACTAATGGCAAATAGGCTACTCCCCTGCCTCTTAGTTGTTGGTCATTTGGGTTGGATTAGAGATGCAAAACCAATGAGGGAAGGGAAGAAAATTCACAAAGTATGTGCCAAAACCATTGACTTTCAAATTAAGAAAAAGACATAGCATTTAAAGTGCATCATCAGTGCATCTGTCAGTAACTACTTCTTAACAAAACCGATGGCACATAAAACCAGATACACTAAAAGTAATAGAAAAGAAAGTAGTAAAGAGCCTCAAGTGCATGGGCACAGGGGAGAATTTCCTGAACAGAACACCAATAGCTTATGCCCTAAGATCAAGAATTGACAACTGGGACCTCATAAAATTACAAAGCTTCTGTAAGGCAAAGGACACTGTCAATAGGACAAAACGGCAACCAAAGTTTGGGAAAAGATCTTTACCAACCTTTCTTCTTTCCTAGAAGATCAAATAAACCAACGAAAAAGAAAACCAAACTCCTAAAGAATTTCATGACCACAATATTTGGAGACTACATTTTGCACTAACAATCTGCAAATCATGTTTCTAAGTGGTAAAAGACACAACATACCCAATCTTATGGAACACAATGAAAGGAGTGAAAAAAGGAAACTTCATAGCACTAAGTGCCCTCATAAAGATACTGGAGAGATCCTACACTAGCAACTTAACAGCACAACTGAAACTCCTAGAACAAAAAGAAGCAAACACACCCAAGAATTAGACTGCAGGAAATCAACTAAGTAGAAACAAAGAGAACAATACAAAGAATCAACAAAACCAAAAGTTGCCTCATTGAGAAAATCAGCAGGATAGATAAACCCTTAGCCAAACTAACTAAAGGACATAGAGACAGTATCTAGATTAAAAAAAAATCAGAAATGAAAAGGTAGAAATAACAATAGAAACTGGGGAAATTCAAAAAATTATTAGATCTTACTATAAAATCTTTTACTAAACAAAACCGGAAAAGCTAGATGAAATTGATGATTTTCTAGACAGATACCACATACCAAAGTTAAATCAAGAGCTGATAGACTATGGTATACAGTCCCATATCGCCTAAAGAAATAGAAGTCATTAAAAACCTCCCAACCAAAAATAAGCCCCAGGATCCTATCAGGCCTTCAAAGAATAGCTAATAAATACTAATACTCCTCAAACTATTCATACAAGAGAAACAGAAGGAACTACCTAATACATTCTATGAAGCCACAGTTACTCTCATACCTAAACCACACAAGGACACAACAAAGAAAGAAAACTTTGGATCAATTTCCTTAATGAATATCAATGCAAAAATTCTCAATAAAATTTGGGCAAACCAAATCCAAGAACACATCAAAACAATCATTCACCTTAATCAAGTAGGCTTCATCCCAGCAATGCAGAGATGGTTCAATATACAAAATTCCACTAACATAATCCACTATATAAACAAACTCAAAAAAAAATCACATGATCATCTCATTAGATGCTGAAAAAGCATTTGACAAAATACAGCATGGCTTCATGTTCAAAGTATCAAAGAGATCAGGAATTCAAGGCCCATACCTAAATATAATAAGGGCAATATACAGAAAACCATCAGCCAATATCAAATTAAATGGAGAGATACTTGAAGCAATCCATCTAAAATCAGGGACAAGAATATTGAATGACCAAGAAGCACTAGAAAAACTGTTCAAAGTTCTTAGTCATCAGGGAAATGCAAATTAAAATGACACTGAGATTATACCTTATATGAATCAGAATGACTAAGGTCAAAAACTCAGAAGACAGCATATGCTGGCAAGGGTGTGGAAAAAGAGGAACACTCCTCCATTGCTGGTGGGATTGCAAACTGGTACAGCCACTCTGGAAATCAATCTGCCAGTACCTCAGAAAATTGGAAATAAACCTACCTGAAGACCCAGCTATACCACTCTTGGGCACCATACCACAAGAACACATGCTCCATGATGTTCATAGTGGCCTTATTTTTAATAGCCAGAAGCTGAAAACAACCCACATGTCCTTCAAATGAAGAATGAATACAGAAAATGGAGTTAATTTACACAATGGAATATTATTCAGCTATTAAGAATGAGGACATCATGAGTTTTGCAGGCAAAAGGATGGAACTAGAGAATATCCTCCGGAGTGAGGTGACCCAAAAGAACACACATTGTATGTACTCACTAATAAGTGGATATTAGCCCAAAATTGCAGGATTACAAGGATACAACCCACAGAATTTAAGAAGTTTAACAAACAGAAAGGCCAAGTGAGGATGTGTAAATCCCACTTAGAGGGGGGAAGAAAATAATCATAAGAGGAAGAGGAAGGGACTTGGGTGGCAAAAGAATGGGGAGGAAAAGGGGTAACAGGATCAGATATAGGGTGGGGGACAGGAGAGAAGCCCAGAGGACCAGCAGAATGAATGGAAATATGCAGCCGCAGAAGGTGGGAGGTGGGGGGACCCTCTAGAAGGTACCATAGACCTGGGAGATGAGAGACTCTCAGGACTCAAGGGAGTGACCTTAGATGAAATGACCAATGGTGTGGAGAGGAAACTCAAAGAGTCTGCCTCTAGTAAATAGACAGGGCCTCAAGAGGAGGGATGGTGTTACCAACACACAGTCAAAATTTCTGACCAAGAAGGGTTCTTGTCTAAAAGAATTACAGGAACAAAAATGGAGAAGAGATTGAGGGAAAGGCAATCCACTGACATGCACAACTGGGGATCCATCTCATGGGGAGATACCAAGGTCTGATACTATCACTGATGCTATGGTGTGCTTACAGACAGGAGCCTAGCTGATCCTGAGAGGCCTAACTACCAGCTGACAGAGACAGACACAGATACTTACTGTCTTAGTCAGGGTTTCTATTCCTGCACAAACATCATGATCAAGAAGTAAGTTGGGGAGGAAAGGGTTTATTCAGCTTACACTTCCATGTTGCTGTTCATCACCAAAGGAAGTCAGGACTGGAACTCAAGCAGGTCAGGAAGCAGGAGCTGATGCAGAAGCCTTGGAGGGATGTTATTTACAGGCTTGCTTCCCCTGGCTTCCTCTGGCTTGCTCAGCTTGCTCTCTTATAGAACCCAAGACTACCAGCCCAGGGATGGTACCACCCACAAGGGGGCCTCCCCACTTGATCCCTAATTGAGAAAATGCCCCACAGCTGGATCTCATGGAGGCACTTCTCCAACTGAAGCTCCTTTCTCTGTGATAACTCCAGTCTGTGTCAAGTTGACACACAAAACCAACCAGTACACTTACACCCAGTCATTGGACTGAAGTCGGGACCCCTATGGTTGAATTAGGGGAAGGATGGAAAAAGCAGAAGAGGAAGACCAGCAGTCTCAACTAATCCTGACCCCTGGGAGCTCCCAGACACTGAGTCACCAACCAGGCAGGATACAGGAGCCGGTTGAGGCCCCCTACACATATACAGCAGAGGACTGCCAGGTCTGGCATCAGTGGAAGAAGATGTGCCTAAAACTTGAGGCCCCATGGAGGGAGAATGCCTGAAGGTGGGAGGAGGAATGGGATAGGGAACTGTGGGAGGTGGGAACAGGAGGGGGTAACAGCTGAATTGTAAATAGATAAAATAATAAAAGAATAAAATAATAAATAAATAAATATTAATCTGTCCCCTCTGTTCCAACTGAGGTAAGAAGACATAAGCTTCACATAAATCCAGACTTACCATTATAACTTCCCAGCCTCATCAAGTCATTTAGAGGATCTAAAAAAACAATCCTAACAAAATTCTCCAGAGATTTCCAGTGGGCAGACCCATCCACTGTAAACTTCTCCACCTTAGAGATAGTTGGATAAAACACTGCCAATAACTTAAGAGTACTCAATTTTGTCATTTCTTCAGAATAGATTAAATAGACCTTCCATGAAAAAAACTGGGATTTTTACCTTGGAAGCCTCAAAGTTAATCTTGTTACAGTAGATGCCACAGAGGAGTGATTTTAAAGGGGACAAGATGCTGATACCTCTCTTTCTGCTACCCTTTCCTCATTTTGCTCATCTGAGAAACCATATATAAGGCTGTCATATGCAGAGAGTCAAAACCTCCAGAAAACAGACATTTTTAAAGGTAAGCAACCAAGAGTTTATCAAATGTGTTTAAATGACAAATGATAATATTTAGTATTGTTCTTTGAGCACAGATGCAAATCTATCTCCGTCATTACCACGGGATTACTCACTTTGTGAGCATCATTGAAGGATAGTCTGACTAACTGATGGTTGATACAGGAGCAGGCATGGATCTCTATCTCTCTGTCAGCCACCTGAATCCCCTGCCTCCCAGTCCACAGGGAGAAAGCCCACTGCTAGCTCAAAACTCAGTCTGCAGCTGGGGGTGGGGGGTTTGCAGCCCCATGGGAAGAACGACAATGTAGGTCAACCAAACAACCCAGGGCTCCGAGGGACTAAGCCATCAACCAATGAGTACATGTAGCTCCAGTCAAAAGATTGGCAGAGGAATGCCTTGATGGGCATCAATGGGAGGAGGGGTCCTTGGTCCTGTGAAGGCTCAACAGAGGCCCCAGTGGGGGAAAATCTAGTGGGGGTCATGGGAGTGGGTTGGGTGGAGGAGCATATTCTTGGAGGCAGGGGGTGGGAGGATGGGTTGGGGGTTTTCGGGGAGGGGGAAACCAGGAAGGGGTATAACATTTGAAATGTAAATGAAGAATATATTCAATTAAAAAAAAAGAAAAAAGAAACAACAACAACAATAAAAAAACTCAGTCTGCATGCTGTTCTGAAAATTAGTTCTACTTTCTTCCTGTCCTAATTTTTCCATGGTTGCTGCTGGTTATGGCTATAGCTCAGAGTATTTTTGATCTTCCTAAAAGACAAAGCAAACAGATCTCTAAGAACTTGCATCTTCCTTCACTACATATTATTTTTTATTCTCCTTCACATCTGTCTGCATATCTATCTTCACTTCTGTCAGCCTTCTTGCTCATCCCCAGCTCATTAATGAGACTATCCTTATTGGGTTTCCATCTCAAAGCTGTTCATAAGAACCACACAAAGTTTTCTCTCCTTTATCACCTGTCTCTCTTCATTGATTCTGTCTTTCATCAGGCACTATTGTCCAGTTATTTTTATTAATGCTTTCTCTCAATGTCTTATAAAGATGGCCCTTCCCAGTGAAATCCTACGAGTTTAATTTATAAAATATGTATTGCAAAATACAAGTAAGATTAAAAATACAAGTTTCATCTTGATCTCATATTTAGCCAGAGGTAAATTAAAAGTGATGATGGTCAAATCAACCTGATATAACCACCCAATATCCCAAACCGTTTCAGAATTCGACCTCAAATCTTCCTTTTTATTTATTTGGCAGCCATCAGGTTTTAGAAAGCAAGCAACCAGTGTCTGTTTGAATCAGGAAGCTGCCAGAGAGAAACATACAATAGTTGAGATGTAGTAATATTCATGATGCTTATCTTAGCAGCAACAGAAGGCTTCCTTCTTCTGAGCAAGTTACTCCACCAGTTCAGTACAGGCAAGAAATCTCAGACCTCACCCTCAGAAGGAGCACCTTACCACTAAGACTGACCACAAATTCTCCCTTTTAGTGGAGCGGAAATTAAATTGTATCTGTCTCCTTGGTAAGTAGATAACTAAAGAGAAAATGGATACTCCAGGCAAACTCAGGCTCTTTTGTTAGACTGAGTCAGCTACAGGTAGATATAAGGAAGGAAGCAAAGAAAGAAAAGAGGGAAATGAGTAAATGTAACAAAGACCGAAGACAAAAATTACTCAAAATGTAAAGAAAAGGAAATTTGGGATAATAAAAAATAAAATAGCTCACAGACCAAATCCAAAAATAATAACTAACTCCGGAAGATACTGCTGAAGGAAAAGTATTAAAAGATCTAATATTAAACATTTTTAAGGTAAGGGGCTGGACAGGTATCTCAGTGGTTAAATGCACGGACTGTTCTTTCAGAGAACCTTGGCTTGATTACCAGCATTCACATAAAGACTCAACAGCCTTATCTTAACTCCAGTTTCAGGGGAACTAATGCCTTCTTTCGGCATCTCCAGACACTACATATACATGGCACACAGATGTACATACAAGCCAAATTTCTAAAGGAAAAAAAATAAGAATATCTTGCATTGGACAGACTCAAAACAACACACATTTAAAAATATCTTTGTATCAAATTACTGCATTTAAAAAATACTATACAGTTTATACTCTGAGGGTACAAGGAGTCATGTGACTAAAGTATGAAATCACAAAGGCAAACCACAAGTGGTGAAAACATATAAACTAATAACAATGGGCAGATACAATGGATAATCTTTTTTCATGATTGTCATGATTTATTTATCAGAAATAGATTTTTTTGTCCTCACATAGTATATCCTGATTATAGTTTGCCTTGTGTCTACTCCTCTCACTTACTCCCCACCTCCTTTCCTATTTGGATCCACCCCTTTTTGTCTCTCATTAGAAAACAAATGGGTTGCCATGATTTATTTTGTCTACTAAGGTTTTTGTTTTCCCCTCATAGATATATTTTTATGTACTTTGTTTTCTTTATCTATTTTTATTCACTTTACATACCCATCACTGCCCCCCTCTTGGTCACCCTGTCCCATAATCCCCTTTTCATGCCCCTTTCCCCTTCTCTTCTGAGAGGGCAGAGCCCTGCCCCCAAGTATTCATCCAACCCTGGCACACCAAGTCTCTGTGGGGTTAGGTGTATCTTCTCCCACTGAGGCCAGACAAAGCAACCCAGCTAGAAAAACATATTCCACAGACAAGCAACAGGTTTTGGAATAACCACTGCTCCAGATGTTTGAATCCCATATGAAGACCGAACTGCACATCTGCTATATATGTGTGAGGAGGTCTTATACACAAACAATGTTTAGCCTTTAAGCTAATCTTAATGTGATAGAGACAAAGACTTTGGGTGAATTGTAAGGCATCTCTGGTCGGCCATTCCCTCCATCTCTGCTCCATTTCTGTCCCTGAATCTTGTAGGCAAGAGACATTTTGGGTCAAAATTTTCGTGGGTGGGCTGGTGTTCTTATCCCTCCACTGGAAGTCCTGCTTGGCTACAGGAAAAAGGGAAACACCAACCAAACTACAAATCCTGTGTTCTACAATAGTGTCTTGTCTATGATACACTGGTAAAATAGTGGCACCAAGTTTGTGGGAATAACTGACCACTACCTGATTCAATTTTCAATCTACTTCCTGAGATGAAACTATGGCTATCACTATGCAGGTGGCCAAAAGCATAAAATTAGATAGGTCATGGACCTAGGGGCAAACCAAATGCTATTGTTCTACCAAAGACAGCAATAAAATACCTCCTATCTACATTCTTCTCTACCCATAGATCAGAATCTGAATCAGTAATCATTAGCGAAGCTTCTTCTTGAAGATGGGAACTAATACGGAGACCTCCTCCTGAACAACGCACAGAGACTGAACACTCAGTACTAAATGAGATGTCTTCATCAAACACTTCTCTTCAGGGCTTCACAGACCTATGCAAAAGAGAAGGCACAATGGTTCTAAGAGTCAGAGGTAATGGATGACATCAAGTGCTTTCGGAGGCAGCAGCCCTGGTACACATATGAACTCACAGAGCCTGTAGCCGTATCCACAGGGCCGGTACATGTTCAAGTCAGATTGTAACCAAGGGCAGAGAGAGGGAAAGAGCTACCACTCCTCACCAAGAAGCCACATCCAATTGATATCTCTTCAAAAAAGGAAAAAAAAATAGTTTTCTACAGCAGAGCTCAATGGGAATATTGACTATAGTTCAGGACAGGCCCCAACCCTAGCAATAAATGACCAATACAAAATAAAGTCAGCAATACTTTCATAAACATTTTGTCTCATACAGCTTTTGGGGTCATTTTTTTTGTCTTGCTAGTCTTTTGCTTGAATATTATGGTTTATGATTTTGTGTTTTTATAGATATTTATACATATATGTGTGTGTATGTATGTATGTATGTGTGTGTATGTTTCTTGTGTTTTCTCTTTGTTGTTATAATTCCTTAATTCTTCTTTGTTTGATTTTTTGCGTGTTTGTTTATTAGAGAGAGGTGGGGCCTAAAGTTGGATGAGTAGGAAAGTGGGAAGATTCTGGGAGAAGTTGTAAAAGGGAAAACCAGTTCATAATATACTGTGTAAAAAAAATCATTTTCAATAAAAATGATTTTAAAAAGAGGTCTATTTTCCAAGCCAGAACACATGAAGGGTCAAAAGGGAAGTAACTAGAGATAGAACAGAAGTCACACAAAATACTTTTTGTTTTTCTTTGCTTTTATGTTTCTTAAGAACTCGATATGGTAGAACATGTTGAAGGAGCAGAAAGTCAAAACATTATCAAACAAGGGACACATTTCCAAATCCTGCTTCAAAATCACAGTTGTTACGGTTCTCGAGATGAAGCCCTTGAAGTGGAACATGAAGAATTGTGATCAGTGTTGGATGAGTATCATAAATGTGACCATGAACCAAGGCAATCACATAGAGGTCCTAGAATTAGAAGGAAAAGAGGAAATTCCTTCTGGAGACATTGATGGCTACCATCACATGATAGAGCTGGTAATGAAAAACTAATTCAGAGTATGGCATCCAAAGGAAGGATACCATCTTAGCTGCTTCTGCCTGAGTCAGTGTCTTCATTTCATTCTGTTGCAAAAGCAAGTCATGAAGGAAAAGATTTATTTCACCTTACAATTCTAAGTTTCAGCCTTTCATTGAGAGACATCACGGCAGGACTTCAAGCAATACCTGAGGCAGAAACTATGGAACTATGCTGTTTACTTACTAATTTATTGCATATTGACTTGTTGTTGACTGACAATTTCCTCTCTGCTTAGTCCCAGGTTTTGTGCTCAACTCCATTTTTATACATCTCAGGTCTACCTGCCTAGGGATGTTGCTTCCCACAGTAGGCTGTTCCCCCAGTATCAATCAAACCATTGCCTTATAGACCTTGCCATAGGTCAGGCTGATACAAGAAGTAATTCCTTAACTGGGGGTCCCTGTTCAAACTGTGGCAGTCAGTGTCAGCAACCACAACAACCTCTCGACTTTTGGGAAAGCAGAACTTCGGAAATGTTCCCATGTCATCAGGGATTCACATGCTGTTGCTGTTGTCAGGCCAATTAGGCAAATGCTGAAATGAATCCTGTAATCTGAGACTGTTTTAACTCTGAGACGTGTTTGCTTGACAGAAAACAAAGGTCATATCTTTCCCTGTTTTGATATCCTAGGAAGAATTCTTTACCTTTTAGAAGTTTAAATCTAATCCATTATGCTTAGAATTATTAAGACTTCACTCTTTTATGTTGTCATTAAGTCGTAGCTGAGATTAAAAGTACTTAAACTTTTCTAAGACAATGATCTTGTATTAAGTAGAGAGAGATAAGAAGCACAGTACTTCCTGTCCAGGAGTAAAAATTCAGAGTATGTCTTTAGATAATATCTCATGCTTCATTTTGTTCCCTAAATGCAACATTTTATTGTATTAAGCACATAGCATGGAATCTATTACCTGCAATTCAAATGTATTTTGTAGGAAAGGAAACCTGACAGGATAGTCTGCCTGATGTCTGTGTCACCCACTAGCACTTAGTGAAGGCATCTCACATACAGTTCTGACTTTAGCCTTTGCTCAGCATAAAGCTCTACATGCAGAATCTTTATGCTGTTAGTATCCCCACCTTCACAATTAAACTATTATTTTCCCTGCCTTCTTTAAACAGTAATCAAAGTGGTTACATTTGTGTGTGAAAAAATAACCTTCCTATGGAAGGTTATTGTTTCAGGATAAAAAAAAATCACCATAAGACTCTTGTTTGTATTTTGTTTTGAGACTAGGTCTTACTGTGTAGTGTCAATCTGGCAATGAATTTGTAAACCTTCTGCCTCAACCTGAGTGCTGGGATTTCAAGCATGCATCACAGAATTCTTAAAGATGGCAATGCCATGACCACGATTTCAATCAGAGCTACCCGGCGCATAGGAGAGGCAGACGCATTTTCATATTCAAGCCCCTTGTTACTTTATATCAGAAGGCCCTTGGGAGGATTTCTACTTTTGTATTGAACATGTATTGTATTGAACATGAGAAAGTTTCATAAATTTTTATTTTGTTTGAGGTAGCATAAAACTTTTACTAGGTAATACAATTTTTTTTAAGCTTCCTCTTTCTTTATTGGACACTTGGTAGCTGACACATAGATCTACACTGTCAAATAATTATTAAAATACTGACCAGGACTAGGCCCTGGCACAGAGCTCCAAACCAGAAGCAATAAGGAACAGGGGTGATGGGCTGGCGGTATTTCTCCAACATCACCAAAACCCATAAAATGTTAAAATTAACTATAATTCCTAATATAAGTATTTTAAATAAACTAACCTTTAAAAGACAAATAAAACAATGAATAAAGAAACTGTTTTAATCTAGCCCTGTAAACCCATAACTAGATTTGTTGATCTTATTGACACATTTTATGCTTGTGTTGTTTTATGTAACATATAAAAATTTGAACGGAAGGCCATTAAATTATATACTTGTTAATGAAATGTTAACAGTTCTATGCTTATTATAGTTTTGTTCATTCTATAAATAATCCTATTGCTAGACTTATATTTAATAATCACATAAATTTATTATTTATTCTTTGCTCATTGTCTTTAATGTTTCTCTGGTTTAAAAAAATGATACCCTTTCAAAAATTAAATATGATATCATTAACGGCTCTACCAGTAAACAAACAAATGAAAAAATGAGGTTCTTGAATCCTTCCAGGGCCAGATCAGGGCTTGGGCCCTGGCTGCATATTTCAGGGAAAGGTAATCAGCAAGGGTCTGGAGGGAACAGCCACCTGAGTCCAGACAGACAGACCCAAACGAAAGGAAGGTGGGAAACAGACAGATGCTGTCCAGCTGGAGATATGATGCATTGAAGGCAGGCTGGCAGGAGAGGTTGGGGGCAGTATTGCAGCAAAGTGGGAGTTCAGCCCCAGTGTCCTGTCCTGAGTGGCTGGTCAGATATCAGTTGGCAGTGTCCAGGTTGCTGCATTCCTGGCCCAAATCTAGCTGAGGGCTCACACGTCGTGGGTCCTCTTGGTGAGTCCACCTTGGACTTGAGGTGCTCCTTGTAGGTTAGGATGTCTCCAGGCTACTTGGTGATTGTGTTTCTCACAGATCCAAATCTCCTGTGCAACCTGCTGGATGAGTCTGAAGTCGTGGTTGACTGGCATCATGCCACCTTCAAACTCATTGTTGGCATCTGCCAGAGCATCAGTGGTCTCTATGTCCAGGTGGTTGGTAGGCTCATCCAGAAGCAGCATGAAGGGCTGAATAAAGAGGGCTCTAGCATGAGCAAGTCTCTCATCCGCCAGGCATCACTGAAGTCTTTCAGCTTCTTGTGCTGCATGGCAGGTGTGAAATCCAATCCGTGTAAGATCCCTGAGGCACTCATCTCGACTTTGTCAGCATTTAGCCCTTCCAGCCATTCATAGAGTTCCATGAGCTTCTCACACTCCACATCCTCATGAGCTAATCGCTCAACTTCTCTCTCCCGCATGGCCCGATCTGTGTCCACCTCCATCACATACTGCAAGGGTGTTTTTTTCCACTAGGAGGCATCTCATGAGCCAGATGGTAGATGCCAATGTGCTTGGAGATGGGCACTTCACGTTTCCCAATAGCAGAGAGCAGCATGGATTTTTCAATTCCTTTTAAGCCAATGTGGCCACAGTGCTGTCCTGAGTTTAATTCCAGTTTGGTGTCATTGAGCAGCTCGTGACCATGAAAGGTGGGTGACAGGTTGATAATGTGGACATCATTACTGTTAGGGTGAGAAGCCAGGATGCCCATGGCAGCACAAACAGCAGTTTTCTTCACCCCAAAGTCCTCCAGCTCCTTGGTTAGCAAATCCACTTCTGTGGTCTCTCTCAGTTGGCCTCCTCAATTTTCTCCTCTGCCACCTGAGGTTCTGTGACTGCATCTCCATTTCTTTTATGTCCCTTTCTGGGCCGCTGGTCGGGCTTTGGTAGATTCCTTCCTTATGGCTGCCTTCTTGGCCAGGTCAGAAGGCCTGGTGATGAGCCACATGGGTAGATACTTTTCTTTCAGGAGCGGGGCCTCGGCCTCTTGGCCTCTGTCACAACAGAACAAAATTCTTTATTTTAAAAATATCTTAAAAAGAAAAATAAGGAACGTAGCATGCTGTCATGGAGCGACAGAAAAGCAGTTCTCATTCCCGTGGTGCAAGTGCCAAGTGACCTTTCAAATCTGAACTAAAACACATTAACAACGACAACCTCAGATTCTCACTGATATATCTTGGAAAACATTATTGCAAATTCTATCTTACCAGAAGGGCTTTTTTTTGTAATAAAAATGAATTATTCATGAAAATCACTTCATTTCATAGTGCACCAACTGAGAAGGGTTTGTATCGCCTACTGAAGTGTGTGATCAAGCTGTGCAATTAAACCTTCACTACCAAACTTACTTTGCTTTGCTAATGTCTTATAATGCATCATAGGAAGGCCAATGATAAACATGTATTTGTATTCATAGACCATTAAAACAACTAATTAGTATCTGAAAACTTCCCTGAAAAGATCAGAGGAAGGCTTTCTGTGGCGTTTAGCCACAGACTGAAGTGGTAAGGGGCACTTTGTCTTCTTTTGATTGAATCTCTTATTCATAGCATTAATATTCCCATAGTATCCCTTAGAATTATTTCGTATTTTCTGCACAAGAATTTCATAGCACTTGCCCACAGAAACAGTCATAAAAGACAAACTCCCATATTATTTATTCATAAGCTGTTTGGCTTGAACAGGAATTTCACACACACACACACACACACACACACACACACAAACACACAAAACCTGAACATTTTTGTGTAGAGGATTACAATACCATCAAATGGAGTAAGGCATTCAAAATGCAGGTGAAGTTCACTGTAAAGCATGTGTGAAAAACACTCCTCATCCATATTTTTCTTTTCTGCTGCATAGACACAAGTTGTACATGTTTCTGTTCTCTGCGAGGCCTGTGTAACACAACCTTTTCTCTGTTGCTTTTTCATATACTAATTATAATTTTATGTATTTGTTCTATAGAAATTCTACTCTATGGAACAAAAAGGTCACACATGTGGAAAGGGGACTTGTCGGAATGAGCAGGTAAATAATTGGGGTGGGAAGATGAGTGGGAGGGTAACAGTAATCAGAACCCATTACATACATGTATGAAAATTCTCAAAGAACAAAAAGTAAAAGAAATTAGTAAAAGATGAAAGTACTTCTAACGTATTCATTCTTTCATTTACTCATTTACAATCATTTCTTCACCTGTTCAGTTTCAGTTACTATGCAGCTCTGTTGAGGCAGAGTTGAAAGTAGCCTCCTCTTGTTAGCAAGTTCAAGATTAGTTGCAGAAAAAGAGGGAGGGAAGGGGGCTTATGGGACTTTCGGGGAGGGAGGAAACGGGAAAGGGGAAGTGATTTGGAATGTAAATTAAAAAAATAAAAAAAAATAAAAAAAAAGATTAGTTGCAGAGATAGGAGTGTAAATTTACATTTGCATTGCAGTTGGAAAACTGCCATGATTGATCTGTGCCCAAGGTGCTTTGAGAACTTAAGAAGTGAGGCACCTCGTTCCTTCAGGTGCTGGAGGAGCACCAGAGAAAGTTTACCCAAGGGCGTATGGAGAGGTAAGGGAGGAGAGAACTATTCTGAGGAAAGCTGAAAAAATCAGAGAAGAAAGAGCCTGTCCAGTTCAGGAACTGAGTTCCCAGAGCATGAAAGTGGGAAGTAAGGTCAGGACCAGTCTGTAGTGCTGGACTGTTAATATATATAAATATACACACACACAAAGTAAATGAATGAATAAATAAATAAATAATATATATAATTATTCAGAAACATAATTTATCTTTATCTTTAGTTGGTAAATATTTCAATTTGTTCTATATTGACTATGGAACTATTTCAACACTAGAATTTTGATTAGAGAAAACTTTTTAATTGTATTAATTAAATAGATATTTGCTCCTGAATAATCCACTAGCAAGTCATAACCTATGATAAAGTTTAAAAGTCAGGAGTGAGTAAGAGACTGTGTGACCCTCTGTATGGCAGACTTTTCTTGTATTGGGCTAAAGCAAAGTTCTTCTACTCACCAACTCACTATAGAAAAAGTAGTAGCTTCACCTTTGTCTGCAAGTATGTAATCTTTTAATAATGAATAACTTTTACCCAAGTTTATTTAGATAACTTGGATATCCCAAGTTTATTTAGATAACTTGGATTTAGATAAATTTTAGCATATCATTGAAAGAAAAAAGTGTATACATCTTTAGCTACATAAAGCTGTATTAAACTCTTAGATAAGTCAGCTCCAACTATGAGCACAAATAATTTGAAGTTCTCTTCTACACTCAGGAGGGGTTGCTGTTACTCTATAGAAAACATGAAGGTCTTAGAGTACAAGGAATTCTTTTGTAAACTGTGGTAGGATTCATATATTATGGAAACTGAGTCAAATTTGAGAGCATGAAAGTTGATCCTTTTTTAAATGCACAGCCCTTAAGATTGTTTTAATAATTGAGTGCGGATCCTGTTGACTTGCATTTCCTCTGCATGTGCTGAAGCTCCTCCAATGAGTTTAATGCCATATCTTAGAGTTCTTACATTCGCTACCCTTCTTCCTTCAATAGCTTTTTCTTTACTCTAATATTTTCCTTTAACTTGAGCCTTTCTGAAATGCTGTAGCTTTGTGGAAGGGCAAGTCTTGACCTTACTTGTTCGTGTTTCCATATGTCATAGACCCCTTCTAATATCCTTCTCCTTCTCTGAGAATTGCCTCTCATTAATCATTACTTGAGTACCCCACCCCTTTATAGGTACTTGTTTTCCCTGGCTCCTTTCCAGTTATTTGCGACACATATATTCTCTAACTCAATGTGTCTATTACCCTGTTGAAACAGAGATATTTGCCTTGGATTGCTAACTCTTAAGGTTATTGGATGATGAGCTCTGTGATTTTATTTTTATTTATTTATATGAACACATTCACATGTGTGTATGTGTGTGTGAATGTGGGTTTGTGCTTGCATCTATGTAAATGTGGGTTGCATTTGCATTTATGTGAATGTGGGTTTGTATTTTCATATGTGGGTTTGTGCTTGCATCTATGTAAATGTGGGTTTGCATTTGCATTTATATGAATGTGGGTTTGTATTTTCATATGTGGGTTTGTACTGTGAATATGATGCTCACAGAGGCCAGAGCAAGGGAATCTTCCTGAAGCTGGAGTAACAGATGTGGTTGCTAGAAAGCTGAACTAGGTTTTCTGAGAAAGTAATATATTTTCTTCACCCCTGAGACATCTTTTCAGCAACATGATTAGATCTTTGACAGGACAGTATTTCTCCCTTTTGTCTGTATTCACCAGAGCTTCACATTGGATCTGGTAGAAAGTGAGTCTCAATAATTGTTGGCCAAATGAGTGAATGACTGAGTGGATCAACAAGTATGCCAAAGGAGGACCCTCTTTGTAAAACTTCCTTCACTTCCCATGAAAGGCTACAGAGAAGCAGCCTGACTTCAGCACCATCTGCATATTGTTACACATCCCAGGCCTTATTTCTGACATACATACATATTGTCATCAACTTTCTCAGTTGAGACTACATCTTCACAAAACAAAGAAGGTGAAAAATCTCTTATGCAACCACACACACACACAATGACAAGTTTTTATTCAGTTCCTGAAATATACAACACGTAACCAACACCCACAGTATCAAATCAGTTTGATAAATACTGGCTTCTAGCATTTCTAGTAGAAGGTTGTAATTCACTTTCAAAGTTTGAGTGTACGGGTTCATCAATAGGGCAGCTGAGTTATTTTCTTAACTTATAATTATTTTTATTGCCACTGATAAACTCTTAACCATCAGAATAAATCCCACTGACTTCCTGCTTCTTGCATACCAAATCTGTTTTTCTTCTAGATTGTCACAATGCTTTTCTAGAAGTGTAGTCAAGACATAGCTCATTCAGAAACATTTCTTGTCCTATATGTTTATAAGATAAAATTAGAACTACTGAGCTTGGTATGGTAAGAAAACAAAGTATAGACTCAGATGCAGAGTAACTGACTATACCTCTTTGTTACTTAGCACTCAAAGTATCAACTCTGAATTACTTATGTACATACAATACTTTATTCATGGCATTTTTATTTTATACTGGCATTTCTTTTTCTTCTACTCTAATAAAATTAAAATGTTGGCTCAATGTCAATACCTGAAAACTAATTTTGGACTGATTCCTTTTTAGGATTCTATATTCGACCTGATATGGCTGTCTCCTGAGAGGCTCTGCCAGAGTCTGACACATACAGTGGAGGATACTCGCAGCCAACCATTGGACTGAGCGTGGGGTCCCCAATGGGGGAGTTAGAGAAAGGACTGAAGGAGCTGAAGGGGTTTGCAATCCCACAGGAAGAACAACAATATCAACCAACCAGAACCCCCAGACCTCCCAGGGACTAAGCCACCAATCAAGGAGTACAATGGAGGGACCCATGGCTCCAGTTGCATATGTAGCAGAAGATGGCCTTGTTAGGCATCAAAGGGAGGAGAGGCCCTTGGTCCTGTGAAGGCTCAATGGATGCCCCAGTGTAGGGGAATTCAAGGGTGAGGAGGTATGAGTGGGTGTGTGGGTGGGGGAACAGTATCATACAAACAGGAGGAAGGGGGATTGTATGGGGAGGGGATTCCACGGTGAGTGGGAACTGGGAAAGGGGATAACATTTGAAATGTAAAATATCTAAGAATAATAATAAAATAAAAAATCTTGAAAAGTAAAAAAAAAAAAAAAAGAGAGAGAGATTTTTAGATCCCTTCAGTAAAATGTAATCTCCTTGAATACGCGTGATAGTCTAATCATTCCCTTACTATACAGTGACTTATACCCCTTAACATTTATACCAGGCTTTTCCCAGCCTGAGAGTTGACTTCTGTCTTGATTGCTCTGGATACAGAGTGGCTTTATGAGATGATGCATATTCACAGATCTCAGGATGGAGGTGGGCCTCTTGGGACAACCTCTGATGATGTAGTTCTTCTTCCTCTTCCTCTTCCTCTTCTTCCTCCTCCTCCTCTGCCTCTTCTTTTCCTTCTCCTCCTCCTCTTCCTTTTGAAATCTAACAATCTGTTTAAAATTAACTTATGGAATATGGGTGCTGGTGTTGTATCTCATTCGCTAGTCCCAAATGACCACCAAGGAGACAACTCTGATGCAATCGTACTAAGGTCTATTTATTCAAGACTGAGCTCAGGCCACATCATCATCTCTGATGCAGCAGAATGAGAGGATGAAGCCCCAAGTACAAGTTTATATAGGACATGACAAGGAACTGAGGGGGTTTCTAGTAAGGCATACATCTGATTGGGGGGTCTATTAGAGAATTTTGTTGCCCTTTGAAATAATTGGCTAGTGTTGGGAGCCAAGCCATAAACATAGCTTCTGCTTTCCTCCTGATTGGCAGTTGTTAGAAAGTTAAGTGCCAGAAGCAGGCTTGTAACCTAGAGGTACAGGTTTATTGGGAACTAACCTGGAACCTGGTGCTAGAGAGTTTAAACTTAGATTGGGCTCTCTAAGATGGAGTGAACCCAAGATCTGGTCTCTCTCTTAGAGGTAAACCCATGTCCTCTGGAACAGTAGCCTTAAAAATGTGCTTAACTGTTGAGTAATCTCTCCAGCCGCCTGATATATGATTTCTAGTTCTAAAGATTATGGTATCTGTTTATATATTTGCATTGTTGATTCATTCAATACATACTACTTGAAGTCAACAGAATAGGTTTTGCAAGCCTTAACACTGAGATATTTGGTGCTCACTTCAGCAGCACATGTACTAAAATTGGAACAATGCAGAGAAGGTTATCATGGCCCCTGGGCAAAGATGACAGACAAATTCATGAAGCATTCAATATTCTTAAAAAATTACAGGAAAATGCAAGCAATCAGGTAAAGGACTTAAACAAAACCATCCGTGATCTAAAAATGGAAATAGAAACAATAAAAAAAAATCACAAAGGGAGACAACCCTGGATATAGAAAACCTAGGAAAGAGATCAGGAGTCATAGATGTAAGCATCACCAACAGAATACAAGATAGAAGAGAGAATAGCAGGTGCAGAAGATACCATAGAAAACATTGACACAACAATCAAAAAAAATGCAAAATACAAAAAGATCCTAACCCAAAACAGCCAGGAAATTAAGGACACAACAAGAAGACCAAACATGAAAATAATAAGTATAAAAGAAAGAGAAGATTCCCAAGTTAAAGGGACAGTAATATAATCAATATAATTATAGAAAACGTTCCTAGCTTAAAGAAAGAGCTGCCCATGAACATAAAAGAGGCCTACAGAACTCCAAATAGGTTATAACAGAACAGAAACTCCACCCATCACATAATAATTAAAACACCAAATGCACAAAGCAAAGAAAGAATATTAAAAGCAGTAAGGGAAAAAGGTCAAGTAACATATAAAAGCAGACCTACCAGAATTACACCAGACTTCCCACCAGAGACTCTAAAAGCCAGAAGATCCTGTGCAGATGTCATACAGACCCTAAACAAACACAAATGCCAGCCCAAGCTACTATACCTAGCAAAACTCTCAATTACCATAGATGGAGAAACCAAGATATTTCATGTAAAACCATATTGACACAATATCATTCCACAAATCTAGTCCTACAAAGGATAATAGATGGAAAACACCAACACAAGGAGGGAAACTACACCCTAGAAAAAGCAATAAAGTAATCTTCTTTCAACAAACCCAAAAGAAGATAACCACATAATCATAATTCCACCCCTTACAACAAAAATAACAGGAAGCAACAATCACTTTTTCTTGATATCTCTTAACATCAATGGACTCAGTTCCCCAATAAAAAGACATAGATTAACAGAATGGATATGTAAACAGGACACAGCACTTTGCTGCATACAGGAAAAGCACCTCAGTGACAAAGACAGGCACTACCTCAGAGTAAAAGGCTGGAAAAAAATTTCCAAGCAAATGGTTTCAAGAAAAAAGCTGGAATACCCATTCTAATATCAAGTAAAATTGACTTTCAACCAAAGGTTATTAAAAAAGATTAGGAAGAACACTCCATAATCATCAAAGGAAAAATCTACCAAGAAGAACTCTCAATTTTGACATCTATGCTGCAAATGCAAGGCCACCAACATACATTAAAGACATTTTACTAAAGCTCAGAGTACACATTGCAACTCAAACAATAGTAATGGGAGACTTCAACACCCCACTCTCATCAATGGACAGATCATGGAAACAGAAACTAAACAGAGACACAGTGAAACTAGCAGAAGTTATGAACCAAATGGATTTAGCAGATGTTTATAAAACATTTCATCATAAAACAAAAGAATATACCTAGTAGTACCTTCTCCAAAATTGACCACATAATAGGTCATGAAACAAGCATCAATAGATACAAGACTGAAATAATCCCATGCATCCTATCAGAACACCAGGGACTAAAACTTGTCTTCAGGGCAGTGGTGGCGCAAACCTTTAATCCCAGCACTTGGGAGGCAGAGGCAGGAGAATTTCTGAGTTCGAGGCCAGCCTTGTCTACACAGTGAGTTCCAGGACAGCCAGGGCTACACAGCAACCCTGTCTCAAAAAATCAAAAAAAAAAAAAAAAAAAAAACTTGTCTTCAATAGCAACAAAAATGATGGAAAGCCCACATACACATGGAAGCTGAACAATGCTCTACTCAATGATAACTTGGTCAAGGAAGAAATAAAGAAAGAAATTAAAGGCTTTTTAGAATTTAATGAAAATCAGGCAGTGGTGGGGCATGCCTTTAATCCCAGCACGAGGGAGGCAGAGGCAGGAGGATTTCTGAGTTCAAGGCCAGCCTGGTCTACAGAGTGAGTTCCAGGACAGCCAGGGCTGGCTACACAGAGTAACCCTGTCTCGAAAAAAAAAAAAAAAAGAATTTAATGAAAGTGAAGGCACAACATACCCAGACTTATGGGACATAATAAAAGCAGTGCTAAGAGGAAAACACATATCTCTAACTGACTCCAAAAAATAAACTGAAGGGAGCACACATTAGCAGCTTGACAGCATATGTGAAAACCCTAGAACAAAACGAATAAAATACACCCAAGAGGAAATAATCAAAACTCAGGGCTGAAATCAACAAGTGAAATCAAAAGGAACTGTACAAAAATCAACAAAACCAGGAGCTGTTTCTTTGAGAAAATCAACAAGATAGATAAACCCTTATCCAGACTAACCAGAGGGCACAGAGACAATATCCAACCTAACAAAATCAGAAATAAAAAGAAAGGCATAACAACAGAAAGCAAAGAAATTCAAAAAATCATCAGATCCTACTACAAAAGCCTATACTCATCAAAACTGGAAAATCTGGATGAAATGGACAATTTTCTAGACAGATACCAGGTACCAAAGTTAAATCAGGATCAGATAAACCATCTAAACAGTTCCATAACTCCTAAAGAAATAGAAGCAGTCACTAGAATTCTTCCAACCCCCCCCAAAAAAAATAAAATAAAATAAATAAATAAAAAAAAAGGCCGGGATGAGATGGGTTTAGTGTAGATTTCTATAAGACCTTCAAAGAAGACCTAATATCATTATACTTTTAACTATTCCAGAAAATAGAATCAGAAGGAACACTACCCAATTCATTCTAAGAAAGCCACAATTACACTTATACCTAAACCAAAAAAAGACCCAACAAAGAAAGAACTTCAGAACAATTTTCCTTATGAATATTGATGTAAAAAATACTCAATAAAATCCTCACAAACTGAATCCAAGAACATATTAAAACAATAATCCATCATGATCAAGTAGGCTTCATCTCAGGGATGCAGGGATGGTCCAAATATGGAAATCCATCAACATAATCCACTATATAAACAAACTCAAAGGAAAAAACACACAGGATCATCTCATTAAATGCCGAGAAAGCGTTTGACAAAATTCAACATCCCTTCATGATGAAAGTCTTGGAAAGATCAGAAATTCAAGGCCCATATCTAAACATAGTAAAAGCAATATACAGCAAACCAGTAGCCAACATCAAACTAAATGGAGAGGAATTTGAAGCAATCCCACTAAAATCAGAGACAAAAAAGGCTGCTCACTCTTTCCCTACCTATTCAACATAGTATTCAAAGTTCTAGCCAGAGCAATTAGACAACAAAAGGAGATCAAAGAGATACAAATTGAAAAGGAAGAAATCAAAATATCACTATATGCAGATGATATGATAGTATACTCAAGTGTCCCCAAAAATTCCACCAGAGAACTCCTACAGCTGGTAAACAACTTTAGCAACATGACTGGATATAAAATTAATTCATATAAATCAGTAACCTTCCTCTACTCAAAGGATAAACATGCTGAGAAAGAAATTAGGGAAAGGACACTCTTCACAATAGTCATAAATAATATAAAATATCTTGGTGTGACTCTAACCAAGAAAGTGAAAGATCTGTATGACAAGAACTTCAAGTCTCTGAAGAAAGAAATTGAAGATCTCAGAAGATGGAAAGATCTACCATGCTCATGGATTGGCACGATTAATATAGTAAAAATGGCCATCTTGCCGAAGGCAATCTACAGATTCAATGCAATCCCCATCAAAATTCCAACTCAATTATTCACAGAGTTAGAAAGAATAATTTGCAAATTCATTGGTAATAACAAAAAACCCAGGATAGCAAAAACTATTCTCAACAATAAAAGAACTTCTAGGGGAATCATCATCCCTGACCTCAAGCTCTATTATAGAGCATTAGTGATTAAAAACTGTGTGGTGTTGGTACAGAGACAGCCAGGGAGATCAATGGACTAGAATTGAAGACCCAGAAATGAACTCACACACCGATGGTCACTTGGTCTTTGACAAAGGAGCTAAAACCATCCACTGAAAAAAAGACAGCATTTTCAACAAATGGTGCTGGTTCAACTGGTGGTTAGTATGTAGAAGAATGCAAATCAATCCATTCTTTTCTCCTTGTACAGAGACAGATTCCAAGTGGATAAAGAACCTCCCCATAAAACCAGATACACTGAACCTAATAGAGGAGAAAGTTGGGAAGAACCTTGAAGACATGGGCACAGGGGAAATTTTCATGAACAGAACACCAATGGCTTATGCTCTAAGATCAAGAATTGACAAATGGGACCTCATAAAATTCCAAAGCTACTGTAAGGCCAAGGACAGTGTCAATAGGACAAAAACGGCAACCAACAGATTGAGTAAAGATCTATACCAGTCCTACATCCAATAGAGGGTTAATATCCAATATATACAAAGAACTCAAGAAGTTAGACTCCAGGACTGGAGAGATGGCTCAGTGGTTAAGAGCAGCAACTGCTCTTCCAGAGGTTAAGAGTTCAAATTCCAGCAACCACATGGTGGCTTACAACCATCTGTAATGAGATCTGATGCCCTCTTCTGGTGTCTGAAGATAGCTACAGCGTACTTACATATTATAATAAATAAATCTTAAAAAAAAAGAAGTTAGACTCCAGAGAACCAAATAACCGTATGAAAAATGGGGTACAGAGCTAAACAAAGAATTCTCAACTGAGGAATATCGAATGGCTGAGAAGCACCTAAAGAAATGTTCAACATCCTTAGTTATCAGGGAAATGCAAATCAAAACAACCCTGAGATTCCACCTCACACCAGTCTGAATGGCTAAGATCAAAAACTCAGGGGACAGTAGATACTGGTGTGGATGTGGAGAAAGGAACACCCCTCTATTTTTGGTGGGATTGCAAGCTTGTACAACCACTCTGGAAATCAGCTTGATAGTTCCTCAGAAAATTGGACATAGTATTACCTGAGTACCCTGCTATACCATTCCTGGGCATATATGCAAAAGATGCTCCAACATCTTACAAAGACACATGCTCTACTATGTTCAAAGCAGCCTTATTTATAATAGCCAGAAGCTGGAGATAACCCAGATGTCCTTCAACAGGAGAATGGATACAGAAAATGTGGTATATTTACACAATGGAGTACTGCTCAGCTATTAAAAACAATGACTTCATGAAATTTGCAGGCAAATGGATGAAACTAGAAAATATCATCCTGAGTGAGGTAACCCAGTCACCAAAGAACACACATGGCATGCCAAGAAGTGCTTGCTGACAGGAGCCTGATATAGCTATTTCCTGAGAGTCTTGACCAGAGCCTGACCCATGCAGAGGATGATGCTCACAGCCAACCATTGTAATGAGCTTGGGGTCCCCAGTGAAGAAGTTAGAGAAAGGACTGAAGGAGCTGAAGGGGTTGGCATCCCCATAGGAAGAACAACAATATCTATCCACCAGATCCCAGGGACTAAACCACCACCCAAAGAGTACACATGGAGGGAACCATGACTCTAGTAGCATATATAGCAGAGGATGACCTTGTTGGGCATCAATGGGAGAAGAGGCCCTTGGTCCTGTGAAGGCTTGTTGGATGCCTCAGTGTAGGGGAATGCCAGGGTGGGGAAGCAGGAGTGGTTGGATGCGTGGGGAACACCCTCAAAGAAGCAGGGGGAATGGGATGGGATAGGGGTTTTCAAGGGCAAAACAGAGAAAGGGTATAACATTTGAAATTTAAATAATTATCCAATAAATAATAAAATAAAATAAAGACTGAGATATTTGTGTGGAGAAATATATGTCCTCTAGGTAGACTTGTAGAGAAAAATTATAAAACAGAATTAATAATTAGAAATTTATACTGTGAAATATATTCAAAGTTTTGCAATAGTTTGTAAATTATGACTCAACTTAGAAAGAAATGAAGAAATCATTTTCTTGATCCAAGTACCTAATGCCTAAAATAACTATTCTGCTATAATCAAAGTCTGTATCTTATAGAGACAGAAACAGCAGACATAATTTCTTACTTCCCCATATTTTTCTCTAGACTCACAGATTTAGCAACAATTCTCTTTAACATGTTATGGTAAAGTTGTTTAGATCTTAATTCTTTTTTATTTTTTAACTGACTTTGATTGGAATTGAAAGGCATTTGCATTTTGTTAACATCTGTAGGGACAGTCTATACTGGAATTCTCATTGGAGGCATAAAATCCCTATCTGTAGACATCCACAAGGAACTTTTAAGAAATATTGGTACTTGTGGAGATGAATTTGCCCATCCCTTTCATCTGAGTCTTTTGCATTTCACGACTAAACTTTACCTCTTTGCACATGTAAGCTTTCAGATACTGTTATTATTTAACACTGTGGCTACCATGAGTTATGATTTATATATTATACTACATGCTTTACACTTTGAAAAAATATTAATTATATATACAAGATGAACTTATAAAAACTGACTTTCCATGCTAATGCAATCTCACAAAATAGTAAACATTTCTAACACTATGATTTCTGAAAGATGTGTGTGTAATTCAGTAACATGACTTCTCTGGCAAGGGATCACTTCCAATGATAGATCCTGCTGGAATGTAGACTCACCACACACATTTAATCCCTCTGGCTGGAATACAGATCCACCTTAGTACACATCTTTTATTCCTCTGGATAGAATAGAGACACACCTTTAGTACATATCTTTAATCCTAAAGAATGACATCTAATTGAGGGGTAACGTGATGAATCAAAGAAAGATTTGACCAAATAAGTCAAAGACAGGATACACCCAACTCTCACAAGAACAGACAGGGAAGAGAGGCTTCTTAAAGAACAGTAAGGGAGAAAGAGAGAATTCAGTTTAATTCAGTTCAGTTCAGATCAGTTCATTGAGGAGCAGTTCAGTTCGTCGAGTTCAGAGGGAGTTTTTACAAGCAGAGCAATTCAGTCGGTAGCTGAGAGAAGGCACTTTGAATCAGTCAGCTTGGAGAGGAGTGTAAGCCAGAACAGCTGAGTTGAACCACACAGCCAGAGTTTTAAAGAGAGCTAGAAAGGGCAAGCTTATTCAGCAGTAAGCCTCAGAGGCTGAAACATTCTAGGCCTAGGTTAGCAGACAGAAGATGGAAGCTGAAGCCTTCAAGGTCTGGGCTTTCAGATGAGATTTTATGGAGGGTAGAAGCTTCCAGGGCTAGGCCTAGGGACAGTTAGATAAAAACACTCTGGGCTCAGCACAAGCCATGTATTCGAACAGCTTGGGTATCTCATCACTTTATCTGAAGAAGTTAAAGCAACATTTAGACTTATATGTGTGATAAGTATAAGTTCCATAGTTGGTACAATATAAGAAGCACAGGGTTCTCTCTATAGAGCCAGAAGCTTGTGTCACAAAAGGAAGCACAGTGGCAAAAGCCTACATTCTGATTAGCTGATTTTCTGAGAAAAGCATAAACTATAAGAGTGTATTGCTGTTCAGTATATTCAGCCTAATATTGACATAAGGAGCTGTATTTTTCGGAAGGAAATTAGAAAAGAAAATGCCACTTGACCCAGCTTTCATATTTTCACTTCAAAAGTATGTACCTGTGCTAACACTAATTTCGGATGGTGTGTGTGTGTGTGTGTGTGTGTGTGTGTGTGTGTGTGTGTGTGTGTTTAGAGAAAAAGGAATTTGATTAGAGAAACAACTATCTTTTGGCACATTCCTTTCTGCCAGTAGCTATCACCAATTCTTGTGCAATTTTTCCCAATGCTTGTTGGAAGGTTTCTTTATCCTTTCCTTACTGAACTAACATGAATTCAGTTACGCTTCTTAATCACTGCATCTTCATTATATGTGCACTTCATTCATAGTATGTGTGGTGCCTTAAATAGGAATGGACTCCACAGACTCATGTGTTTGAATGCTTGGTCACCAGGGAGTAGCACTATTAGGAGGTGTGGCCATTTGGAGTATCTGGGGAGGTATTGGGAGAAGTATGTCACTTAGGGTGGGCTTTGAGGTTTCAAATACTCAAGCCAAACCCAGTGTCTCTCTCTTCTTACTGCCTGTCAATCTGGATATAAAACTCTTGGCTCATTCTCCAGTATTATATCTGCCTGTGTGCTATCATACTTCCTAGCATGATGATAATGAACTAATCTCTGAACTATAAGCCAGTTCAATTAAAGGTTCCCCTTATAAGAGTTGACATGGTCATGATCTCTTTTCACAGCAACAAAATCCTAACTAAGACACCATATTAAGCTTTCTAATACTGTATTAAAATACTTTTAAAATTAGAGTAGAAGATGGAGTTTTGGGGACTTTAAACATGTAAAAATATTGTTTGTCTAAAACTTGTTAAAATAATAAAAGGAACTGTTTATTTATAGCTTGATTATAAATATCAGTAATAATTCATAAAAATAAGTGATGAAAACCATATAAGGTATTATAAAACCACATAGAACTAAGGCCTACAATAAATAAAAAATATACTCAAGTAAAAAGACCTTCATTCCTTCCTACCAAACATTACATAATATTCATGGGTCAAAGAAAAAACATTTTATTTTACTTGTCACATGTCACAGTTGTGTTCTGATGCTTATGGAATGGACAATAGCTATGAGGCTTTGCTCTTCATTGCAAATGCCCTTCTTCCCTAAGGACTCATTGGAGAATAGCATTCTGAAGGCCTCAGGATAGTCATGACGTAGCCTGGCTAGGACATTCAACAAAAGATGGTACCTTGGGAAGAAAAATCCTGTTATTCAATACATAAAGCATACTCCTGGATGGCTTATAAAATATAGAGCCCAGAACTAGAGAAATTAATTTAAAACCACCAACCAAGGAGTACACATAGAGGAACCCATGGCTCTAGATGCATATGTAGCAAAGGATGGCCTTGTCAGGCATCAATGGGAGAAGAGGCCCTTGGTCCTGTGAAGGCTAGATGCCCCAGTGTAGGGGGAATGGAGGGCAGGGAGTTGGGAGTAGGTGGATGGGTGGGGGCACACACTCATAGAATCAGGAGGAGAAGGGATGGGATAGGGGGATTCTGGGGGGAAAATCAGGAAAGGGGATAACATTTGAAATGTTAATAAAGTATCTGCTAAAAATGACTAAGGATATATATGTATACTATATATATGCATACACACACACACACACACACGGTTTGAAACATTGTTTTTCTGTCTGAATACATACTGTTGCTCATTTTGAATCCTAAAACATTGTTTGGATTATAAATGCTTTGTAATAAGTGCTTTCATATTGCTAGGAAAAAATTTATTGCTGGAAGAAAACTATCTCAGGAGGCTTTTAACTCACAATTTTTAAATGAACCAAACACAAAATTAATTTAAATACATTATTTTAATGTTGCATTTGACATTAGGCAGGGAAAGGAACAGAAGGGAAATATAACTCTGTGGAGGGAAGCAGAGGTTGTCCTGAGGATTTCCGTGTCTCTAGCTTTTGTTCCTTACAAGACTTCTTAAGAGATTATTTAATATATTGTTTAAAATTGCTTTCTGAGCAATGTGCCCCAGGGCAAACAATCTTACTCTAACTCAGTCATCTGCAGAATGAGGAGAATGATAGTACTTGCTTCACATAAATATTATTAAACATAAAATTCAAATACTTGTTTAGAGTGGTGCCTACTCTAAATAGTTTTCACGAAGTGAATTCCTAATAAATAGTATTCACCATCTGGACCTTTGTTAGTTTGTCATTAGGCAATATAATTGTAGGAATCTGTTGCCGTATAATTATAAAGATTGGTAGCTATCTGTATTTATGTACCAATTGATTTCCATGATATGAACAAAATCAGACACATTGAATATCTAATATAAAAAGAATAATAAAGTTAGAGCCAAAGGGCACAGACAGAGGTTTGGATGAATAAAATAGAACTTTGGAAAAACAATATTAAATAATAGTCTGAGAATAATGTGTGCAACTCAGCAATACAGCATTTGCCTCGAATTTCTTAAAGTAAAAAGAATGGTCTGGGAAGAAAAATGGGAAATCGCTACTTAGTGGATTTATGACTCATTTGCACAAGAAATGTAATAGTATACAATTATGACTACAATTTTATGTTTTTATATATTGGCCAAAATCCATTTAGCTGAAAAGCTAAAGGATGATGAAGAGATGAAATGTTAACTCAAAGTAAAAGAATGTGTGGCACCTACAAGTCAAAAGTCAGATGGTAGAGATTTGAGCACAAGGTAGATTAGAAAAGTAGAAGAAGAGGAGAAGGAGCCAGTGAATCACTGTCCTGGGAGGAGGGTGAAGGTTTAGTTTTGAGCATATTTGATGAACTGAAGAGAGGATAAAGGAAATGGATCATAAACTATGAGTGTTAAAAAATATTAAATTTAAAGTTTTGAATATGATCAGTGGTAAGAGTCTGACATTATTGGACTCAGATACACTGTACAATATTTCCAATAATCACAGGGAGCTAAGAGAAGTATTTGACCCAGTTATGGAGTCTGCTGTCCTTGGATAATGACCAGGATGCTTTTAGAGGTACTGCCTTTGAAACATCACAGTTTTGTGATTCTTACTCTACAGTAGTCAGGAACCTCACTGGGTTTTAGGACACAAATCATTGGATTTATTCAGAATTAGTACATAGTGTAAGGCAGTAATCTGAAAAATATAGATACAACTTAGACTGTTCAGTGGACAAAATAAAAAATATGTACCATAATTGTACTGTAATTGTAATTAAGGGAGTGGAAGATGTTTTTGATATGGTATAGTGCTTCTGATGAAAATATAATGAAATAGTGAAATGATAAAAACAAAAAAGATGAGAAGATAATGGGTCTCATTGTTCCACTAGTAGAATATGTTCTTTATTGTGGTAATATGAACTCAGTCAGGTGAAGAATAAGACAAAAATTCAATATTGTCATGAATTTTAATTCTTCATGGAAAATGCCCCATAAAAGGTGGCAGGCAGCTGGTCACAGTGCATCCACTGCCAGGACACACAGTCAAATGAGTGTTAGTACTCAGCTGTTTTTCTATTTAAAAAAAAGAAATGCAATCTGTGCCCAGCCTGGAAATGCTGTTACTCAAATTAAGGAAAGCTCTTCCTACTTTAATCAACCTAATGTAGATAACTCTTTACGGACATTCCCAGAAACATATTTCTTTTGTAATTTTAAATCTTGGCAAGTTGACAATAGTAACCACCATCCTAGGATTGATAAAAACATTCCATGATAAAGTCAAATTTAAGCAATATTTATTTATAAACTTAACCCTACAGAAGAAAAACTCCAACCCAAGGATATTAGCTATATCCATGGAATAAATAATTCCACTCCAACAAAACCAAAAGAGAAGCGCACACATTTGCTACTATCACCATTACCGCCAAAATAGCAGGAATCAACAATCATTGGTCTTTGAAGCATCCCAGTGTCAATTGTCTCAATTCTCAACTGAAAAGAGAGACTCACAGAACGGATATGAAAACAGGACCAATCCTTCTGCTGCATTCAATAAATACACCTCAACATCAAAGATAGAACCTCAAGGTAAAAGTTTGGAAAAAGATATTCCAAGTACATTGACGTAGAAAGCAAACTGGTGTAACCATTTAAATAGCTAACAAAATAGACTTCAAACCAAAACTAGTCAAAAGAGATGGGAAAGGAGGCTACATACTCATCAAAGGAATAATCCACTAAGGTGACATTTCATTTCATAACATCTATGTCTCAAAACAAGGACATCCATTTCTGTCAAAGAAATACTACTAAAACTTGAATCACATATTGACTCTTACACACTAATAGTAAGAGACTTCAATATCTCCCTCTGATGAATAGATCATCCAGACAAAACTAAACAGAGAAATATTGGAGTTAACAGATGTTATAAACCAAATGGACCTAACAGATAGTGAACAAAACATTTCACACAAACACAAAATAACACATCTTCTTTTAAACACTTCTTGGAATTTCTCCAAAATTGACCACATACTTAACCACAAAGCAAGTCTCAACAGATACAAGAATATCGAATTAAACCCTGTATCCTATAGCATCACCACAGATTAAAGCCCCATTCTCCCTTCCTTCTCTCTTCTATCCTTCACTTTCTTCTTTTCTCCCATCTTTTCCTTTCCTCTTTCCTTTATTTATAAATGATAACATATACTAGTGCTTTGACTGAAACATTTTATTTGTGGCCTACATGATAATTTTTCCTATTGAAATTTTAAAACTTAGCTTTTCTTAGATATTTCTGTTTATATAGAGTTTTTGCTCTGTGTCTTTTAAGAGGTAGATATCCTGAACTACTTGCCTACAAAGTATCTGGCTTGATTTAAACTGACTGGGTTCCTTTCTCCCCTCATATCTGTCTACTCTGTATTTATGATTCCTGTATTTCTCAAATTAATTGTTTGCATACAAATCTTTTCCTCATGGTGTGCCTCTGGGAAGAATTTAAACTAAGAGACTGTTAATGTAAATTAAATTCAATATGAATTATGCTAACTTCATGAATTCTATGTACTGTTAGATTCATTCCAATGAATCTAAAGGTAAGTGAGACATGAGTAATTAAATTTTAGTCAGGGTTTAGAAAATGAGAAAGTTCATGGCATACCAGGTAGATAAAATACCATAATGAATAAGAAGTGAAAAGGAATGATCTATTCTGAGAGTGGTATGTAGTCCAGTTTGTTAAAAGAAAAAGATCAGAGAAAGGAAGACATGAAGGACTTTTAATGATACTACAGGCATGTTGAAAGAGACTGTCTATACATAGGGAGGGAGGGACCTGAGTTGGGGTAGGGAGGGCTAGGGGAATAGAGAGACAGGATCAGGCATGGGGAGAGACACGAGACAGTCCTAGAGAGCCAGAAGAACAAAAGGAAATACGTAGCTGCCAGGAGTTGGGAATTGGAAGATTCTCTAGGAAGTCCCAGAGACAGGCTCCCAGAAGTCAATGTGGGTGACCTTACCAGAAATGCCCAACAGTTGAGATATGGAACCTGAAGAGCCTCTGTAGCCATACAGTACCCCCAGAGGATGGATGGGGACACCAGCCCACTTACAAAACTTTGACCCAAAATTGGTCCTGTATAAAAGAAATGTAAGAACAAAGAAGGAGCAGAGACTGAAGGAATGGCTGGGCCATGACCAGCCCATTTTGAGACCCACGCCCATAGCCAGGCACCAATTCCTCACAGTATTAATGATGCTACACTGCACTTGTAGCCAAGAGTCCAACATGGCTGTCCTCTGAGAGACTCTACCCAGCAGCTCTCTCAGACTGGTGCTATGTTCTTTGGGTGAAAATGACAGCACTTGGGCATGCTGCTTACATATATACCTATGCATGGCATGTTACTGGGTTGATTATAAAAGAAAGACTGGGCCACAGGATGGTAGGATAAAGATTAGTTGTGAGTACTTGCTTGACTATCCATTCTGTTGTAGAATTTCTGGGAAACCAAAAATTCTAAACTCAAACTTAGCTTTTGCGATTATTAAAGAAGTATATACTTCAAATTAGGAGATTAGTATACATTTTATACATTAGTTTATTGGCTTGATTCATATTCAGACATATAGGCAAAATAATATATTGATTTCAGTTGCATATTTGGTTCACATCTCACAAATATTAGGAGCTGATTTAGTGAAGACAAAAGATTTGGGTGGGGTGGGCAAGATAGAAGGAGAGAACTAACTACCACAAATTGTCCTCTAACATTCTCCTACTACTCTCCATACCATACATTGAGAAAAAAAGAAAAAAAAAAGACTTAGATGAAGATGTACCTCAGTTGATAAACTACCTGCCTGGTATGCAGGGAACCCTAGGTTCGATCCTCAGCACCACATAAAACCAAGTGTGATTGGTACAAACTTGTAAACCCAACACTAGGGACACAGAAGCAGAAGGATCAGAAGTTCAAAGTTATTCTCCTCTCAGTTGTAGTGTTAAAGGCAGTCTTGCATGCACAGCACTGTCTCTCAAAAGAAAGAAAAAAAAAAAAGATATAGTGAGGATATGCAAGTCATTGTTTGGTGGTGGTTAGAAAAGAATAGAGAAGTTGAAAGATAGTTTAAAAATACATTTGAATTTAAAAATGATATTGGGATCAAAAGCATCTTTTGTTTATGGCTACCAATAATAAATTATTATAAAACCGGGCAGTGGTGGTGCACACCTTTAATCTCAGCACTTTGGAGGCAGAGGCAGGAGGATTTCTGAGTTCAATGCCAGCCTGGTCTACACAGTGAGTTCCAGGACAGCCAGGGCTACACAGAGAAACCCTGTCTTGAAAAAAAATTATTATAAAGTTTTAAAATATGTTAAATTCTAAGATACACATTATGTTTTCTGCTTCAGCCTTTTTTGTATTCATCAATATTAAATATATGGAACACTGAGATGGTATTGAGCATTAGATTAATATGATTAAGGAAGTGACTGCATTAGTCATTTTGAGTTCATTTCTCTGGCCACCAAGGCAATCTTACAAAGTTCATATAGGATTGATGGAAATGAGCTTTTATCAAGTAACACTAATGAATTGATAAGAGATATAGGATTACTCTTATGACTTTTACCTTCAAGGAATCATGCAGAAAAACTGGACAGTGGGTATTTTAATGTCTGTCTGTAGAGACTTTTGTCATGAGAAAAAAAAATATGTGTTTCTTCTGTTCTCTCCTGTATGCTCACAGAAGGAGTCTGAGGAGCAAAAGTGTCTTTAGAGTGAACTTTATCTCTTTAAAGACAGAAAGTCCTTTATCAGCATAGAATCTCAATTGCTTCAAATGTTTTGTTGCCTTCTGAAGTTTATTTTCATTGTACTGTATGTTGGGTTTTCATAGACTTCATTTGCATTCATGAGGTTTTTTTCTTGGATTTTGCTATGTAAAAGGTACCACCAGAATTTCAAAATAATCTCTTACACTAAGCAAATTAAAGCAGGATGTCCATCATGGTATGTGCAGCTGCCCAATGGCTTAAACAGAAAAAGGACACAAGAAAATTCTGTGGTAGGTATAAGATAAACATACTCGTGTTTATGTTTTGCTGATATTCTGGTTGCTTAGATGTTGGAGCTTTTTTCCTTGCTTTGGGCTGTTCTTTTAGAAAACCAATTACCCAGTTTTCCCTGGGACTTTGATCTTTGTTTTGTATTTTGTTATGCAAGGCTCCAATTCTTACCATTTGTTGTGTTTTCTACATTGTCAGATCATCCACTCTCTGAACATATTACCCACAGATGGCTGCAAGAAACAACTGGAAAAAAGGTAGTGTGTCTTACATTGACATCTCCCACAAATCTCCAGAGACCGTTGCATAAATATCCTGCATATTTTTGCAGGTGCTAAAATAGATTTCTGTGGCCTTTCACCTGAAATAATTAGCTTCCTTTTCACTCCTACTGTTTACCATATCTCTCCTTAGCTTTTGGGATCAAATCAAGCAGTACAGACACCTGCATGCCAGAAGGAAAACATCAAAACTCACTTAAGCCCCAGGACAGCCATGCTAAAAGCCAATGCTACAGATGTCTTTGTTTCATACCAGGACAATCAATCATTCGATAATATGTAAGCAGACTCTTGAGGTATTCTGCAGTGATTTTCCAATTTTGACTGGAAAAGAAATATTAGTACCTTGAGTGACTAAAAGTTACAAGATTATGTTTTAAAGTTCACATATAAATGTTTGCCTCTCTCTCTCTCTCTCTGTCTCTCTCTCTCTCTCTCTGTCTGTCTCTCTGTCTCTCTCTCTCTCTCTCTGTCTCTCTCTCTCTGTCTCTCTCTCGCTCTGTGTGTGTGTGTGTGTGTGTGTGTGTGTGTGTGGTGTGTGGTGTATGTGTGTGGTGTGTGTGTGTGTGTGTGCACGCACATGCTCATGGGCATGGGTATTGTTAGCACAGATTTGAGTAGTTTCTAATATATGTTGAATTTCTAACATTATACATATTTTGAAGATTTTTTTATTAGGGAGATGGTATTTGTGTTTTAAGCATGCAGATCCTGTAATAACCAGTCAATTTTATGAGCACATATATGTTTGCAAACAGCACATTACACTTAAATTACTCAGTATTATGTACCATATTAAAAGTAAAAACAGTAGTGTTCCTTCTGTTTCTATGTTGTGGAATAGTTTAAAGAGTATTGGTGTTAGGTCTTCTTTGAAGGTCTGATAGAATTCTGCACTAAAACCATCTGGACCTGTGCTTTTTTTGGTTGGAAGACATAGAAACAGGAAGAACACTACCCAACTCATTCTATGAAGCCACAGTTATGCTGATACCAAAATCACACAAAGATCCGACAAAGAAAGAGAATCTCAGACCAATTTCTCTTATGAATATCAATGCAAAAATACTCAATAAAATTCTTGTCAACCAAATCCAAGAGCACATCAAAACGATCATTCAACACGATCAAGTAGGCTTCATCCAGGGATGCAGGGATGGTTTAATATAAGGAAGTCCAACAATGTAATCCGCTACATAAACAATCTCAAAGAAAAAAACCACATAGTCATTTCATTAGATGCTGAAAAAGCATTTGACAAGATTCAGCATCCTTTCATGTTAAAGGTCTTGGAAAGATCAGGAATTCGAGGCCCATATCTAAACATAGTAAAAACAATTTACAGCAAACCAGTAGCCAACATCAAACTAAATGGAGAGAAACTTGAAGCAATCCCACTAAAATCAGGGACTAGACAAGGCTGCCCTCTCTCTCCATATCTTTTCAATATAGTACTTGAAGTTCTAGCTAGAGCAATTAGACAACAAAAGGAGGTCAATGGGATACAAATTGGAAAGGAAGAAGTCAAACTATCACTATTTGCAGACGATATGATAGTATACTTACATGACCCAAAGAACTCCACCAGAGAACTCCTATAGCTGATAAACAACGTCAGCAATGTGGCCAGATATAAAATCAACTCAAGCAAATCAGTAGCCTTCCTATACTCAAAGGATAAGCAGGCTGAGAAAGAAATAAGAGAAATGATACCCTTCATGATAGCCACAAACAATATAAAGTATCTTGGTGTGACTCTAACCAAACAAGTGAAAGATCTGTATGACAAGAACTTCAAGTCTCTGAAGAAAGAAATTGAAGAAGACTTCAGAAGATGGAAAAAATCTGCCATGCTCATGGATTGGCAGGATTAATATAGTAAAAATGACCATCTTGCCAAAAGCAATATACAGATTCAATGCAATCCCCATCAAAATCCCAACTCAATTCTTCATAGAGTTAGAAAGAGCAATTCAAAAATTCATCTAGAATAACAGAGAACCCAGGATAGCTAAAACTATTCTCAAGGGTAAAAGAACTTCTGGGGGAATCAGTATTCTGGACCTCAAGCTGTACTACAGAGCAACAGTGTTAAAAATTGCATGGTATTGGTACAGTGACAGGCATGTAGATCAATGGAACAGAGTTGAAGACCCAGAATTGAACCCACACACCTATGGTCACTTGATCTTTGACAAGGGAGCTACAACCATCCAGTGGAAAAACAATAGACTTTTTAATAGATGGTGCTGATTCAACTGGAGGTCAGCATGCAGAAGAATGCAAATCAATCCATTCTTATCTCCTTGCACTAAGCTCAATTCCAAGTGGATCAAGGACCTCCACATAAAACCAGACACACTGAAACAAATAGAAAAGAAACTAGGTAATAGCCTTGAACACATGGGCACAGGGGAAAATTTCATGAACAGATCAATAGCTTATGCTCTAAGATCAAGAATTGACAAATGGGACCTCATAAAATTGCAAAGTTTCTGTAAGGCAAAGGACACTGTCAAAAGGACAAAGCAGCAGCCAACAAACTGGGAAAAGATCTTTACCAACCCTACATCCAACAGAGGGCTAATATCCAATATATACAAAGAACTCAAGAAGTTAGACTCCTGAGAGCCAAATAACCCTATCAAAAAAAAAATGGGGTACAGAGCTAAACAAAGAGTTCTCACCTGAAGAATATCTAATGGCCGAGAAGCAACTAAAGAAATGTTCAACATCCTTAGTCATTAGGGAAATGCAAATCAAAACAACCCGGAAATTCCACCTCATACCAGTCAGAAGGGCTAAGATCAAAAACACAGGATTCAGCAGGTATTCGGGAGGATGTGGAGAAAGAGGAACACTCCTCTACTGCTGGTGGGATTGCAAGCTGGTACAACCACTCTGGAAAGCTGTCTGGCGGTTCCTCAGAAAACTGGGCATGACACTCCCAGAGGATCCTGTTATACCACTCTTGGGCATATACCCAGAGGCTTCCCCTGCATGCAATAAGGACACATGCTCCACTATGTTCATAGCAGCCTTATTTATAATAGCCAGAAGCTGGAAAGAACCCAGATGTCCCTCAACGGAGGAATGGATACAGAAGATGTGGTATATTTACACAATGAAATACAACTCTGCAATTAAAAACAATGAATTCACAAAATTCTTAGGCAAATGGTCAGAACTGGAAGATATCATCCTTAGTGAGGTAACCCAATCACAAAAGAACACACATGGTATGCAGTCACTGATAAGGGGATATTAACCCAGAAACTCGGAATACCCAAGACACAATTCACATATCAATAGATTTCCAAAAAGATGGAAGAAGAGACCCCTGGTCCTGGAAAGACTGGATGTAGGGGAATATCAGGACAGAGAAGTGAGAGGGGGTTGAATGGGGAACAGGGGGAGGGAAGAGGGCTTATGGGACTTTCGAGGAGGGAGGAACCGGGAAAGGGGAAATCATTGGGAATGTAAATAAAAAATATATATATAGAACATAATAAAAAATATATAAAAATAAAAGTAAAAACAACATACATACTGCCTTCCCTTTCCATATACATGTTGAAGACAGTGATAACAGAGTAAATTTCATGTACCAAACTTGGCATTAAAATATTTTCCATTCTGAGTAAAATATAAAAGACTAAGATTCAGACTTCATAATATCCCCATAAATTCTCCTAATGAGATAAGTGAATGAGAGGTCTACTAATGAAGAAATCTCAGTGATACTTTTTATAAATTAATATTGCTGAATGGAATAAAAAATATGTAACTGTCATCTTTTCTGCAAATAAAAGAAAGTATAGATTCTCAGTGGTCACATTGTGCCTCTCTAGAACACACTGATTAAGCTTATCTTGAACCAGATTTTTTTTTTCAGAAAGGATATGGCTTTGTTTTAGAAAATCTTAGTGTTCACACTTAACTTCTCCCTTCAGGATGCTAAAATCTGGAGAGCGCTTTTTTTTTTTTTAAATCACTGGACGTGCCACACTAAATTTGCTTTAACATGTGCCCCAAGTGGTAGACCAGCTTGTAAAGCAGCCAAGATAACACACAGCCTTCCTTGCTCTAAGCACGCCAAGATTCAGCAGCTTTCTCAATTGCTCAGTTAATGAATTGGCGCAGCACTCTGATTATACATTGTTTCAACATTAAATGAGAACAAATCCTTAAGTCCATGTTTTTAGCAACAGTCAGTGTAAGGTGTAACAACTGGTCTTTTTCCTTTTTTTTTAAATTTTTTTATTAGGTATATTCTTTGTTTACATTTCAAATGATTTCCCTCTTATTGGTTCCCCCCTCCCCAAAAGTCCCATACGCCCTCTTCCCTCCCCCTGCTCCCCAACCAACCTACTCCTGCCTCCCCTTCCTGGTATTCCCCTACACGGCCACACTGAGCCCTTCCAGGACCAGGAACCTCTCCTTCCTTTTTCTTTGATATGTGAATTGTTCCTTGGGTATTCCAAGCTTCTGGGCTAATATCCGCTTATCAGTGAGTGCATATCATGTGTGATTTTTTTGTGAATGGGTCATCTCACTCAGGATGACATTCTCCAGTTTGGATGATTTTTCCAGAGACACTTTAAATCACTGGGTTCCTAGATACACCATGTTGCCAAGGTGCATTTTCATGGGTGTATTTTATATTTTATTACACAAATGTGTCTTCTAAAGATAGTCGCCCTATTTTACTTATTTGGTCCAATCAACATGATGTCTTCCATATGATGGACAAGATTTTCTGTAGGATCACGGGGCAATGAGCTCCACAGGCTAAATTAGGAGAACAGAAAATAGACATTGTTCAATGAAGTGAACATTCAGGTATAGTTAGTCATATTCCTTGTGCATGAGAACGAGCTCTTCTGTCTAACCACACTTTTAAAACGTGTAGAGAGAAAAGACTTTTTTTTGTAGCTAAGCTGTGCAGCAAGTGGCAGTCAGTTGATTTCTCCACAACAAGACACTAAAACAGAACAAACAGCTGCACCCACCCTTACCACCTTGGTTGAGTTTTGTTCTCTGAGGTCAGCCAACCATCTGTATAACCCAAGGATGCAGTTTAAATGAGAAAGCAGTATAAATCCAAACATTGAGTTTTTCAAGTCTTTGATGGTGACACTAATGGATTCAGCTTCCTTAGACAGAGGAAATTGTTTTCAGTTTTCCATCCTGTTGGGGGAAGGACATTCTAAAGCTTCCACATGGCTGCGTCAACATTCCTCGTACGAATAGCCACGAGTGTGGCAAATTAAACCAGACTGTGAGCATGTGAAATTCAAACCTGTATTCAGAAACCAAGAAGTTCTGATGAGCCAAATCAAGAAAAGGTCTATCTACCGATGCTACCATCAGCCTCCATTTCCATGAACTATATAGGTATTTTAAGTAATTTTACAGAATAAGATACCCTCTTACTCAAAAATTGGTATGCATATTGAGACTGATGACCCACACTCTTATAAAAAGGAAGTGAAAGGATGTATTGCTCACAGAACAGAATTTCCTGGGAGAATGTGGTAGCTTCCTAACCTGGTCTAAAAATAACTAAAGACAAGGAAGGGAGTTGGACCCACCACCCTCATTATCATGTATTTCTGGCAAGTGACTTTGCCAATGAGGAACTATATGTTTCACAGCACATAGGATTATGAAAATGTTTGAACTGCCAAATTTAAAAGGACACACCATAGTTATATGTTCTTTCGTGATTAATAATAGCAATTGTTTTAGTGTTTCACAGAACCCAGTATTTTAGGTCAGGTATATGGTAGATAAAAATTATCATTTGAGGACTAAATTTAGTGATTCGAAAAAAAGTTAAGGGCCAAGATTTATCCTAAACAGCATTTAGTTAGAACCATTAGTTGCCAATGTAAACAAACAAATCCCCCTACTAACTATTCTATCCCCTCTCATACTTTAAAACAAAATGATCTTGCCATGTCGAGACTGTTGCCTTGTCTGACACTTAGAATAGCCATTCTTTCACAGAGACTGCTCTGTCCAGGTGCACATCCAGTTTCCACTTGGACACAAACCCTCTCTTTCAGTGTATTATTGTAATTTGTGGGCAACTGAAACTGCAGGCCTGGGAATTCCTCATCCCTAATGCATTTATAGTACTAGAAGAACTTGAAAGCTCCTTTCTAGAACCATCTTCTCCCACCCCTGCAATTCATATATGTGAGTGGTTCCTAAGGAAGGTTTTTTTAAAACTTCAGCGTTATTTTATTTTTTAAAAACTCAACCTTCCATTAATAGAGATACTTAGTTTTGCCTTTGTGGTTCTCCTCCTCCACATCTCTTTCTTCCAAGATTACATTTATCTGACTCTGAAATATTTTCCACATGCATTTTCAAGTTTTGAGTCGTGAGGCAGACCCTGCACTGGCTATGGGATGACTCTTGACACTATGACTGATTTTTGAGGAATGTCACAGGGAGACAAAGAATTAAATAAACACTAGCAATTCCTTAACTACTGACATATCACAATAGCCTGACTAAAAGAGAAACGTAGCATTTTGAAGGGATTTGGTCTCTTTACCACTACCACAGTTGCTCATTTGAACTTAATCATCCATTACCTCATTAAGTTAATTTTATCCATATTAATGTATGTATTTTTATAATCTGATCTCTTGAATTTTCTTAGGACAGGAATTATGTCCTCAGAAATGAATTAACACAGAGTTAGAGGTTAATTGTAGAGATAGACTGCTTAGGGCTAATTCCTCTTTTTCCTAGTAACTACCTGGGTGACTTTGAACAAGTTACTTAAACTGCTTTGTTGCTCATGTGAAAGGGTAAGGTAGTTGGGAGAATTATAGAGATGAATGTGTGTGTTTAGGCTGCATAAACATGTTCTTGGCTAGCAATAAGTTATACGAATTTTTGCCATTCTTTCAGGGATCTTTGTGACTTCTGAGTTCTGTATGCTCCCTCACACTAAGGTACTGAGGAAAAAGTATATGCTGAGGAAAAATGAAATAAATTGAGAAACTAAACAAAAATTACAACCTGTGTGGAAACAGATATTTGGGCCATCAAAAGCATCTCTCAAAGTTAGAGCTTTAAGGTTTCTTTATTTTCTGTCCTAGTTCCTCTTGCTTCCTTTTACTTTAGATAGAGACACCTTTCCAGAACTCAGGTCTTAATCCAAAGAATAGGATTTTTTTTCGTACAACTAATCCTAAATAAATGTGATCCTCCTGGACAGTCCTCTCCAAAGCATTTATGGTTGAAATGAACCAACTGTATTGGATTGAAAATTTTCTTTCCAACACATTTAAAAATCTGAAATCAAGTGGAAGGGATGGTAAGGCTGATTTATAGTAATGTAAATGTTGTGACTTTCAATGGTCTCTTGATACCTAGATCCATATTCCCAAAAAACAACTGGATCGTTATACTTTATACTTAATATGAATCCATCCTTTTCCAGGTTAAACAACGTTCTTTACTGTTTTATCAAGCAAAGCAATCTTTGACAATCTCAATAATTCCTTTGAGTTTGTTTTATGTTGGTCATCTACTAATGAGTGTGGGTCCTTTCCTTCAGTGTGGTTTGTCTCAGTATATCAAGTGAGACTCCCTTGGAGACAACTAGTTTTTCCTTGGCACTTTCCAATTGGAGATAGTGTGAGGTTGGAGATGGGAGTTTGTGTCTACTTCCCTCTCAGCACTGAGACTCCACCTGGCTTAGACCTGTGCATATTTCCACAGTCTCTGCCAGTTAGTATGTACCTTAGTCCCATTGTCTCTAAAAGACAGCTTCCTTGGTGTCCTATATCCCCTCTGGATCTTACAGTCTTTCTTCCTCCTTTTCTGTAGAGTTTGATGAGCCCCTTGGTGAGGAATTTGATGGAGACATCCCATTGAGTGTTCCAAGGTCTCTCACTCTCTGCATATAAACAAAAATTTCAAAGGAAACTATAATCATAAGACGGGTGACACCACAGCCACTAACACAGGGAGCTGGGATGTGGGGCTGCCCGTTTGCATTTTTATATCTCTCCTGTTGATTTTATCCCTGGCAGATAAGATTGTAAATGGTCCTAAGTTCTTGCTTCTTCCTTGACAATGTGTTACTGCCAGTGTAATGGAAAAAAATCCTAGTTGATATACAGATAAGTCTCAGGACAAATGATAAATATTCAAATCATTCTCACAAATTTCCAATAAATTGAATCTGAGATGGTATATTTCCTCCAGAATGAAATATGACTGATTATGATGGTTTACATTTTTGAAGTCAATAATGCATTTTTAAATTTTTTTTACTTTTTAAATATCAATTACAAGGAGCCAGAAAAGCTAAATTTAGATTAAGGATTAATTTAAATTCATTCACAGTTTGAATTTAGATTTAAAAAATGAAGCTATTTGTCTTCTTCAGACAGTTATCGATTCTAAAGCTGAATAAATGTCAAGATATATTATATGAAAATGATTTATGAGGCATAAATACAACTTGACTCTTATTTGAAATAAAACATTCTGTTTTAAAATATCTAGATGGTGTTTTATACTGCTATGGTTCATAAGACTTGTTTTGATGGTTCAGATGATGACATAAAATCATTGTATTCATAATAATTTCAGTGCTTACACTGAGCCTAAAATTCCATATTGTTAATTACACAGTATTTACATATTTCTTATTTTTATATTATTTTAACAAAATAATTACAAATGCAATAGTAATAGGCTACTGAATATAGCTGAATATTAGGGACTGTATAAAGACTGTATTGAAATGTTTTTTTTCTTTCATTTGCACACACCTTTGTAAGCAATCAAGAGAGTGAAATATTCCTATATGAGTTTCAACAAATAAAACTTTCCCATTACACATTTCATCTCATAAAAAAGTGAATTCAAACATATGGCAATTTTTATGCATAATACTAAATTTTATGAAACAATGACATACAAAGAGATGAGAAATTTCCATGATGTTATCTATCACCTTAGTTACTTAAGAGTATTTTGTTAAATTTATTTTTGATTCTTGGCTAGAAGTTACTCAGATCTTTCCAGCTTAGATTTGAACTGGCTAACTTCAGAATCTACTATCAAAACCACCCTGCCAGTGAGGTCAGTGCAATTTGAGATATGCTCCTATAGTAGTCCCATTTTATTGTAATGAAATAGCCAAGGAATTCACTTTACTTGTGAAGTATAAATTTATTTCACTTCATAATTTTAGAATCTCAGATTTAAGGAATTTATCTGATGACAATGTTCTTTTTTTTTTTTTTACTCTCTTCAAGAATCAGATTTAATTTATGGTTTTAAAACAAGAAATTACATAAAACTGATGATAGCTTTGCACTGCTTTATATAGTAATTTAGAAGTCATAAGGATTTGCTTGTTTGTTGATGCAAGACACTTTTCTTTTGGGGGTTTCATATTAAAGAAACAGTGCTACATTGGTTTGGTCTACTTTGAACCATTTTGGACCAAAGTTAGAAGAGCTAGGCAACTCTGAAAAGACCAAATCTACATTTGGCTTAAACAGCCAAGAGAAAAATGTCATGTGGAAAATATAACACTATCATTTTTTTTTTAAGTATCTGGTTTTGGAAAGTAAGACCCCTTTCTTTGATCACTTCAACTTTCTCATTTAGAATAAGGGAGGCAATTGGAAAGGAAGTATTAACTGCATTAAAGTAGTAAAATAGGCTAGTTGGCTACAGTCATGATTTAAAGATATGGGACCAATAAGTTTAAAAAAAAATGGTAATCAAATTACTGAATTATACTCAAAAATGTGGACGAGTAGTTCTACATTTTGTTAAGGTTTCTTTAAGAGGCTCCATCATAGAACTGTAAAATTACTTTACATGTACTATATATAACACAAAATGAGTATTTAGGAAACATTAGGAAATTTGTTTGTTATAAATTATCCAAAATCTATAAACAAATCCCCCTAACTTGTATTTTGTTTAAAGTAATAACTTTATATCATACAAATACATTTCAAGTATGAAAAATGCATTATTGCAATAATACCTCTTTATAAGTCCAAGATTCTTGAAACCATGAAGGTTTTGTTGTTGTTGTTGTAAGTAAACCCATCACTCATCAGCGCCATCTACTGCCGAAGTCCAACATCTTAAAGTATTGCTCAACAAGGTGCAGAGAAACATGTCTGGAAGCAACGTATAATTGAAAAGAAAGTATTTATGTGTTTACCACTTCACATTATCATCACTAGGATTCTCTCCTTTCCAGATGGACGCTCACACCCATGTGACAGTCCTCGCAGGTCAGCCATCCTGTGGGGCTACCACTTGCATGTTTCCAAAGTCATCATCTTCTTCATGCGCTCTCTTCACACTAACTGTGGTACCAGAATGAACAGATAAGGACCTTTCTATTTGGAGTGGTGACATCGTCTGTATTGTTAATTTTGCTAAGTAGACGGTTTCATATTCCTGAAGTTGGTAGACAAATCCAGCATTAGGATTAATACAAAAATCTCCTTTCTTGAACATAAGCAAATGCGTATCTGTACTTCATTCCTAATGTCTCCATGATGTATGCAATAACAGAGATACCTGCATTCCCATGGACAAGAACTTTTCCTCTATTTTGTAAGCTTCCATCAATAAACTCTTTAGTCATAGGAGAAAAAAAAAAAAAACGTATTGTGTTTTCAACTGGATTATCAGCAATATCCAAGACTAAATATCTAAATAATTGTTGAAAGTTTGGTTTAATAAAGTTTGCTCCAATATTTTGCCCTATGCAAATAAATAATATGAGTTATGCCCTATTTCTGCAATATAGGTAGCTTGCTTTTCATAGCAGAAGAGTATGGGCCTAAGAATAATCCAGGCAAAACTTCCTGCATCTCTCATCTCTTAGGGTAAGCCCACTCTTCCGCATCTTTGCACTGCGAGAGTGAGGGGAACTCCAGTTTCAAGTCCTCCACGGTCTCAGGGTCCCAGCGGGTGGGTGCAGGGCACTGGCTGCCCTCTGGACTGGCAGAGGCAACAAGGAAAGGAGAGCAGAGCTGATGTGCTGCTTACTCACAGCAAGCACCACAGGGTCCGAGCGGTTGCAACAGGAAGGGGGAGGGCCGGGCAGTGCGCTTCTGGACATCATGCTGCAGCCTTCTCCCTCCCACAGGTCTCCACTAATTGCAACACCAACCCCAGTAGAATCTGTGTGACAAGTTCCACAGACTGAGATATTAGGCTTGAAAAGAAGGGGGTCTCCTGGAAACAGTTGTGGAACTCTCAGCCAGAGCAAACTTATAGAGCCATAGTTCTCACGGCAATTTGTCTGTTTTTGTTTTCTTTCATTTCTTTTCTTAGTTACAGGTTCCTGGTAGCCTAGGCCATGATCTAAAGCAAGAATAATGGGTACAAAGCCATCCCTTGAGATGGGGTCACTAACATGACCATATCCCCAGGGAAACCAATGCTTTACTTTTTAAATCATTTACAAAATTATTATGATAGATAAAAACTTTCCCAACAATAAAATTTCATATGGCTACATGTGGGTCATCGGATGTGGGTTTTAGTATATGGTAAAGAAAGCCTTAAATAAAAACAACTAAAGTAGTTTAAATTTATGCATTGAAGACTTATAAAAAAAATCAGGCATTTGATGTTAAACAATAATTAATCATAAAGATTTATTAACCTGTTCTTGGAAATATGCCACTAGCCTTGGACAACTACCCCACTATATACATCCTTTTAGAATTGTTATATTCTGATGATGTATATTAATAATGATGTTACCTGTTCTGTTTGTGATTCACTGGATACATAGTTTTTCTGGCATAGCAAAGCCATTGCAATCACAAACTCAAAGCAGCTGTAGTCATCTGAACTGGACTTATCTGTCATGCCCAGACTTGAGGATCAGGGCCTACTCCCTGCACCTCATTGCCTACTTTATATTGGTTGCTGATAGGTTCTTGGAGTTGTCTTAAGTTGTGTCTCTGTTAGTGACCCTGTTACATTCTTGTGACTAGTTACAAACTCTTGATCTCACACAGGGCCTTGGTTAAACTCGGTGGGTCACAAAATAGACATTAATGTAAGAAAGAAATATTGGTAGGGAAGAAGGGTACTGATATAGGGTGGGAGAAGAATAAAAGAGGCTATGGATAAGAATCATTAGAATACATTATGTATGTGTGTGAAATTGTCTGGGAGCACATTCACTATTATTTTTTTCACAAAGAAAACAAATAGTAGTCTTAATTAGCACAGTCCCAAAGTTGCTTATCTTTGAACAGATTCTATTCTGCATTATTCTGTTATAACTTTTTTTAGTTTTTTTAAATTTTTTATTGGATATTTTCTTTATTTACACTTCAAATGTTATCCGCTTTTCCAGTCCCCGCCCATGAAACCCCCTATCCCATCCCCCCTCCCCTGCTTCTATGAGAGTGTTCCCCCACTCACCCACCCACTCCTGTCTCCCTGCTCTCCATTCCCCTATGCTGGGGCATCGAGCCTTCATAGAACCAAGGCCCTCTCCTCCCATTGATACCTGACAAGGCCATCCTCTGCTACATATGCAGCTGGAGTCATGGGTCCCTCTATGTGTACTCCTTTGTTGGCGGTTTAGTCCCTGGGAGCTCTGGGAGGACTGGTTGGTTGATATTATTGTTTTTCCTATGGCGTTGCAAACTCCTTCAACTCTTTCTCTAACTCCTCCATTGGGGACTCCACTGGGGACCCTGTGTTCAGTCTAATGGTTGGCTGCGAGTATCCCCGAAATACTGTATATGGGATGGTCTTTCTTAGAAGGGGGAACAAAATACTCACAGGAGCAAATACTGAGGCAAAGTATGGAGCAAACACTGAAGAAAAAGCCATCTAAAGGCTACCCCACCTGGGGATCCATCCCATACACAGTCACCAAACCCAGACAGTATTGTGGATGCCAAGAAGTACATGCTGTTATAACTCTTTAATATAAGTAACTCCCTTATAAGTAGTATAAGAGTGTAATATAAGTACATTCTAAAGGTGGCACATTTAAGGCTTCAGAAAAGCAATTTTAGAGGGTAGGGTTAACTCCCATTATCTATATTGAAGTTCTGGCTTCAACAGTAATGTTTGCTGCTGAATACCATTTAACTATGCCCATAAGAATCTTATTTTAATATATAAGATATATGATATATATCATATATCTTATGATATGGTTGAGGGATGGGACCACCCATCCATCTCAAAAATTTTAACCCAGAATGGTTCCTGTCTAAAGAAAGTGCAGGGACAAAGAATGGAGCAGAGACTGAAGGAAAGGCTATCCAGACACAGTCCCATCTAGGGATACATGCCATCTGCAGACACCAAAGCCTCACACTGTTGCTGACGCCAGGAAGTACTTGCTGACAGGAGTCTGATATGGCTGTCCCCTGAAAGGCTCTGCCAGAGCCTGACCAATACAGTTGTGGATGCTCGCAGCCAACCATCAGACTAAGCATGGGACCCCAAATGAAGAGTTAGGGGAAGGAATGAAGGAGCTGAAGGAGTTGGAAACCCCACAGGAAGAACAACAATATCAACCAACCAGACCTCCTAGAACTCCTAGGAACTAAACCACCAACCAAAGAATATACATGGGGGGGGGACCCATGGCTCCAGCTGCATATGTAGCAGAGGATGGCCTTAACTGGCATCAGTGGGAGGGGAGGCCCTTGGTCATGTGCAGGCTTGATGCTCCAGAGTAGGGGGATGCTAGGGCAGTGAGATGGGAGTAGGTGGGTGGGTGGGGGAGCACCCTCATAGAAGCAGGGGGTTGGGAGGATGGGATGGGGTTTGCAGAGGGGAATCCAGGAATGGGAATAACATTTGAAATGTAAATATATATCCCACTTCACACCATTGTGTCATGCACCCATTGTTAATTGGGATGATACTTTCTTACTTGCCAAAATGTTATTTTAACTATGTGATTTTGATGTTGCAGATTATATAATAAGAAACTTGACTCCTTTAAACTCTTAAGATTTTACATATTAGTATCTATTCATTTTACTGTTTCTTATCTAAATACATTAGGTTTATGTCTTAGTCAGGGTTTCTATTCCTGCACAAATATCATGACCAAGAAGCAAGTTTGGGAGGAAAGGGTTTATTCAGCTTGCACTTCCGCACAGCTGTTCATCACCAAAGGAATTCAGGACTGGAACTCAAGCAGCTCAGGAAGCAGGAGCTGATGCAGAGACTATGGAGAGATGTTTCTTACTGACTTGCTTCCCCTGGCTTGCTCAGCTTGCTTTCTTATAGAATCCAAGACTACCAGCGCAGGGACGGCACCACCCACAATGTGCCATCCCTGCTTGATCACTAATTGAGAAAATGCCTTACTGCTGGATCTCATGGAGGCATTTTCTCACCTGAAACCCCTTTCTCTGTGATAACTCCAGCCTGTGTCAAGTTGACACACAGATCCAGTCAGTACAGTTTGTAAGTTAGAAAGAACTATTATTTTTCTTTTTAAAAATATTCCCCCTTTGGGACACCACTGAGGTCATACATGGAGATGAGAATGAGGAGTCCTAGTGTTAAACAATTACATAGGTTTTGTCTGTTTTTAAAAATAATTTTATTATTTGAGCATTTAAATATATGTAAAATATATTTTGATTACATCTACAACAAATTTCCTAGTTTAAGTTCCCATGTGACTCTATCAATGTGTCTTTGTATATCTTTATATTTGGGGTTTTGTCTTGTTAGATTATATACCCCCTCCTCTATAAATAAAGCATCTTCAAGTATATTAAAAAAATTCCTTCCTTATTTTAAATAAAGAAACTTTGAAATGGAAACCATTATTTCCTCCTTGTTTTGATGTAAATAAAATATAAGGATTCTCTATATTTGAAGATTTATATATTTTACCTAAGAAATGAGTATTCCTAGGGAGGTGTTGGCCTAACCTGGCCTGGCCTGTCAGGGCTCAGGTGGCGGTGTCAAGCACCATGTCCCTAAAGTACAGGGCAGAGGAGATGCCCCAAGCCAGCAGTTATTGCACAGCCAACCCATTCCTCAAGGACTTTGGCTAAGGCACAGAGGAGAAGGAAGAGGGAGCCATGGGTGGCAGCAGAGGCACAGGGGTGCAGACAGTTCCAAGCCACGGATCCTGCTTATGGGGCTACAACACAGTGCCAAGTCCTCCATTCAGAGGGGGCTGTTTCATTAGATGTCACCCAATGAGACTCTCTGTTTGGAAAGTACAAAAAAGATTTATCAAGATGACATTTCCGACCGATCCTTTGTGAACTTCCAGATTTGTGATTTTTCCAGGGCAGATGGACTTCTTTGACCTAACCTTTGACTACGAAATGATCTTCAGAGGCACAGAAGCATTGATATATGTCTTTAATGCACAAGATGACTACAAGCCTCAACCAATACAAGAAGATTGAAATAACCCCATGCATCCTATCAGATCACCATGGACTAAGACTGATCTTCAAAAACAAGAAAAACAATAGGAAGTCCACATACACATGGAGGGTGAACAAAATATCTGCTCAATGATAACTTGGTCAGGGAAGAAATAAAAAAGGAATTAAGACTTCTTAGAATTTAATGAAGTTACAACATATCAAACTTATGGGACACAATGAAAGCAGTGTTAGAGGAAAATTCATGGCTCTGAGTGCTTCCATAAAGAAATTGGAGAGAGCATACACTAGCAGCTTAACAGTGTATCTGAAAGCTCTAGAACAAAAAGAAGCAAAAACACCCAAGAGGAGTAGATGTCAGGAAATAATCAAACTCAAGCCTGAAATCAAACAGATAGAAACAAATAGATCTATACAAAGAATCAACAAAACCAGGAACTGGTTCTTTGAGAAAATCAACAAGATAGATAAGCCCTTAACCATTCACAACAATAAAAGAACTCCTAGGGGAATCGCCATCCTTGACCTCAAACTATACTACAGAGCAACAGTGATAAAAACCGCATGGTATTGGCACAGAGACAGGCAGGTAGATCAATGGACTAGAATTTGAAGACCCAGAAATGAACTCACACACCTATGGTCACTTGATCTTTGACAAAGGAGCTAAAACCATCCACTGGGAAAAAAGACAGTATTTTAAAAAAATGGTGCTCATTAAACTGGTGGTCCACATGTAGAATAATGTAAATTGACACATTCTTATCTCCTTGTACAAAGCTCCAGTCCAAGTAAGTCAAGGACCTCCACATAAAACCAGATATGATGAATGTAATAGAAGAGAAAGTGGGAAAAAACCTTGAATACATTGGCACAGGGGAAATTTCCTGAACAGAACACTAATGGCTTATGCCCTAAGAACAAGAATTGACAAATGGGACCTCATAAAATTACAAAGTTTCTGTAAGGCAAAGGACACAGTCAATTGGACAAAATGGCAACCAATAGATTGGGGAAAGATCTTCACCAACCCTACGTCTGATAGAGGGCTAATATCTAATATATACAAAGAACTCAAGAAGTTAGACTCCAGAGAACCAGAACCTATGAAAAATGTGGAACAGAGCTTAACAGAGAATTATCAACTGAAATGACTGAGAAGAACCAAAGAAATGTTCAACATCCTTAATCATCAGGGAAATGCAAACAAAAACAACCATCAGATTCCACCTCATACCAGTCAGAATAGCTAAGATCAAAAACTCAGGTGACAGCAGATGCTGGCAAGGATGTGGAGAAATAGGAACACTACCCCATTGCTGGTGGGATTGTAAGCTGGTAGAACTACTCTGGAAATCATTCTGATGGTTCCTCAAAAAATTGGACATAGTAATACCTAAGAATCCAGCTATACCACTTCTGGACATATTACCCAGAAGATGCTCCAACATGTAATAAAGGCACATGCTCCACTATGTTCACAGCATCCATATTTATACTACCCAGAAGCTGGAAAGAACCCAGATGTCCCTCAACAGAGGAATGGATACAGAAAATGTGGTACATTTACACAATGGAATACTATTCAGCTATTAAAAACAATGAATTCATGAAATTCACAGGCAAATATATGGAACTTGAAAATATCATCCTGAGTGGGGTAACTCAGTAATGAAAGAACACACATGGTATGCACTCACTGATAAGTGGATATTAGCCCAAAAGCTCGGAATACTCAAGATTCAATTCACAGACCATATGAAGCCCAAGAAAAAGGAAGACCAAAGGTGTGGATGCTGCAGTGCTTCTTAGAAGGATGAACAAAATACTCACAGGAGGAAATATGGAGACAAAGTGTGGAGAAGAGACTGAAGGAAAGGCCATCCAGAGACTGCCCCACCTAGGGATCCATCCCATATACAGTCACCAAACCCAAGCATTATTGTGGATGCCAGGAAGGGATTGCTGATGGAAGCTTCATATATCTGTCTCCTGAGAGGCTCTGCCAGAGCCTGACAAATACAGAGGTAGATGCTTGCAGCCAACCATTAGACTAAGAACTAGATCCCTGATTGAGGAGTTGAAGAAGGGACTGAAGGAACTGAGGGGGTTTACAGCCTCATGGGGGAGCAACAGTGCCAACTGATAAGACCCCCTGGAGCTCCTGGGGACTGGACCACCAACAAAAGAGTACACATGGAGGGACCCAAGACTCTGGCCGAATATGTGGGAGAGGATGGCCATCTTGGACATCAGTGAGAAGAGCTGTCCTTGGGCCTGAAGGTGTTTAATGCCCCATTGTAGGGGATTGCCAGGGCAGAAAGGCAGGAGTGGGTTGGTGGGTAGGTAGGTGAGCACCCTCATAGAGGCAGGGGGATGGGAGATGGGATAGGGAGTTTCATAAAGGGAGACTTGGAAAGGGGGAAAACATTTGAAATGTAAATAAAACAATCCAATTTTAAAAAAATCATTCAACATTCTTAATCATCAGGGAAATGCAAATCAAAACCACCGTGAGAATCCACCTCACACCAGTCAGAATGTCTAGGATCAAAAACTCAGGTGACAGCAGATGCTGGTAAGGATGTGATGGGATTGCAAGCTGGTACAACTACTCTGGAAATCAGTCTGGAGGTTCCTCAGAAAATTGGACATAGTAATACCTAAGAACCCAGCTATACCACTTCTGGACATATACCCAAAAGATGCTCCAACATATAACAAGGACACATGGTCCACTATGTTCATAACAGCCTTATTTATAATAGCCAGAATCTGGAAACAATATAGATGTCCCTCAGCAGAGGAATGAATATAGAAACTGTGTTACATTTATACTATGGAGTACTACTCAGCTACTAAAATCAATGAATTCATGAAATTCTTAGGCAAATGAATGCAACTAGAAAATATCATCCTGATGGGCTAACTCAATCACAAAAGAACACTCAAGGTATGCACTCATTGGTAAGTGGATATTACCCAAAAGGAAGTTCAGAATACCCCCAATACAAATCACTTACCATATGAAGAAAGAAGATCACACCAAAGTATGGATGCTACAGTCCTACTCCACAGGGGGAAGAGAATAATCTCTGGGAAGTAGAAGGAGAGAGGGATGTGGGAGGGAGAGAAGAGAGGGAGAGAAAAGGGGGTGCCAGTTCAGATATGGGAGGAGATGGGGGAGAAGTACAGAGGGTCAGGAATTTGAAAGTAGGTGTGTAGCAGTTGGGGGAATGTGAACTGGGTGTAGCCATTAGAAACCCAAGAGGTTCCCAGGACCCAACAGAGAGGGCATTAGCTAAAACACCCAGCAAGAGGGAAATAGAACCTGTATAGACCATATCCAGTAGATAGGCACAGCCCCCAGTTGAGGGATGGGGCCACTCACCCACCTCAAAAATATTAATCCAGAAATCTTCCTGTCAAAAGGAAATACAAGGACAAAGAGTAGACTAGAAATTGAAGGAAAGGCCATACAGAAACTGCCCCACCTAGGGATACATCCTATCTGTTGACACCAAACCCAAACACTATTGATGATGTCAAGAAGTGCTTACTGACCGGAGCCTGGTATAGCTGTCCCATGAGAGACTCTGCCAGAAGTGGACCAATACAGATGTGGATGTACACAACCAAACATTGGACTGAGTGTGGGGACCCCAGTGGTGAAGTTAGGGCAAGGACTATAGGAGCTGAAGGGGTTTGCAACCTCATTGGAAGAATAACAATATCAACCAACCAGACCTCCCAAAGCTCCCAGGGACTAAACCACCAACCAGACAGTACACAGACGGTATCCATCGCTCTAGCTGGACATGTAGCAGAGGACTGCCTTATCTGACATAACTTGGAGGGAAGTCCCTTGGTCCTGTGGAGGCTTGATGACCCAAGATAAGGAAACACTAGGGCACTGAGGCAGGAGTGAGTGGGTGGGTTGGGGAGCACCCTTATAGAGGCAGGGTGAGGGAGGCCAGAATACGGGGCTTGTGGAGAGGAAATTGGGAAGGGGGATAACACTTGAAATGTAAATTAATAAAATAACAAAAAAAAGAAAAAAGAAAAAAAGAAATGAGTATTTATTTACAGTTGATGGTATTAAACTCAAGACATTCATTACCCATTGTCTTAGCCAAGGTTTCTATTCCTGCACAAACATTATGACCAAGAAGCAAGTCGGGGAGGAAAGGGTTTATTGAGCTTACACTTCCACACTGCTGTTCATCACTAAAGGAAGTCAGGACTGGAACTCAAGCAGATCAGGAAGCAGGAGCTGATGCAGAGGTCATGGAGGGATGTTTCTTACTGGCTTGCTTCTCCTGGCTTGCTCAGCCTGCTCTCTTATAGAACCCAAGACTACCAGCCCAGGGATGGCACCACCCACAAGGGGCCCTCCCCGCTTGATCACTAATTGAGAAAATTCCCCACAGCTGGATCTCATGGAGGCATTTCCCTACCTGAAGCTCCTTTCTCTGTGATAACTCCAGCCTATGTCAAGTTGACACACAAAACCAGCCAGTACACCCATGTTAGGAAAGTTCTCTATCACTGAGTGTGTTCAGGTCTTACTGCATTGCTCAGGCTAGTCAGAAACCAGTTATATAAACCAGAGTGACCTCAAGCTTCATCATTTTGCCTTAGCCTCCCAGCTCCTAGGGTTATGTGTGTACACACTACGCCTAGCCAGTGTTTATATTTTAAAGGAATATTTTGTAGGGCACTGGGACTCATGATACGAGAAACAAATTTCAGAAATAAGAGGTTCACATAAATCCTGGGCCCCTGGCAAAGAAAGTTGGTGAGATTTCTTGTTATTAATGTTCTCAATGATATTATATATCTCAGTTATAATTTTATGCCAATTTTTCTAGGGAAAATACAATGTGCCTGCTTTGGTAAGAGATCACCCTGCTCATGACTGAAAAGGCAGCCTACGAACATGGCATGTGGTAAAAGACAGCTTTTCTCAAATAAGGATATACACTGGACCTCTTAAAGGGCATCTTCTAGTAGATGTTTGTGCAAATTGAAAGTTTGTCCCTTATTCCTTATGTTAAGTTGGTGTGTATACTTGAAATACAACATTTACATACATAACAAGAAGTCATGAGTTATCATTCTGTGCATTTAAACACAATGTATTTATAGCAGAACAAAAAATTCACAAGTTATACAAAATGCTTATATAAATACTTACATTAACTTTCTTTTTTATATATATTTATTTTTTATTTTTTATAGTTTTATTTACATTCAAAATCATTACCCCTTTCCCATTTCCTCCCTCCCCGAAAGTCCCATAAGCCCCCTTCCCTCCCTCTTTTCCCCATTCAACTCCCTCTCACTTCTCTGTCCTGGCATTCCCCTACATCCAGTCTTTCCAGGACCAGGGGTCTCTCCTTCCATCTTCTTAGAAATCTATTGATATGCGGATTGTGTCTAGGGTATTCCGAGATTCTGGGTTAATATCCCCTTATCAGTGACTGCATACCATGTGTGTGCTTTTGTGATTGGGTTACCTCACTAAGGATGATATTTTCCAGTTCTGACCATTTGCCTAGGAATTTCGTGAATTCATTGTTTTTAATTGCAGAGTAGTATTCCATTGTGTAAATATACCACATCTTCTGAATCCATTCCTCCGTTGAGGGACATCTGGGTTCTTTCCAGCTTCTGGCTATTATAAATAAGGCTGCTATGAACATAGTGGAGCATGTGGCCTTATTGCACGCAGGGGAAGCCTCTGGGTATATGCCCAGGAGTGGTATAGCCGGATCCTCCGGGAGTGTCATGCCCAGTTTTCTGAGGAACTGCCAGACTGCTTTCCAGAGTGGTTGTACCAGCTTGCAATTCCACCAGCAGTGGAGGAGTGTTCCTCTTTCTCCACATCCTCGCCAACAACTGCTGTCTCTTGTGGTTTTGATCTTAGCCATTCTGACTGGTGTGAGATGGAATCTCAGGGTTGTTTTGATTTGCATTTCCCTAATGACTAAGGATGATGAACATCTCTTTAGGTGCTTCTCAGCCATTAGATATTCTTCAGGTGAGAACTCTGTGTTTAGCTCTGTACCCCATTTTTTAATAGGGTTACTTGCCTCTCTGGAGTTTAACTTCTTGAGTTCTTTGTATATATTGGATATTAGCCCTCTGTCGGATGTAGGGTTGGTAAAGATCATTTCCCAGTTAGTTGGTTGCTGCTTTGTCTTTTTGACAGTGTCTTTTGCCTTGCAAAAACTTTGTAATTCCGCGCAGGGAGGGAGCCCACCAGCTTCCCTTCCGCGACCTCTGTTCCCGCGGACTGCGCTGGAGAGACCGGTACCCAGGCTCTCCCCCCGATATAACATCACTTGGGACACGGCCTGTTGGGGCTTCCGTCTGTGCCCGAGGGCGGGTTGGCGCTGTAGTCGTCTGGGCGCCAGATCGGCGGGCCATCGTGACCACAGGGTGAGCGGCGCCACGGAGACTGCCCTCCGCCATCTTTGCTCCAGTGACCAGGTAGTTGGGACCGCCAGGCTCAGAGACAGACAGGCATAATATCGCTTCGGTTTCAGGCAGCTTGGGTGTAACCTGCTCCCAGGTGCTGGGCTGATCTGCAGTAACCAGCGCGCCAGTTCCGCGGTGGGACCTTCTGCCTGCTGGAGGGACCCCGCGCAGGGAGGGAGCCCGCCAGCTTCCCTTCCGCGACCTCTGTTCCCGCGGACTGCGCTGGAGAGACCGGTACCCAGGCTCTCCCCCCGATATAACATCACTTGGGACACGGCCTGTTGGGGCTTCCGTCTGTGCCCGAGGGCGGGTTGGCGCTGTAGTCGTCTGGGCGCCAGATCGGCGGGCCATCGTGACCACAGGGTGAGCGGCGCCACGGAGACTGCCCTCCGCCATCTTTGCTCCAGTGACCAGGTAGTTGGGACCGCCAGGCTCAGAGACAGACAGGCATAATATCGCTTCAGTTTCAGGCAGCTTGGGTGTAACCTGCTCCCAGGTGCTGGGCTGATCTGCAGTAACCAGCGCGCCAGTTCCGCGGTGGGACCTTCTGCCTGGTGGAGGGACCCCGCGCAGGGAGGGAGCCCGCCAGCTTCCCTTCCGCGACCTCTGTTCCCGCGGACTGCGCTGGAGAGACCGGTACCCAGGCTCTCCCCCCAATATAACATCACTTGGGACACGGCCTGTTGGGGCTTCCTTCTGTGCCCGAGGGCGGGTTGGCGCTGTGGTCGTCTGGGTGCCAGATCGGCGGGCCATCGTGACCACAGGGTGAGCAGCGCCACGGAGAGTGCCCTCCGCCATCTTTGCTCCAGTGACCAGGTAGTTGGGACCACCAGGCTCAGAGACAGACAGGCATAATATCGCTTCGGGTTCAGGCAGCTTGTGTGTAACCTGCTCCCAGGTGCTGGGCTGATCTGCAGTGACCAGCGCGCCAGATCTGCTGTGGGACTTCTGCCTGGCAGAGGGACGCCCCCTCCCCCCCCCAGGAGAGATCACACACCCCTGCACAGGGCAGGAGCCTGCCAGCCTCCCTTTGGCGACCTCTGCTCCAGGAATCCACTAGGCTGAGCCTTTAGATGTGCAAGGCCTCCCCAATATAAGATCACTTGGGGCAAAGCACATTAGGGCTCCAAAGTCACTCAGGAGCAGGCAGGCCCCAGAAATCGGTGCCAGGGGAATCCTGGTAATCCAGGGGGGGGCAGAAATAGCTTTGCAGGCTCACAGGAGGTCCAACCAACAGCCAGTGGCAGCAGGACCAACTAACACCAGAGGTATCCAGATGGCAAAAGGCAAACGTAGGAATGTTACTAACAGTAATCAAAGTAATGTAGGACCATCCGAACCCAACTCTCCAACAGCAGCAAGTCCTGGATACCCCACCACACCCGAAAGACAAGATCTGGATTTAAAATCACTTCTCATGATGCTATTAGAGGATCACAAGAAGGACACAAATAAATCTCATAAAGAGTTACAGGAGACCATGAATCAACGGTTAGAAGCCCTTACAAAGGAAACACAAAAATCGCTTAGAGAAATGCGGGAGAACATGGATCAAAAGATGGAGGCGCACAAGGAGACAACACAAAAATCGCTTAACGAGATGAATCAACGGGTAGATGCACTCACAAAGGAATCACAAAATTTGCATAAAGAAATGCAGAAGAATATGGGTCAACAGACGGATGCCCATAAGGAGGCAACACAAAAATTGCTTAAAGAAATGAATCAACGGTTAGATGCCCTTACAAAGGAAACACGAGAACTGCTTAAAGAAATGCAGGAGACGATGGATCAACAGATGGAATCCCATGAGGAGGAAACACAAAAATCGCTCAGAGAAATGCAGGAGAACGTGGGTCATCAGGAAGAAATCCTGAAAGAGGTAATGCAAAATTACCTTAAAGAAATACAGGAAAATACAAACAAACAAGTGAAGGATCTCAGCAAATCCATCCAGGAACTAAAAAAGGAAGTAGAAACAACTAAGAAATCACAAAGGGAGACAACTTTGGAGATAGAAAACCTTGGGAAGAAATCAGGAGTCATAGATGCAAACATCAACAATAGAATACAAGAGATGGAAGAAAGAATCTCAGGTGCTGAAGATTCCATAGAAAGCATCGACTCAACAGTCAAAGAAAATGCAAAATGCAAAAAACGCGTAACCCAAAACATCCAGGAAATCCAGGACACAATGAGAAGACCAAACCTAAGGATTATAGGTATAGATGAGAGTGAAGATTTGCAACTTAAAGGGCCAGTAAACATCTTCAACAAAATTATGGAGGAAAACTTCCCTAACTTAAAGAGAGAGATGCCGATGAACATACAAGAAGCCTACAGAACTCCAAACAGACTGGACCAGAACAGAAATACCTCCCGTCACATAATAATCAAAACACCGAATGTTCTAAACAAAGAAAGAATACTAAATGCAGTAAGAGAAAAGGGCCAAGTAACATACAAAGGAAGACCTATCCGAATCACATCAGACTTCTCACCAGAGACTATGAAAGCCAGAAGATCCTGGGCAGATCTCATGCAGACACTAAGACAGCACAAATGCCAGCCTAGACTACTATACCCAGCAAAACTCTCAATCACCATAGATGGAGAGACCAAGATATTCCATGATAAAACCAAATTTTCACAATATCTTTCCACAAATCCAGCCCTGCAACGGATAATAGGTGGAAACCTCCAATACAGGGAGAGAAACAACACCCTGGAAAAAATGAGATAATAACCTTCTTGAATCAAACCCAAAAGTAGATAACCACTCAAACATAAAGATAGCGTCAAGAATGGCAGATGGCAATAATCACTATGCCTTAATCTCTCTTAATATCAATGGTCTCAATTCCCCAATTAAAAGACATAGACTAGCAGACTGGATACGTAAACAGGACCCAGCTTTTTGCTGCATGCAGGAAACGCACCTCAGTGTCAAAGACAAACACTACCTCAGAGTAAAAGGCTGGAAAACAATTTTACAAGCAAATGGCCCCAAGAAACGAGGTGGAGTAGCCATCCTAATATCGGATAAAATTGATTTTCAACCCAAAGTCATCAAAAAAGACACAGAAGGACACTACATACTGATCAAGGGAAAAATCCACCATCAAGAACTCTCAATCCTGAATATCTATGCTCCAAATGCAAGGGCACCCTCATTCGTAAAAGAAACTTTACTAAAACTCAAAGCACACATCGCACCGCACACAATAATAGTGGGTGACTTCAACACCCCGCTCTCTGAAATGGATCGTTCAGGAAAGCAGAAACTAAACAGGGACACAGTGAATCTAATTGAAGCCTTGGACCAAATGGAACTAACTGATATATATAGAACATTTCATCCTAGAGCTAAAGAATACACCTTCTTCTCAGCTCCTCATGGTACCTTCTCCAAAATTGACCATATAATTGGTCACAAATCAGACCTCAACAGATACAAGAAGATAGAAATAATCCCATGCCTCCTATCAGATCACTATGGAATAAGGGTGGTCTTCAATGGCAACAAAAACAAAAGAAAACCCACGTACACATGGAGGCTGAACAATGCTCTACTCAATGATAACTTGGTCAAGGTGGAAATAAAGAAAGAAATCAAAGACTTTTTGAAAGTTAATGAAAATGAAGGCACAACATACCCTAACTTATGGGACACAATGAAAGCAGTGCTAAGAGGAAAATTCATAGCCCTGAGTGCCGCCAAAAAGAAACGGGAGACAGCATACACTAACAGCTTAATGGCACACCTGAAAGCCCTGGAACAAAAAGAAGCAAATACACCAAAGAGGAGTAGAAGGCAGGAAATCATCAAACTCAGGGCTGAAATCAATCAAGTAGAAACAAATAAAACCATACAAAGAATCAACAAAACGAGGAGTTGGTTCTTTGAGAAAATCAACAAGATAGATAAGCCCTTAGCCAGACTAACCAGAGGGCACAGAGATAGTATCCAAATTAATAAAATCAGAAACGAAAAGGGAGAGATAACAACAGAAACTGAGGAAATTCAAAAAATCATCAGATCCTACTACAAAAACCTGTATTCAACACAACTAGAAAATCTTGAGGAAATGGACAATTTCCTTGACAGATACCAAGTACCAAAATTAAATCAGGATCAAATAGACCATCTAAACCGTCCTATAAGCCCTGAAGAAATAGAAGTTGTCATTGGAAGTCTTCCAACCAAAAAAAAGCACAGGTCCAGATGGTTTTAGTGCAGAATTCTATCAGACCTTCAAAGAAGACCTAACACCAATACTCTTCAAACTGTTCCACAAAATAGAAACAGAAGGAACACTACCCAACTCGTTCTATGAAGCCACAATTACACTAATACCAAAAGCACACAAAGATCCGACAAAGAAAGAGAATCTCAGGCCAATCTCTCTTATGAATATCGATGCAAAAATACTCAATAAAATTCTTGCCAACCGAATCCAAGAACACATCAAAACGATCATTCACCACGATCAAGTAGGCTTCATCCCAGGGATGCAGGGATGGGTCAATATAAGGAAATCCATCAATGTAATCCACTACATAAACAATCTCAAAGAAAAAAACCACATGGTCATCTCATTAGATGCTGAGAAAGCATTTGACAAAATTCAGCATCCTTTCATGCTAAAGGTCTTGGAAAGATCAGGAATTCAAGGCCCATATCTAAACATAGTAAAAGCAATTTACAGCAAACCAGTAGCCAGCATCAATCTAAACGGAGAGAAACTTGAAGCAATCCCACTAAAATCAGGGACTAGACAAGGCTGCCCTCTCTCTCCATATCTTTTCAATATAGTACTTGAAGTTCTAGCTAGAGCAATTAGACAAGAAAAAGAGGTCAAAGGGATACAAATTGGAAAGGAAGAAGTCAAACTATCACTATTTGCAGACGATATGATAGTATACATAAGCGACCCAAAGAACTCCACCAGAGAACTCCTACAGCTGATAAACGACTTCAGCAAAGTGGCCGGATATAAAATCAACTCAAGCAAGTCAGAAGCCTTCCTATACTCAAAGGATAAGCAGGCTGAGAAAGAAGTAAGAGAAATAATACCCTTTACGATAGCCACAAACCATATTAAGTATCTTGGCGTGACGCTAACCAAACAAGTGAAAGATCTGTATGACAAGAACTTCAAGTCTCTGAAGAAAGAAATTGAAGAAGACCTCGGAAGATGGAAAAATCTGCCATGCTCATGGATTGGCAGGATTAATATAGTAAAAATGAGCATCTTACCAAAAGTAATACACAGATTCAATGCAATCCCCATCAAAATCCCAACTCAATTCTTCATAGAGTTAGAAAGAGCAATTCAAAAATTCATCTGGAATAACAGAAAACCCAGAATAGCTAAAACTATTCTCAAGAGTAAAAGAACCTCTGGGGGAATCAGTATCCCGGACCTCAAGCTGTACTACAGAGCAATAGTGTTAAAAACTGCATGGTATTGGTACAGTAACAGACATGTAGATCAATGGAACAGAATTGAAGACCCAGAAATGAATCCACACTCCTATGGTCACTTGATCTTTGACAAAGGAGCTAAAACCATCCAGTGGAAAAAAGATAGCCTTTTCAACAAATGGTGCTGGCTCAGCTGGAGGTCAACATGCAGAAGAATGCAAATTGACCCATCCTTATCTCCTTGCACTAAGCTCAATTCTAAGTGGATCAAAGATCTCCACATAAAACCAGACACACTGAAACTAATAGAAGGGAAACTAGGGAAGAACCTTGAACATATGGGCACAGGGGAGAATTTCCTGAACAGAACTCCAATAGCTTATACTCTAAGATCAAGAATAGACAAATGGGACCTCATTAAATTACAAAGTTTTTGCAAGGCAAAAGACACCGTCAAAAAGACAAAGCGGCAACCAACTAACTGGGAAATGATCTTTACCAACCTTACATCCGACAGAGGGCTAATATCCAAGATATACAAAGAACTCAAGAAGTTAAACTCCAGAGAGGCAAGTAACCCTATTAAAAAATGGGGTACAGAGCTCCACAAAGAGTTCTCACCTGAAGAATATCTAATGGCTGAGAAGCACCTAAAGAGATGTTCATCATCCTTAGTCATTAGGGAAATGCAAATCAAAACAACCCTGAGATTCCATCTCACACCAGTCAGGATGGCTAAGATCAAAAACACAGGAGACAGCAGTTGTTGGCGAGGATGTGGAGAAAGAGGAACACTCCTCCACTGCTGGTGGAATTGCAGGCTGGTACAACCACTCTGGAAAGCAGTCTGGCGGCTCCTCAGAAAACTGGGCATGACACTTCCGGAGGATCCGGCTATACCACTCCTGGGCATATACCCAGAGACTTTACCTGCATGCAATAAGGACACATGCTCCACTATATTCATAGCAGCCTTATTTATAATAGCCAGAAGCTGGAAAGAACCCAGATGTCCCTCAACGGAGGAATGGATTCAGAAGATGTGGTATATTTACACAATGGAATACTACTCTGCAATTAAAAACAATGAATTCACGAAATTCCTAGGCAAATGGTCAGAACTTGAAAATATCATCCTTAGTGAGGTAACCCAATCACAAAAGATCACACATGGTATGAAGTCACTGATAAGGGGATATTGACCCAGAATCTCAGAATACCCTAGACACAATCAGCATATCAATAGATTTCTAAAAAGATGGAAGGAGAGACCCCTGGTCCTGGAAAGACTGGATGTAGGGGAACGCCAGGACAGAGTAATGAGAGGGGGTTGAACGGAGAAAAGAGGGAGGGAAGGGGGCTTATGGGACTTTCGGGGAGGGAGGAAACGGGAAAGGGGAAGTGATTTGGAATGTAAATTAAAAAAATAAAATAAAATTAAATTAAAAAAAAAA